>OZ038382.1:64110813-64431139 GCA_964036045.1 Eutreptiella sp. 'Long Island Sound 2002'
GCTTGCAAATCACAGCATACGTAGCAAAGAGGGGCTCCAAAGGATAATGTAGGCTTAAATACAAAGCATCAATAGTTTAGAAACAAATCAAATGGTCTTAATGCGAAAACTGCCAACAATTTGGCCAAATAGACAGTGATAAGCACTTCATGTGCACGGTTTTACATGCAGTGGAGTTGATTAAGACTTTGAGGCAAGTAGGTGCCGCCACACATAGGATGTGGATTGTGACACCGAACCAAACCCTGGGTCCTGCTGTTGATAAAACCAGCTTCAGCAAGCCTGTCTAACAACGTTGGATGCCGTCCACGGGCCGCAAATCAATGGCGCGCGTACCAGTCATTGCGTGTAGATTTCTGAGACACAGAGCTTAAATCCCTGACTTTAAAGCATTCAGCAGTTAATTTCAGGCTGCAGGCTATTACTATTATAAGCACCTTTCATGCATGCTGTTTTGTAGATATGAGATGAGTGGGGCTGCTGACCGGACAAGGGTTTCAGTAGATTTCGAGAACTGCAACGTGCTGGACTATGAAAATTCAAAAGTACTGCAGCCAGAATTGGAGTATGCTTCGCAGACTGCCCACAACAAGGTTTGTCGTACGGTGGATTTTCCGTGTCGTTCAGATTTTCATAAAATCAAGCAAGGATTTTGATGAAAGATAGTCATAAAATCCACCAAGGATTTTGATGAAACGGGTTGTGAAGCATGGTGCTCCTCTGTGACAGGACTTGGATCTACAAATACAAGAGTTTGGGAGGAAATCGGCAAGACAACTAAGTAGGGGCACAAAAACAAGTACAAAGAGGAACCCGGTTCCTCCTCAGACTTGTACTTGTAGAATTTGCCATGTGCGGAGTCCAACTTGCAAGGTCCAGCCGTGGTACCAAAAAACTCCCTCCCGGCAGCCTAAACAAGCGTTGAGAATCCAGCGGCAAAGTCCAGTTGCGACCACAGCTGTGAAAGACAAGCAGCGACAGCGTTGCTGCGCCTGGAGCCATGGGGAAACAGCGCACGCCTCCACGTCCCTTTCTTCTCCGGGACATCTCTTGATCGTCAGTGCACACCTGAATGCTCGGAGGCATACCGTCATCACCCGGGAGAATTCTCAAGGTGTGCTGCGCTGACAAAGCAGCACAGGAGGTCTGGAGATCTGCTGAAGGCATGTGAAGCGCGGCCGCTGCTGCGTTGAGAAGCGGCTGATGAGTGGTGTTCAACGAATGAACAGGGATCCGTACAAGATTGACGAAACGCGTATACCCCAGGGCACCGTCGAGAGCTCTAGCGGAGGCGTCTAGACGAGTGGCGGGGCAGGGCCGCGCACCATGCATCATGGCAGCGGAATGAGACCATGCGTGCGCGATCAGCTGCGGACAACCTCACCTCCAGCAGTCTCTAGTGGCGGTTGGTCCTCCTCATCCAGCTCCGGCGCTCACCGCGCCAAAGACACTTTTGATCCTTTGAGGTGATCCGTATGATGACCTCTTTGCTGTCACTTTGTGCAGCATATTTTACCGTGTGTTGCAGCTTTGTATGCTTCCTTCGTTGCTTCATACGCGAGGCCCCGCACATAGAAATAAGTCCAACAATTGTTTTGTAGCAATGTCTGCAACACAGAGTTTGGCAAATCAGACACAAGCAATTTATGGTAGGCAACGGGTTTCGCAAAAATATCACAATGACGAAAAAGAGATGGCACACGTGGCTTTCCGTGAAAGGCACGGGATTTTGGTCAAAATATATCCTTTTGTGCTTCATTTGGTTTCATCAAAAAAAGACCAATATGGTTCAAAGAATAAATGTTTTGCTAATGTCTGCGACACCATGCAAGCAGACCACCCAAAAAACTATTTTTTGCAGGTGTTATTGCAGTGGACATTTTCACTCGTTTTGACCATGCAACATGAGCCCCCTAAGAATCAGCCGACAATTTCTGTCTGTGTTGCTTTCATGCAATTTCGGCCATAGAATTGTAGGAATTCTTTTGTAGGATCGCTTCTTAGTCAACCGGATAGATACTTATGCCCGCTGGCAGTTCAATCGTGCCCTGTCTTGTTGCTCGTCATGTCCTTTGATGCGGGCCGAGGGACTGAAAAGTCTTCTGAATGGGTGCTATTAGTGTTAGATCCACCCTGTTGCCGAAGAGGATGCAAAGCCAAAGCAAGGGGGACATCAGCCAACATGCGGAATATACGTGGTGCTTCTGAATCTTCATTCTCGCGCCTGTCATTCTCCATGCGCAGAAACTTGTACAGGTTCATAATGACAGTCCGGGATCCGCAAATGAGTATGTTAGCGCGCGTCATGTAATCAAACAGCCAGGTGGGACACATTGTCTCTGGGGCAAGGTGCTTGAACAGATCACCATTGACAATCATCAGTGTCTTGTTAATTTCTGAAAATTGCTTAGGACATTCATTCGGCAGGGCCGTAATGGGGGTTGCCTTCACTCTGATGATCTGATTTCTGGCATCCGGATTCGCTATCTCCACCATCTCCCATTCACCCCGAACGCCTACTGCTGCAGGTAGCACACGGCTCTTGGCAAAGTCTGAACCGAAATGTTTCCGGACAGCTGCAATTTGCGCGTTGAGGGGCTTGCGTTTTTCGAGATGCTGCCACAGCCAAGCACGCAGCATGGACTTCCATGCCGACCATGGACCACGACTCTTGCGTTCCGTATGCCACTAGTTGCCCCATGTACCAATAGTTGCCTTCAGAGCTTGCTTGCTAAGCGCTGCAACTTCTGCGCGGGTAGCAACGTCTCTGGCTGCGGAATCGCAAAATGGGATTTACAGCACTGAGCAAAAACATGCACAGAGCCTTATTAGGGACACACACCTTTTGCACGTATCACCCACTCCCCATGGTGTGCATGATCCAGGTGTATTATGACCCACTGCTGGGTCAGAATGGTATCCATCTGTTTATTTGGGGACTGCACAATTGTTCGCGGTTCCTGCATAGCCAATGCAACCTGTTTGTAGAATTCTGGATACATGACACCCTCCAATTTCTTCAACGACTTCTTCCTCAACTTTTGTCCTCTCTCATCCATCGTTTTCAAATTTTCCACTGCATCTTGACGGCCGTAGTACGCAAACGTCATAAAATCTTTCCGCAATTTCTACGTAAAAATCTAAACACAAGGGGTCATGCGTGAGGCCTCGCGCAACAAGCACAGACAAAACGGTACTGAATACACATACCCACTGTCTTGGAGCTTTCAGGTTGCTGTGTGAACATATGCACCCATGTGTACAACATCGACAATGGTGACTCTGAGATTCTCATACATGTCAGGTACATACCGATCCTGCTGATCGGCAACACTCTGAACGAGGTTATCTGCCGCGTCCGGCAACGGTGTCAGCTCGACATCCTGTGCGCTTCCTTGGGCTTGTCCCGCCAGGGTGTACATGTCCTCACAAGATTGGCCGGACATGTAGTATGCCACTTTTGCAAATCAACACAGTCTTTAAGTCGCTTGGTGCCGATGGCAAGAACTGCTTGAACGTTGTGCTGTCCAGACACACACTAGTATTCTCCATTCATGAAGGTAGGTACAGCCGTCAATGCACCAGGGCTCGCGCATCAGAAGCCACACACATAACAGAAAACATAGTGTTGTCTTCCTAGAGAACGACGAATATAGGTCTTGTTGAAGGCGATGCTTCGAGTGACGGGACACGTTTTGCCTGTAGCTGTCAATTTGTCTTCGGTTGTTTGCAACCTGACTGCAGCCCTCTCTTTCACTAACGGTGCGTTGTATTGCGCTAAATCTGACCTTGCTAAAATGCATCGTTGCGCCCTGCTCCCTGCAATCACCGGGACAGATTTGGGCTTGCCCTGCTACAGAACTGCCTGATTGGGCATCAACAAGTAAAAGCGCCAAGGCTGTTCCTTCAAAACGTGCCCCCATCTCATTCCCTCGGACGCAGTTGCCTTTTGGACGCCGCAACGCGTTCATTCATTTTTGCGCAGTCACATGAAAAAGTAAACAGTCATCGTGCGTCATTACCCCCTTGTTTTGCGCCTTTCCCATAGACATCGCAGAATATTCCAGACATCCGGCTAATCCCGACACCTTGACCTTCCCGATGCCTTGACCCGCGTCAGGCCACGACCCAGGCCCCCCAAAGAACACGCGGATCACCGAGACCGCTACCATGCTACACTGGCCGCCACACGATCACAGGGACCGACCAACGTGACCACCAGCCCGCCCACCCACCAGGGTGGGGCAGCGATGTGGCGCCATTGGAACCACCTCCACACAACCCCACCGACTGCGCGCCAAAACCTCGGATGTTGAGCTGCGTTGCGTACCGGTGAGATGCTGATGATGACCAAACCTCCATGATGTGTACCACGAGGTCCCGAGGGGGCCCACGACGCATCCAACGCACCCGTCACGTACACTGGTCAGACAACCTGCGGCCCGGCGGCGCCAAGTTTGCTATACAGGACTGCACACGCCACACCGTGCGCCCTGGACCCGCGAACCCGGCGCAACGTGGCCAAGAGTCGGACGTTGCAGGGGACCCACAAACGACGGCACAGTCTCCCTCCAGCATGCCCTTCAGGTGGGTCGCTCCCTTGAAGGGCTGAAATGTTAACGCCACAGCGAAGCGCAGCCCAACAGACCGATATGCTCCCGGACGCTCGGACGTGGGGCCCATCGCGCGAGTACGCTCGGACACCGCCAAGGCCAGCCAGCGCATTGCGCTGCGAGGCGTGCACACCCCCACAACCCGGCCGCTACACCCCCCCCTTGTCCGGACGAGGTCGGACGCCGAGCCCAGAAAGGGGGACGGCGAGAACCCGATGAGCCACACACCCACTGACCCTCCGGCCCCGCCGGCGACGCTAAGGAAATCTACATCGGACGGCAATCCGCACGCGTAACCTTCAGGAATGTTATCCACTGGGACAAGGTAACGAAAACCAAGTAAGCCAGGGATATGGGAGCCACAGGCTCCACAGGCCCGCTGACCAGAGCAATACCGGCCCAACGTAACCTACGGCCCAAGGCCCTAAGAAGCCAACACGACCCAGCCAGAGCTGCACAGCACACGCGCATGGACACCAGGGGGGCACAAAGCAGCATGAGGGAGCAACGAACCCAGGACTCCAGAGGACAGGAGGTACACGCCAGGGGGCACAAAGCACCACGCACACCAGGTGCCCTGGGACCCCCCTGGGGAGCAGGGGGGGCACCAACCAAGGGGGCACTGCCACCAACGGTGTTGTACATACGCTGCAATTGCATGAGGACAAGGGACCGACGACGCCGACAGCAATCAAGTGCAGCGAGATTTTGAGTTGTGCATGCGGAGAGGGAGTGAGGTCAGGGGCAGGAAGATCGGTACTTTCTTGGCGGGGCTGACGGCAGCTAGCAGCACCCCGGTAACTGTATACGGACAGCCATATGCGACGGGACAACCGCCACCACATCCAGAGCGAGCCGACGCGGCCACGTGGGCAACCACCCGCTGCAACGTGGTGAGCCCATCGAGGAGCACACTGACCGCTAGACGACTGCCACAAGCATACACCAACCACAGCGCTGCAGGAACCCGACCGCTAACGGACCACACACGAAGTAGCTACCGACAGCAAAGACCCGAGGAACAATCACGCTGACGCCGGCACCACCAGGACAGGCCCAGCAGCGAACCAGCTGACCATACCGCAGCTGGCACCGCCAAGCACCAACTACACAACTACCGGACAACACCCGGACCGCAAACAGACCAAACGCAAACAGGCCAACACCGAACCAGCCGGACATGCAAGGGTCATAACGGGAACAGCGTCCCCAGGGTTGGTGACACCATGGTGCGCCACGCCCACCGACGACCACACCCACAAACACAATAACACACCGCAGCTCTACCATTATACAACCGACCAACCGACGACAACGACCTGCTACGAACCCGCGCCCCCCCGGAAGAGCACACGCTGGACCGAGTCAGGAGGCGTGAGTACGCATCACGGCATGCGAGTTCCGTATCATGTGCTTCTTCAAGTCGTCTCACGCCTACTGAAAACCAACCCAGGTTGGGATGGCTGCACGACAAGGCTTCTAGCCCGGCCCCTGGCCCCTGGGCCCTGGAATCCGGAGGTTGATGGGGAGATACGATGGGATCCACCCCCACGTATCATCCGCCCAAAGGAGAGCAATGTGACGCCTCGGTCGAACATGTGTTACCTCTCTGGGCAGGACCCGATGGAGGGTACGGCTCGCGGTGACCGAGCCCTTCTCCCACATGGGGGAGCCTCTTTCTGGGGGAGTGAGAACTAGGGCCGTGGGTGGGTGAGCCCAAGCCCCTTGGTAAGACCCCCTTCAGGGGCAACCCCAGTCCGCACATGACCTACCTACCTACCTTCCTTTGTTGCTTCATGCCCAAGGCCCCGCACATAGAAATAAGTCGAACAATTTTTTTGTAGCAATGTGTGCAACACAGAGTTTCGAAAATCAGACACAAGCAATTTATGGTAGGCAACGGGCTTCCTAAAAAAATCACAATGACGAAAAAGAGATGTCACACGTGGCTTTCCGTGAAAAGCAGGGGATCTTGGTCAAAATATATCCTTTTTTGCTTCATTTGGTTTCATCAAAAAAAGACCAATATGGTTCAAAGAAGAAATGCTTTCCTAATGTCTGTGAGACCATGCAAGCAGACCACCCAAAAAACCATTTTTTGCAGGTGTCATTGCAGGGGACATTTTGACTCGTTTTGAACACGCAACATGAGCCGCCTAAGAATCGGCTGACAATTTCTGTTTGTTGTGCTTTCATGCCATTTTGGGCATAGAATTGCAGGCATTTTTTTGTAGGACCACTTCTTAGTCAACCAGATAGATACTTATGCCCTCTGGCAGTTCAATCGTAACCTGTCTGCGTGCACGTGCTCTTTGTTGCTCGTCATGTCCTTTGATGCGGGACGAGGGACTGAAAAGTCTTCTGAATGGGTGCTACTAGTGTTAGATCCACCCTGTTGCCGAAAAGGATGCGAAGCCAAAGCAAGGGGGACATCAGCCAACATGCGGAATATACGTGGTGCTTCTGAATCTTCATTCTTGCGCCTGTCATTCTCCATGTGCAGAAACTTTGCAGGTTCATAATGACAGTCCGGGATCCGGAAATGAGTATGTTAGCGCGCGTCATGTAATCAAACAGCCAGGTGGGACACATTGTCTCTGGGGCAAGGTGCTTGAACAGATCGCCATTGACAATACTCAGTGTCTTGTCAATTTCTGAAAATCGCTTAGGACATTCATTCGGCAGGGCCGTAATGGGGGTTGCCTTCACTCTGATCATCTGATTTCTGGCATCAGAATCCGCTATCTCCACCATCTTCCATTCACCCGGAAGACCTACTGCTGCAGGCAGCACAGGGCTCTTGTCAACCTCTGAAACGAAATGTTTCCGGACAGCTGCAATTTGCGGGAAGATGGGGCTTGTCTTTTTTGGGGTGCTGCCACAGCGAAGCACGCAGCATGGACTTCCTTGCCGACCTTGGACCGGAATTCTTGCGTTCCGTATGCCACTAGTTGCCCCATGTACCAATAGTTGCCTTCAGAGCTTGCTTGCTAAGCGCTGCAACTTCTGCGCGAGTAGCAACGTCTCTGGCTGCGGAATCGCAAAATGGGATTTACAGCACTGAGCAAAAACATGCACAGAGCCTTATTAGGGACACACACCTTTTGCACGTATCACCCACTCCCCATGGTGTGCATGATCCAGGTGTATTATGACCCACTGCTGTGACAGAATGGTATCTATCTGTTTATTTAGGGACTGCACAATTGTTCCCGGTTCCTGCATAGCGAATGCAACGTTTTTGTAGAATTCTGGATACATGACACCCTCCAATTTCTTCAACGATTTGGTTGTCAACTTTTGCCCTCTCTCATCCATCGTTTTTAAACCTTCCACTGCATCTTGACGGCCGTAGTACGCAAACGTCATGAAATCTTTCCACAATTTCTACGTAAAAATCTAAACACAAGGGGTCATGCGTGAGGCCTCACGCACCGAGCGCAAACGAAACGGTACTGAATGCACATACCCATTGTGTTGGAGCGTGCACTCATGTGTACGGTATCAACAACGGTGACTCTAAGATTCTCATACATGTCAGGTACATGCCGATCCTGCTGATCGGCAACACTCTCAACGAGGTCATCTGCCGCGTCTGGCAACGGTATCGGCTCGACATCCTGTGCGCTTCCTTGGGCTTGTCCCGCCAGGGTGTACATGTCCTCACAAGATTGGCCGGACATGTAGTATGCCACTTTTGCAAATCAAGACAGTCTTTAAGTCGCTTGTTGCCGATGGCAAGAACTGCTTGAACGTTGTGCTGTCCAGACACACACTAGTATTCTCCATTCTTGAAGGCAGTTACAGCCGTCAATGCACCAGGGCTCGCGCATCAGAAGCCACACACATAACAGAAAACATAGTGTTGTCTTCCTAGAGAACGACGAATATAGGTCTTGTTGAAGGCGATGCTTCGAGTGACTGGACACGTTTTGCCTGTAACTGTTGATTTGTCTCAAGTTGTTTGCAACCTGACTGCAGCCCTCTCTTTCACTAATGGTGCGTTGTATTGCGCTAAATCTGACCTCGCTACAATGCATCGTTGCGCCCTGCTGCCTGCAATCACCGGGACAGATTTGGGCTTGTCCCTCTTACAGAACTGCCTGATGGGGCATCAACAAATAAAGGCGCCAAGTCTCTTCCTTCAAAACCCGCACCCATCTTGTTCCCTCTGACGCAGTTCCCTTTTGGACGCCGCAATGCGTTCATTCATCCTTGCGTAGTCGCAAGAAAAAGTAAACAGCAATCGCGCACCATCACGCCCTTGTTTTACGCCTTTCCCATAGACATCGCAGAATATTCCAGATTCCGCCACCACTGTTTTCTTCAGGGCAAACACGTTGCATAGGGGCATTGTCACCATAAGAAACATTCGCGCACATGTGCTTCTGCACATTTTGCAATTCAGAAAATCATCTTGCAGTAATCATCTATGTATCAGAAAGTCCTCGCGCGACCACTTCTTGACAATCTTTTGGTCGCGTGCACCCTTTGCGGTTGGCAGTAACTGTCAAGGGCTCCCACATTTTGCTAGTTTCTGCTACTTGCGTGTAGCTATTTGCGGGGCGCTACCAACGTTGTTGGGCAGTGAAGTCAGCAGTGACCACAGCATGAAAACTAGAGATGCCAGCAGGACCTGTAGGGCCGGCCATAAAGCAGCGCCGCATCAAAGGGAATGTGCATGCTGTGTAGTTGGTGGATCTCCTCATTGTTTTTTCTCTGCGTGTTCGGATCCTCCATTGCGCAAGGCCTTGCGCATTGGAGGTTGAAAATTCATCATTTGCGACACACCATTCCATGCGCGAGGCCTCGCGCATGGAATGGTGGTTCCTTCATTAACAATTCTACAATTACAGATTACGTAGAGCAGAAAATGAAAGTATATGTATTCTGGCGTCTGTTTTCACCTTTACATCCTCCTAAGGGTTCAAAGTTACGTGTATGTTGAGGTCATGTTTCTCCTTTCCCAAACCTTGCCTATCGCATTGCGTTGTGAAACGTTGGCCTCGCGCACAGGAAATCATTTACGAGGTGCTACGCCCGTCTTCCAAAATAATTATGATTCGTTGCCTTTCTGAACCTGTCATTTTTTTACATTTTCAAGTGTTTTTGACCATGCAATTTGAGGCGCCTAAGTGATTGGCTTCACAGTGGCACACCTCCTAAAACCGGAAAGCAAAGTAGGAGATAAGATTAGATAACGTGACACACAAAGCCATTCAATGGGCAGCGCATGAGATATGTGGCACCATACACAGATCTATAGCGAATCGAACTGGATTTATTTTCAGTATTCGATTACTTCATCGATTTGTAATGCTGCTGGTTCTTCATCTGATGTCCGCAAGAAAAACGCGTGACCAAGAGATAGGGGGGGGGGGGCTATTGTGACCGTTTCAATTTGCCTTCCTGCTGCACATTAGACGATATATACGGCACATCAATTGGCACTTGGACAAGTGCTGGTGAATTTCAAGCAGAGCCACACCATTGTCTAAGAGACCCCCACTGCCAAGTAGCATGCACTAGTTGATATGGTACGAACTCCAGGCATTGTCTCTGTGCCAAGTGTCCGCCAATTTCCTTCAAGGAAAGTGTTTAACACAATGGTGATCCAGTATGTGTAAAATTGTGAGCCGTTGTATGGAATATTTTAACAGCATGTTTCGGAAAAGCATTTGAATCATATCTTCAGGTACGGACAAGTGGTAGGCCCCCCTTTTTCCGCCATAGGAGTTAGTAAAGATGGAGATTGGGCATTGTGTATGTTTCCAATATTCTCTTCGCGCGAACTCCCAGTGGTTACAATTGGGTCGCAAAGAGACCCGATATTTTCCGTGCAATGTCATGAGGAAATTCAAACAATCTTCAAAATGACAAAACAAACAGCAACCTGCAATTTCGATCTTCTCAAGTGCCCGTCTCGGGCAATTTTGCACTTCTTGCTTCCTGCAAGAGGCAGCCCCATCCCTCTGCAAAAGCTCCAATGGACGAGCTTGGGACTCCATGGAGAGGTGAACTCCCTGGTATAATACTGGGGACAAAACAGCTAGCGGCTGCTCCACTAGATGTCTCATGCTGGCAGTTGGAACACACCCTTTGCTTGGACCGTTTGATTTAGCTGTAAATCTCTTCCCAACATGATCCATCCTTGCGGCCTAAAGATGATAAACGACTTTGCTCTCACACCGTTGCCTTGCACCTCCGGCTACTATACTAGGACTCACCGGCAGCGCACATAGAAATGTCTATGGAATGGGACAATACACCACAGCACAGCACAGCACAGCACATGCGTTGTTTGAAAAGAAGGCAGGGAGAGGGGGAGAAGGGTCGCTTCCACGCTGCGTATATGCGCAACCGGGTGTTATTTCTCCGTACACGCTGTTTCCTCTTTGCATAAAAAATGAATCAGGGGTTGGTTGTGCCCAAACAGCAGGAGGGAAACGCACAAAGTGGGTCCCTCTAACAAAAAGAGGTCCCATTCCTAATGCATATTGAAGCAAAAAGCCAACCCATGGTCAATCAGCAGCTAAACAGTTGTCCTGCATCTACAGCAACCATGAAAAATCCAATTCGGTACAAACAAATTGGGCGCTTTGGACATAGCTATTAAACAATACCCAAAAGTATGCAATGTGGGCGCACGGATGAAGCATCACCTCTTGGCTCTCCTTGACGGGTTATACCCCCCCTTGGAGCCCTGTATTTTTGAGGGGCTTTTTTCCTCATTGACAAGATGGAAGATAAAAGCTGAACAAAGCAACTGAAAGGTGGTCTCATGGGCTGCAAAGAAGGTTTTGGCGCAATCCCTTGAGGTGGGGGTCGGGGGGGATGAGGAGGGTCGGGTGGGATGGGATGGTTTGGGTTTTCTCCATCCCCGCCTCTGGGGATGCGCAGTTGTTAAATGAAACGCTGCCCCCCCTCACCCCCGTGTCAAGGATGTCAGGCACAAAAGCGAGAATGAGAGCGGGAGCGGGTGCTTGAAAGGTTTGCTTGAAAATGAGAGAAATGTAAAAGGAAAAAGCTATGGGGAGGAATGGATGTTGAGATGGGGTTGGGATATTGATGGAGCGTTCGTATCTAAAGTGTGATCAAGCGGTGCGGTTGGGAGTGGGGAGACTGGCTAGGCCCCACCAGTCCGGCACCATGGGGAGCAACACAAACCTGTGAAGCAGGCAGATGTTCTTTGCCGGGCCCGGAAGGCTGGCTGCACACACAATTCGGGCCATCAATACTTAAAATTGCTACTCACCAGCAATGACGAGCAGTTATGGTGCAACATTTCTGGCATCTGCTTGGAGACCTGGGCATTGCTAAAAGGCCGAATGGGACCAAATTGAAAAGTGCAAATACCATTTTCGTCCTTTGCGGTTTGGTAGGGGTGCGTGCACGGCTCAACAGCACGATTGCTGTGCATTCCATCCGGGCAAATAATTCTTACCTCATGGTACGTTACGGTACATCAGAGTAACTCACGCCGTATGAACCACCCCCTCTTGAGTGCTAAAGACAAAGAATGTGTAGCTGTGAAAATCCTTGGTCCTGACTATAGAAGGGATTTGGGTAAACATACCCGTAAATATAATGACACCACTTGTGAGCTCCAGTCAGCCACCAGATGCTGCAGCTAACCCTGAGTGTATGGCTCCTAGGCAGGCCTCATGCGCAACATTTTGGCTGCGGGTTCGTGTGCTGCCTGCCACTGGACTACCATGGCTTTAAGGCAATAATGGTTGGATCATCGGCTGTGAAGGTCTCAGTAATGTGGTGCCAAGCAAGAGTAACTCCGTGAGGTCCTGTAGTTGGTTGAGGGGAAGTAGTACCATCAGTGGCTACCCTCCGCAAAGTGTGTTCCTCTTTGCAAGCGCACATGGACTTGTCGTGAAAAGAGTCTCATGGGCTAGACACCAATTGACGTGCCCAACCAGTGCGTAGATCCCGGGAAGTGGAGGAAAAATAGAAAATATGCGACGTACAAAGCCTCTACCAGCACGATTCAGGCCGCTTTCATGTGCACATGGTCCAGTCATGACTGACATGTTGAATGAGCAAAGCAGGCCGTCAACTCTGGTGGGGGAGTGAGGAGTTAACAAAGCCCGAAAACTGGGTGGGGGTTTAGGGAAAGGAGCTCAATTGATAGCACCATGAATCAGTCACTATGAGCTCTGGCGCAAACAAAAATATGAATCCCAAATGCATTGAAATGGTCAAATTACTTTTGGCTTCAAGTCGAATGGCAAATGATGACTTTTCTGAAGCGCCTCGAAGCACTAATTTGAAAAATCCCATTTTCATTTTTGACGAATCTTCAGTTAAGGTCACCTCTGGGGCCTGGGGGGCAGCCTTGGTATTATTTTGGTGCCCCCGTTAAATGAGCTTCTTGTTAGGAGGGGGGGAAGGTCCGGCCTGGCAGCTGGACTCCCTCCCTGCACGCTGAGTTGAAAGCCTCCACCAACCTGAGTTGAAAGCCTGGCCACCTATTTATGTATGGCAAATTTTCTTAGTGATAAAAAACGTCCAAAAACTCATGATACAATCTGTACACCCATTTTAATGAATTGGTACTTTTTTTGTTGCAACTGCGGTGGTTGAACCTAGGGACACCAGGACAGCTTTAGCACTTGGTGCACCAACAGTTCAGGTGCAAAATTCTACAGCATAAATGGCCACACAAACATATTTCCCAAACGTAACCCAGCAAAAAATAATCAATGCAAAACCAATACATCAAACCGGGAAAAAAAATGCCAGAAATCCCTTAAATGCCAAACAAACTGGATTTGCTTTTCCCCGCCCCTTTTCTCGGGCTCAGTCCTCCTCCACCGTGTACACAGGTTTCAACCCCATCTTTGTTGCATCTGAACCCGTCTCCGCATCTGCTCATATTTGCTGCATTTCATCGCGCCTCCACTTCCAGCCTCAGTGCAGTCAGGAGGCTGGCGTGTTTGGCTTGTGAATATCCTTATGTTTGCCGAGTCATGCACCTTTGATTCCTGACCCTAGGCTGCTGCATTCTTTCAAGATGATGACACCGGTTACTGGTATGAAAAAGCCAAACTCTGTGCCCAACATCACAACCCTGCAACTGTCAAAGAAGGCAGCACCCCAGGGAGAATGGGCAGGCTTTGGTTTGATCATCGCTGGTTACGTGAATGATTGGATACAGAACCCGGTGCTGACCACATCCAGAAGGATTGAGTTCCTTGGTGGAGAGCTTCCCTTACTTGAAGTCCGATGCCTCCATCCTCAGCTCCCCTGTGAGGCATGACAAATAAGTTCTCCACTCTGTTTATCTGTGAGTTCACGCACAGTCCCAGTGCGCAATCCTTGGGTATTTGTGGATGCGGAAGCTGTAAGATATGACAGCAACCAACCAAAGGCGCATGTGAAATAGTAACCACATTTCACAGTGTATGCTTGTTTTTGCACCACAATCTGCGAAAGGCGGAGCTCGTACTGGTTCTACATGCATCCTTCCACTGTGGTCCCTGCCAAGTGGAACCATTGATCAAGGCTAGTGTATGTGTAATTGGGCAGCATGTAAGTAGCAGTGATTCATGGCCGCCCACCCTTGCTGCAGGCAGTTGGAATCGGCTGTGATGATTAGGATTCGCGGCAGCGCTCACACCTCAGATCGTCGCGTGCAAATTTCTGTGTGATAAATAGACGACACTTCAATTCAGTACGCTTTGTTGATCAACGATTGTAGCAATCAGATTGTATAATTATTTCATCATGATCAGTATTGAAGGTCGGTTCACTGTCACATTTCAGGGTCCTGTTTCACGATGCAACAATGACAATGAATGGATATCCGTGGTCTTGATGTTGTGATCTTGCTTTGGACATCATTGAGGTCTGTGATTTTGTAGTTGGCATAAGTCCGGTTTGAAAACAAGGTTCCTCATTTCAAGGAGTAAAACTACAAGTGGGGTTTGCACGATTGGATTGATAAACAATCCATGGCTTCACAAATGTCTAGCATGGTAGCAGTTCGTGGTCAACAACAAGCCATTGCTTATCAAGTCCCGGCCTTTGCGTGTGGCTCTTTGATTCCGTTGCCCTCTCTTGCGTCCAATGAGAACATTGAAGAACACCATGAAGTTCGGCGTATGGATGTTGATTTCGAAACATGCAAGGTTCGGGTTGAAAATGAACGTTGGTTTGACTCTCAAGGCAATCCTGATGAGTGCCTTTCGTTCATAAGTGAACCTATCGCTCATATGGAGTCCATTATTGATGAGTTCCGACACCAAAATGAAGTAAACTCCATTTTTCAGAAATACTTTGATTTGCACGCTCAACACCTTGAAGGAGTGGCTCGCGCCTTGCATGTCGCATCGCAAAACGATAATTGTCTACATTCGGAGATTGCTAAAGTTCGGGGTGAGATCGTTGATTGGGAAAAGAGATTGATTGAATTTCTTAATCAATTGACAAAGGATGTCCAACAAATTAGCGCGGAAAATGCGAGTTTGAAGACTACCATGAAAGGTAATAAAGCACTTGACGATCGCCAAGTGAGTTGGTTGTCAAGGGCGCTAAAACCTTTGGTGGGTGAAGGATTTCAAGTGGCACCATCGCCTTTGAAGGAGATACCTTTGTTGGATGGGGTTTCACAACGCATCGATCAATTGGAAGAGGATTTTGGGCGCTTGGATGTATCGCACTCACAAGCTACTGCCGCCACGTCCATGATGGAAGAGGCGTGTAAGTCATGTGGCAAAGATGTTGCTAAGCTTTGGAGTGGTATTGACAAAATGGAAATCACCTTTCGTAAGTTCGTTGAGAATGCAATTTTCAAGGTTCAAGATCATTATGAGGCAAAAATTTTGTTGATGAGTCATGAGCATTCCGAGAGTGTTGCAGGTATGCAAGTGGCTCATCTTAGAGTGATTGAGAAAGTGGAGAAGGCTTGTCATGGGAAAATTGAGACTTGTGAAAAAAGCGTGGAAGAGGAAATTAAGCGCTTGACTCATTTAATGTCCACGCTTTCGGATTCTTCTTCCCATGCCTTGTCAACCATCCCTTCTCATTTTTGTGACTCGCAATGTTCATGCTTTGTGGAATTTCTTAAAGCACAATCCAATATTGAAACTCGAGTCACCGGCATTGAGTTGGTCAATAAGACTATAGGTCAAGAGATTGCCACGTGTTCGTCCTCGGTGAGAGCCAATGAGAATGTCACTAACTCTCTTCGCTCTCTGCTCCAGGACCGTGCAAATGCGAGTTCATCCAACGAACAACACGCCGGGAATGATGAATCTACAACGAGAATTGGGGCCGTCAGATTGTGGGGATGATTGCCCATTGTCTTGCTCGTGTCGAACCAATATTAGAGAGGTGCTGTAACGGCAGCAGTGACAGCACTCAGATTATACATCAATGTGATCAGAATTTCAATGATTCTCAGATGTACATTAGTGCAGTAAATTTTCCGCTTGTCTTCATGTTTTACGTTCGCCGCCAGAGGTCGCCTGTGAGCGCGCGTCGAGTCGCATTTGTCTTTCGTGATTTCCCAATCGGATTTATTTAAATTATTTCGAATGATTTCACGTTGTGTCATTATGTGCGACGAATGCGCATTGAGATTCTATGTCTGGTCCATTTTTGTAGACCGGGTTTTCTGACTATTCATATTCCACCATGGAGTTCACTGGACTTACAAGTGCTTCGCATATGTCGCTCCCAGAGGCTGGATATGGCTCTGAAGAGGGTTATGTGGGTTCGGAGATATCAGGGGCAGTGTCAGGCGTTACGACCCCTGGGGCATCAAGGCTACAGGCTTCGCAGTTACAACAAAGATCAACCACTATGCAGCGGTTACATGGTAGCAGAGGAAATCATGACTCTGCTTCTGGAATCTCCACGGACACTCTGAGATCATCGGACTTTAGCGGGGCTATCACTCGTAGAGAGTCACTGCGTGTTCCCCCTGAGGTTACCTTCGTGGCATCTCCCCAGCAAACCGAGGATCATCCTTCAGAGTGCCCTTACTGTGGCCATAGGCATTGGCCTGGAGTTCATACTTGTGCTGATTGTTGTGTGAACGCCCCACCCAAACCTAAACCCGGTCGAGAATCTCCCTCCTCGAGTGAATCTGGTTCCAGCTCTCACGCTTTGCCTGATCTTGAAGACAGCAGCAGCGAAGGAGAGCCAGATGATACTGGAATTAGTGGTGAAGACTGGGAAAACCACTTCCAGGAAATCTGGAATCAGGCATTCCTGAACCGCCAGAATTGGCTGCTGGCGGAGGCGAGCTACCGAGGCCGCCTGAGGGACTGGTTCAGGGCGTCGTGCCAGTTCATCAGGGACAGCGGCCGGTTGCCATTCGACGCCCAATTGCAGGAACAAGAGGACTGGGAAGAGCTGATGGACCAGTTCAACCACCAGGCCGCCGTGATGGTGCAGATGGCCATCATCGCCGAGGAGAGACGCCAGAATGTGCGTCAGCACGCTGGTCCATCGGGCGCCTGGGGTCCGAACGACGACGAGGTCGACGAAATGAGGTGTGATTCGACACATTCTCACCTCTCCAGGGAGCAACTGTCCAAGCTTCCCAACTCCAACTCCAGTGTTGAGTGCTGGGTTGATGAGGTGAGAAGCAAGGGAAAAGGTACGAGATGCCCGTCATGTGGCGAGTGTGCCAAGGACTGCGCCTGTCGACGCCAGATTTCGTCGCTGGAAGAACGGTGAAGGAGCTGAAGAAGGCCGCCAAGGAGAAAAAGCGGGATGACGACAGCAAGTGGAAGGAGATGGAGCAGAAGCTGGAGAAGCTTACAAATCTGGTACAAAACCTGAGCACTACTGGGCTCAGTGGACCAGCGCGCACAATGGCAAGCCACCCAGCACCTACCTCCTCAGCTGCACCTGCATCCACGCCTTACGGCGTTCCACATTCTCCAGCACCCCCAGCTTTTACTGGCCACCATCCAGCTTTTACTGGAATTTCTGGTGTTCCCCCAGATGGATTTACAAGTCCTATTGGGTTCAATCTGGGCACCGAAGGAGGAGAATCTTCGTCAGGAAGGTCTGTACTGTCCGTGAGTACTGTCGGAGATATTGATGGCAAGGCAAAGACCACCGTGAAGGAGAGATCAATGGCCTTGAAGAAGAAGGACCGGCAGCAGAAGGAAAACGAGGCCAAATTGAAGGAAAAGCAGAAGAAATTGAAGGAGATGAGGCTGCATCAAGCACAACCAACGCCGTTCGTGCAGCCTACTGTGGACCAGGCGTTGCTGGCGGCCGCAATTGCGCAGGCACACGCAATGGGAGGCGCTGCTGTCAGGCCAGTGTTCGTCAATCGGGTTGGCACATCCACAGGTTTCAACCTGAACCACCTGCTCAACCCTTTGCACATGAGGCTTCGTGGGTCAGTAATGAAGCAGCCGAAGTTCTCAGGACACCCAAAATTACTGGGCGTCCTTCGAGAGGCAGTTCATGGTGTGGCTGCAGACGGAGAAGCTCGCCAAGGAACTCTGGATTCTCGGGTTGATGGATTGTTTGACTGGCAAACTCAGAGAAAGTACATATAATCTCTATGTGGAAAGACAAAATCAAGGAGATCCCCTGACTTATGAAGAGCTGTATCGAAGTCTCAAGAAGAAAAGCTCTCAACTTCCTGAAGATCATTACAGGAACCGTCTGGAGAACTTCAGGGCGATCAAGAAATTATTTCTGGAAGAGATCCAAATAGCAAGGCAAGATTGGGAGTTTTTGGTGCAAGAGGCGGAGAACTCTGGAGAAGGCCTTTCTGAAAGCGAGATGAAGAAGATCCTCCTGAGCAAGCTCACGCCAGAGACCAAGCAGAAGATGAGGGACTCTCAGGCGGACCAAAAAGTCCTGGCCAACTGGGTTGAAGTCCGAGGATTACCGGAAACTATGGGAAAAATGGCAGTTCGTGAGTTGCTACACTCTATCAGTGCTACCGGATCGAAAGACATCACCATTCGTGAGGGCAGATGGAGAGTTGGTTTCCATGATTCGGAACAGTCGGAGTTTTTCTGCAGCATGGTGGATGGCAAACTGAAGTATAAGGGAACAGTTTTGAAGGTACGACCGTGGATCTTCTCATGTGGAGTCGAGCAGATCTGGGACCAACTTGAAAAGTATGCAAACTCAGAACGCCAGAAGTCCCAGGATGCACATGGCTTCGGAGGCAAGGTCAACGCCGTTGGTGAGAAGGGATGCTCTGTGTGCATTGCCCTTGGAAAAGAAGGTCGAGCGGCGACTCACACGACCGCAGATCACAGGTGGACGCCCTCAGATCTCAAGACAAATCAGTCCAAAATGGAAGGAAAGGGAAATTCTCTCAAAAATCCCCAGCATGATGGAGCACGAGATGCTGACCAGCATGGAAGGGGAAAGGGTAAAGGGCAGTGCAAAGGAAAGAACAGGGACTGGACACCAAAAGATTACTCGCAGCAAGGCGGAGATCCAAGTGGCTCAAGATGGACCGATGCTGGTGGAAAATCTGGTGGAAAATCTGGTGAAAAAGGTGGAAAAGGCCAAGGAAAGTCCGGGAATCAAGATGATTCCAAGGTGAATGGCAACCCCCTGTATACGGAGACGCCAGCAAACAAGACCTTCGGCAACAACAAGGATACTGGAGGTCGAGGCAAAGGCAGATCCAACGAATCCAACCCCAATTCTAACACCTCCAACAACAAAGGCCAAGGAGGTAAGAAAGGTGGTGGTGGAAAGTCATTTGGTGGTCGTGGACGTGGAAAAGGAGTCAATGCCGTTGAAGCAGGAGAAGAATGGGTTGACGAAGCACAAGTACAGGGGTACAGCGGAACGGCGAAGAAGAATGGCAATAGGGAAGCCAACTTGACCCAAATCCCAACACTGGGGTTGAGTGGCAGGAGACAAAACCCATCAGGGTAGTTGGGGCGGTGGATGGACGCTGCTGGGATAGGCTGGCGCGGTCCTCCGGCCTCCTGTACCCGGCCTGGGTCCTCAGCGCTGTCCGGCGAGGCAAGCAGCGCCAGTTTGTCTGCTGGATCCAGGTCAGAACAACAGATGGTAAGGTTAAACTTGCCAAATGTCTGATTGACAATGGTTCAGAGGTCAATCTGGTAAGAAAAGGCTTTCTGCAGGAGGATGAGGCGAGGATGTCCTCGACACCTGTCCAGCTGGAGGGAGTCAGCGGACATCGCCTTGACTATGGCGACAGAGAGGCAGAATTGGCGGTCAGATTGGTGAAACAATCTGTGTGGAGCGTGGAAGAGACGGTCACGGAGGAGTGGTTTTCTGGAAAATTCTATGAAGCCAGCATAAAGTATGATTTATTCTTAGGTCAACCTTGGCTTCACGCTCACCGTGTGTCGCCCATGGGACACAGGACATGCTTCCTCCAGGATCCGTCGACCAGCGACCCGTCTGACCTGTATTATCTGCACCCATATACCAAGAGTATCCACCAGTTCAAGGAGAGAAACAAGCTGCATATTCAGCAAGATGGGCAAGAATGGACAGGGAATCAAGAAGATTTCGACGAAGGAAAGGTGGAATCATTGAACTGCAAGAAGTGGAAGTCAGTTTGCTATCCTGTAGTCGACAAATGGCGGGGCATTCTGGTGGATTATTTCGAAAGGAACCACAATTTTTGTCCTCAAGTTGATGCCTTTGCAAACAAAAAGAATAAAAGATTTCCGAAGTTCTACGACGATGCCTGGAGTGAGGACTGGTCTGAACCTCTATGGATCAATCCGCCCTTCGACGTTTTTCGTCGTGTGGTGCAGAAGCTGAAGCAATCCGGCGCAAAGGCGATTTTAATTGTCCCAAATTGGCCAAGACAAGAGTCGTTCAAGGACATTATGGACATTTCAATCGACATTGTCGAGCTACCTCACAAAGGAGTGAAGCTGTATTGCGAAGACAATGGCAAGCCTTTGCCACAGCGTTCGTGGAGCACGTTGGCGTGCTTAGTTGACGGGAATCTGGGAGATTATTGGCAAGATGGCAGTGAAATGGGAACAGAAGAGGTCATCTCAAATTCCTCAAGAATCGACGAAATTGAGGTGGATGAAGACGATCGAGAGCGGAATCCCGACGTATCATCGCGGAAGGAGGAAGGGACAATCGGCGTCCCTCAAGAGAACGCCTCCATCCATTACAATTCGTCCCCATCAGACAAGAATCAAGCCAAAAATGTCAAGATTTCAAGCAACAATGATGACAAATCTCCAAGAATCTCGCCTGAATTGACAGGAATGAAGCTGAATTCGTCCGACCATCCCTTCAAGACATTCGTGGACCCCCTTCGTTGGTTGGATCCCACGGAGGAGCGAGCTCAGGTGAGCTTCATCCGCCAGCAATGCGACGAAGAAGTTTGGAATGAAGTGGCCAAGAATATGAGACCACGACCAACAATTCGCAAATGGATGGACATAATGTCGGTGATTAAATGTGGGAATCAGGTCGACGGAGACAAGATATCTGCAAGAAGGGACGCAGTGTTCGAAGATTATCAACATGACGTGCTGAGTGGGAAGTTGTGGAAAAACCCCCCAATTCGATGTGAAAATGGGGAAGCCAAGATTGACATAATCGAAGGCTCGAAGGTGCACAAACAACGTCCATTCTATTTACACGGCACCAAAGCAGATGCCCTGCGAAAGATTATTGAGCGCAATCTCTATGAATTCCGTTGGTTGGAGGGCTGCATGAGTTCTGAATGGTGTTCAGCACCATTTACTGTGCCAAAACCCCCACCTGCTGACCAATCCAGCATAGATGGTTGGCGTCTAGTGGTGGATTACAGAGCCCTGAATGCCGCCACAGTACCAGACGCGCATCCTCTTCCTTCAATCGGGAAGGAGATCGCCACGAGAGCCAAAGGTAAGCTCTTTACTGTGTTGGATTTGCGCCATGGCTTTCATCAGATGCCCCTACGAAAAGAGGATAGGCATTGGACGGCAATGTGCACGCCCTGTGGCACTGTCCAGTGGACTGTACTGCCGATGGGTCTGAAGAATGCGCCGTCGATGTTCCAGAAGATGATGGAGACTATTTTATTTCAGAAGCACAAGTCTCTGGATTTACAAGAATTCTGCAGCATCTACATTGACGACCTTCTGATTGCCACGCCGTTGGGAAAAAACTTTGATGAGTGCCTGAAGTTGCACGAGGAACAAGTTCGAAAAGTTCTCGAAGTCCTTCAACAAGAGAAGCTCGTGTGTGGACCCAAGAAGGGCAAAATGTTCCTCCAGAGTGTGGAATGTTGTGGCTCTGTCTTGGAAGATGGGCAAGAAGACCAGCCCGAGGAAAAATGGCTGCCCTGCAGCTATGGGAAAGGCCTAAAACCATCACGCAGCTTCGTGCCTTTTTAGGCTGCTGCAATTACTACCACGAGTTCCTTCCTCTCTACGCCAAGTTCTCTGGTCCATTGACAGAGTTACACAAGGTTGGCAAAATAGAAGGAAAGAAGGGATCTCAAGTCAAGCTCAAGTGGACGCCAGAATGTGAAGAGGCCTTTACTGGACTCAAGGAAGCACTGGCAAATGTGGTTACATTAAAGACTCCGTGGTTGGATGCAAAACCTTTTTATATTCGTACAGACGCCAGTCGTTACGCCATTGGTGCTACGATCGAACAAGTCGATGACGAAGGTCACCATCATCCTCTGGCTTTCTGGTCTCGCAAGCTTACAACAAGACAGCGAAATTGGAGTCCAAGGGAACGAGAAGCCTACGCAATCCTTTGTGCCTTACGGCGTTATGAAGGTTGGACCTTGGGCCATCGCGTTGAGGTACTGACTGACCACAAGTCACTGGAGAGCTGGAGGACAGAACATGTGGATACCCCTGGTGGACCAGCTGGGAGAAGAGGCCCTTGGCATGAAACTCTCAGCAGATTTGACCTCCATGTGACTTTCATTCCGGGTCGCTACAACACAGTGGCGGACGCCCTGAGTCGCTGGGCCTACCCAGCCTCAGAGGTTTACTCTGAAGTGAGTTTTCATGGGACAGCGACGGATAAAGCTGAAGTGATCGAGTTTGACAAGGAGGAACAAGCACTGATCAAGAAACATTGTCTCCAATGTTCGATTAAAAATCGGATGGAGGTGGATTTGGTCAGATGCAAGGAGATTACCAAGGCAGATCAGACTGCAGGAGTTAACTCTGACTCTGAGTCGTCGCTGCCACTCCTGAATGTGTTTCCTCCGACGAGATCCAAAGCGAAATCCAAGCTCCCTCCACAGCAAAAGGACAAGGAAACTTCCTTCCTCTATGTCGATTGGACGAAGATGTACAAGGAGGACAGGTGATTTGGGTCTGTATACCACAAGTTGAAAGGGGACAAGCCTTACGACTCTGAAGAGATGTCTGATTTCAAAATGCAAGGCGACAAGTTATTTTGGCAAGGACGGATTTGTGTTCCTGATTGTCTGATTGACCAATATGTCAAACATTGGCATCGGAATGAGACATCCCATGGACATTCTCGTGTTCTGGAGCAGGAGCTACGACACAGAGTGTACACACGGGACCTCAAGAGTGCCTGTGAACGAGTTGCCAAAGGATGCAAGCAATGTCAGGCGACCATCCCCAAGAATCAAAAGGCAGAAGGACTACTGAAGGGATTACCAATTCCAGAGAGGTTGTTCGTCAAGGTGACGGCGGATGTCTTCGAGTTGGGACAAATCCAAGAGGAATGTCTCTACACGAGGAAGCCTATCGATGGGGTTTTGTTAATTCAAGACTGCCACAGTGGCTATATCCAGGTCCTCCCTTGCAACACGAAGCATCTCACCTCTGAAATGGCTGCCAAGTGGACTGCAAGTCAGTGGATGAGTAACTGGGATGTGCCCAGTGAAATTCTGACGGACAGTGGGAAGGAGTTCATTGGGACTTGGTGGGAGAACATGTGTGCTCTATTGGGAGTTCATCATCTTCGTGCCCGAGTCTACGACCATCGAGCCCTCCCTGCTGAACGCGCTGGAAGAATTCTTATCAGCATTCTGAGAACATTGCTGGCGACTGAAAAAGACTACAATTGGTTGGAGACAATTTACTGTGTCTTGAGGAGATACCATCGTACCAAGAATTACACTGGATTAAGTCCGAATGAGCTTGTTTTTGGTCGAGAGAAGATGGGTCCACGACCAGTGATGTATCATCCAAGGCAGTGCTACGACGCCTCGCAATGGTTTGAAAGGATCAAGGATTTAGAGTCCAAGTGGATCCAAGCCAAAGTGGAGAGTCAAGCAGATTGGTTGAATTTCAAGAATAAATCGAGAACGCAAGGAAAACCCTTCGAGAAAGGCCAGCAAGTTTGGCTTCGTAAGTCAGACGAGACCCTGAAGGACGACAACAAATTGTTACCTTTGTGGGATGGCCCATTCCAAGTCAGTGGTCAACTAAGTGAGACTACATTCAACATTGAAATTGAGCCAGGCAGGCATCAAGAAGTACATCGTGACCGTTTGAAGGCCGAAGTACCCTGCCCCAAAGGAAGGTTCAAGCCTCTCTATTGGACTTCGAAGTACCTGAGCGACAGGAAGATGGTCACCAGCAGTTTCGAGTTGGAGAAGATCCTTGATTACAGGAAAAATGCTCGGAACAAGTGGTACTTTCTGTGCAGATGGAAAGGACTCGGTCCAGAAGAAGACAAATGGGAGCCAGCTTCAAGTTTTATCCATGGGTATACGGACACTTTCATCAAGTTCCTGAAGAAACACCCTGAGATTGACCGTGAGCTCTCGCTGATCAAAGATTGTGTCACCAAGGAAGACTTACAAGCACAAGAGGAAGCTCCAATCGTGGCAGAATCCATTCGAGACAAGATCTGATCAGGATTTCGCTCGCCGAAACTTTCGAAAAGGTTTACGGTCTACATATACCCTTGCCATGGGGAGACAACAATCCAGACGCATCGTCTATGTGGTTCGATAAACAGATGATGGGACATTCTGGGGTCATCCTGGTCATTCCATCCATCATTCCCATCATGGTCATCATGTGAATCATGTGCTTCATTGTAGATGATTCCAATCGGAAGATCCGAAAGGCCTTTGTCCTCAACCACGACGACACTCTCGTATTTTGCTGTCGACTGGACCCCTCTACTCGCCTTGGGAAGGACTCGTTCGAGTTCGTGCTCATTACAGAGATTCTGGCACATGACTGAGTCTGATTCATTTCATGTGTTTGACGGATCTGCTGAGAATGTCATTTCAATCAGCTCTTACATTGAGACTGTTGGTTTGTTTTTCAATCGACCACTGTCAAAGGGCTTATATAGACCAAGTGACAACGATGGTGTTCTTACTTGTGTCGACTCGCTGTTCATCTGTGGATTGTGTTGGAATCCCCCTCAGAATCAGCTCAAGTTTGGCAAATTCCTGGTACCAAGCATTGGATGCTTCTACATTCTGGAACTATATTGAGTCAATTACCACTCCTGGCTCGTACTGGATCGAACATGAAGCCCTGGAGACAATAGTGACAGTGTGGTGATCACACACTGGGTTTTCTTGGCTATCATTACTTTTACATGATTGGATTTCCATCATGGGATTCATCTTCATCATGAGGATTTGACCTGAATTGGCTATGAATGAGAACTGGATTTCGGTTCAGCACTACACACAGTATCTATCGACAATGAATTGGACCTATATTGGCTTGTTTCAGACTTCGCCACCCTCAATCCGTGTGCGATTCACTGATTTTGGTCTCAATTCAGTCACATTTTGTACCATAATCTGGCATCTGGTCTCATGACTGCAAATGACAGCGACCAGTTTCACATATCTTGGACTCCATGAAGGGATACCCTATTTTTTTGACGCTCAACGACATGCCGACACTCGTTTTCTGTTTTCTGACAGTGGAATGTCAGATCCTGATTCCATCATGGATCATGGATGTTGATCATGAATGTACATTCTTCATTCAGACTTTCAATTTTTGAATTTTGGAGCTTGAACGAAGCTTTTTCTGTGTGCCCTAAGGTACCTATGCGTTTCATTCAAGTCGATGGCCATCGCGAAGCACAGATCTCAGCACAACTTTGCTCAATTCAGCTCAATTTCACACATTTTGTCATAGATTAGTCGGTTTTTGGTCACTTTCGCCGTTTCGTTCACTTCACTTGACCCAGCCTGACATACTGGCGTATGTTTTCAGAGGGGGAGTGTAACGGCAGCAGTGACAGCACTCAGATTATACATCAATGTGATCAGAATTTCAATGATTCTCAGATGTACATTAGCGCAGTAAATTTTCCGCTTGTTTTCATGTTTTCCGTTCGCCGCCAGATGTCGCCTGTGAGCGCGCGTCGAGTCGCATTTGTCTTTCGTGATTTCCCAATCGGATTTATTTAAATTATTTCGAATGATTTCACGTTGTGTCATTATGTGCGACGAATGCGCATTGAGATTCTATGTCTGCTCCATTTTTGTAGACCGGGTTTTCTGACTATTCATATTCCACCATGGAGTTCACTGGACTTACAAGTGCTTCGCATATGTCGCTCCCAGAGGCTGGATATGGGTCTGAAGAGGGTTATGTGGGTTCGGAGATATCAGGGGCAGTGTCGGGCGTTACGACCCCTGGGGCATCAAGGCTACAGGCTTCGCAGTTACAACAAAGATCAACCACTATGCAGCGGTTACAGGTGCGAAATAACTTGGAGGCTAGTATAGGCACTCACGAAGACAAATTTAGGCAGTTGCGCAGGTCTATTCACGAGTTACGTGATGAACTCGTGGGTTTGAGTCGTGAGCACACTATTAAACATGAGCCCATTAACTCTGCGTCGCCTTCTTCCATTGCAGCGCTCACTCTCGACGTCTCCAATCTTCAACGGGAGGTGGCAGCGGTCCGCCTCGCCATTGAGGGATGGGAACACGAAGGAGTGGATGAGGCAAAGGAATTCAGTGACGATGAATCATTTCAGGTATGCTCCTCCGAGCGCTCTGGGGGGCATGCCAATTGTACAACTAGATCGTTTGAATCCCTGTCCTCAGCTTTCTATGGACGGGGACAAGATAATGCCTCCAAGTATTCCTCCTCCGCCCCGTGTGCAGCGAAAAAAAAATTTCTTGGCGTTGTTGATGATAATTTCCGTTGTGGTGATGGTGAACGATACACCCCTTCCATTTTTTTCCGCCCACGCACGCTTCATCGTAACATCACACAAGGCAAGTTACCCACCTTGGATGTGCCGAAACCGTCGATGAGTGGAATTTGCCGGGATGTGAAGAGTGGTGAGAAAGGAATCTTGGGTACAATGTTTCCCTATGGCTCTCACTCTCTTGAGTAAGAAAAAGTGCTTTTCCATTGCTTTGAGGCATACTCTAGTTGTATTAGAGATGCACTGAGCATCCATGCATTTTTATCTTAGTATTGGTCCCACCAAAACTGGTGATAACACATTTTGACCTATGGAACCAAACACCCAATCAGGATATGGAGTGGACCCCTTAATCCCCTTTCAATCAGAAGTAAAACATCTTTTCCTGAGTTGACTGTGCACTGACATACCTAAAGTAGAGCCTATGAATTTATCTATGTTTTTCCATGAATTCTTAGCTATCCTAGTGGTATGCACCCTAGGGGGCTGGGCACCTCTTTTTGAGAGGTCCTGGGTTCAATTCCTGGTCAGCCTAGCTAAGTAGGGAGATCCCATGTGACATGGCAGTGACCTCATCGCCACATACCATGCCACCTCAGCACATATGGGACCCAAAACAAAGAGTGCACATCTCCTAAGATGGCACTATGGAGAGGGAGTGATCCTGAGGCAGTTTTCTAACTCTTTTCCTAAAACATTTCAGCTATCTTTGTGAATATGCATTCATTTGTGACCTGAGTTGCAGTTTCTGTGAATATCCAATCAGCTTTCACTGTTTACACTGCAGCCCTTCATGCTTTGATCCTGAATTACCTTCTCCTTGCATACTATTGGCTTGGGCTATCCTGAATTGACTTGGCTTTACTGTATTTCAACAAACAAAAGCTTTTCATCATCCAAAACAAGCAGCAGGACACCCTACAGCAACAACAAGCAGCAGGAGAAGCAAAAACACAGTGCTGAAAACACTATAAACTTTTCTGGTAGCAAGAGGCAGCCTGTCTCTATGCACCGGCAGCGACCCCGCGCCGTACAACCAGTGCTCCGAGCAGGCAAACATAAGCAGAAGGGCGGATTAAGATGGACCCAGGAAGAGTGGACGCCGACGTGAAGACAGCGCCAGCGCCTGAGGCACAGGCAAGGCCGGCGCCTGGCGCTGTACCTTCGGTGGAGCCCTTACATGGGCCAGTGGATACGGCGGAGGACTCCCTGGATGGCCTCCAGACGGCCTTCGGGGCCCTGTCGGTCGAGGAAGTGGTCTCTCAGCCTCTGCCTGTGAAGAGGAAGAGAGGGAATGAGAGCGAGAAGGATGCTGGAGAAGGAGCAGACGAAGGAGAGGAGCAAGGGCAAGACCCGACGGATGTCCCTACCTTCGAAGGCGCACCAAGCGCTTCTGGCCTCCACGCATCACCCTCTCCCATAACCACCACACTCCCAGCCGCCGCAACATCCACTTCCACAACCAACCTACCTATGGCAGAGGGCACAGGCTTTACTGGCATGCCTCCCTACCCCGCCTATGGTATGGGCCCACCAACCACTGCGCTCCATGAGGCAACTACTGCCAGTGAGCCTGTGGCTTCCAGCGCTGCGCCGCGATGGTATGCAGCTGACTATCCCCATCCACTCCACGCCACTGGAACCTACATGGATGTTCCTGGGTATGCTCCTGGGTATGCACCTGGGTATGCACCCCTGAGTGGGTTGAGGAAAGGACCCGAATCTCTGGGCGGCAGGAGTAGAGGATCGGGAAGATCCTCCAACAGGTCCCTGACGCGGTCGGAGATCAACGAGGTGCTCCGAGGAGCCACTTCGCAAATCGTGAGCGACCTCACGCAAGAGATCAGGGAGAAACTGGAGCCCCTGATGATCCCGTCCCATGCGTCACCTACGACGGCGGGAATGTCACCCCACCGAGTACAGGCTAACCACCTGGCGGCAGGGTTGACAAATTCCCTGGGGAGCCTGAGGAGCCGACCGATGCCGACTCCTGCAGCAGTACCGAGAAGTCCATTCGTCCCGAGAACGGCCCAGCCGCCCTACAGCCACGTGACGAACTCGACGAGGGCTGAGCTGGACCAGCTGGGGCTGACAGCCCTAAGGGCTATGGTGGACGTGGAGCCTTATGGCTCCAGTGATCTAGGCGGAGACCCCTCCGACGACGAGCCGCCGTCGATGGATTCTTCTTCGCCATCGGATGACGAAGACCCTGAGGACCCCGAGGACCCCAAGGGTAAGAAGAAGAAGAAGAAGAAGACGAAGAAGAAGACCCGACGCCCTGAAGGACGCCGAGCTCAGGAGGGGAAGGCTATTGCCACCTCCCAGATAGTGGTGAACCTGCCCGAGTTCACAGGCAAGGACCTCAGCGAGTTCGCTGAGAACTTTGGCCGGTTCCTACGACTGACCGGCCAAACCCACGCGAGTGGGCGAGTGAAGTGCGACCTGCTCCTGCAGTGCTGCAAAACCAAATATCTGGAGAAGCAGGTCAGGCAGATCGTCACTAACTCCGCCACCTTTGCCGATGTGTTGGTTGCCCTGGAGAGGCAGTACCCAACCTACGAGACCGACCTCTCCATCAGGGCTGAGATCCAGAACCTGCCCGTGCTGCCCAACAACCCCAAACCTGGCAGGGTCTCCGAGCTGTTGGCGGACTTGGATCACTGGGCTGGACGACTGACGCCCGGTTCCTACAGCAGCGACGACCTGCTGTTCTGGTTGTGCGCCAAGCTCCCCCGAGAGCTATGGGACGAGTGCCGTCTGACGGCTGAGCGCAAGGCTAGATCCCTCCGCTACGAGGATCTATGCGTGCTGCTCCTGGAGATGGCGCTGGAGAAGGAGAGCGACCAGCACCTGAACAACTACCGTCCTGGTGGAGGTTCTGGAGGCAAAGGGTACCAAGGGTCCCGACCTGGGCAGGGGACTACCCCCAAACACGCCCACGCCCGTCTAATGGAGAACGTGAAGGAGCTATTCTGGTGTGATGCCAGAGATGAGCAGGGCCACCTGCAGCACGCCTCCGACTGCGAGCAGCGAGACTGCTTTGTAGTCCAGGGGAAGCAGCAGGAAAAGATCACCGGCGCCAAAGTGAAGCTGTCGGATCATTACCGCTGCACCATCACGTGTGCATTCTGCGGTAAGCGGAAGCACTACAAGGATGAGTGCTACCATAAGCAACGCCTATCGGCGAAGCTTAAGGGGGAAGATCCTGGCAAAGGCTCAGGCAAAGGTGGAGGCAAGGCCAAAGGCAACGACTCCGGCAAGGGCAAGTCGAAAGGACGTGGTCAAGGTGGTCAAGACAAGGGTCAAGGTGGACGAGGAGGAGGCGCTAACCGCCAGAACGACAACAAGAACAAGGACAAGAACGGAGGTAACCCCAACCCTAATCCAGGGGGGAACTCCGAGCCCTCTGGAGGGCAGTCTGGACCTACCACACGCTCACAGACGCAGGCCCAGCAATAACAAGGAGCCAAGCGTGACCATGAAGGTGGTGATGACGGCAACGCCAAGAAGAGAAGCCGTTTCATGAGGATGGCCCGCAAATTGCGGAACAAGGGGTTCGAGGTGACCTGTCCCGCGGAATTCTGACGGGGACGCTCTGGTGGCACCCAAGACCTGGTGTTTTGGGTACGTATCCGACTAGGGGGACGTGAATACCTGGGGGTACTGGACACTGGCGCCACAATATCTATAGTGGCCAAGAAAATTTTACCTTATGGGAGCCTGAAGAACACCATGACCACCGCCGCTATACGCATGGGGGATGGACATGTGGTGCACAGCTGCGGGGACTGTGAAGTGGAGGTACCTATGGGCTCTCGAACTATCGCCCATCGGTTCTATGTGATGGACACTGAGGCCTTCGACTTTGTACTGGGTACTGACTTCTTCGTGCAGCACTCCCAGATACAATCCCTGACGCTGCAAGCGCCCTACCTCCTGTACGTGGACCACGGCAGTGGCAGAGAGTCTGTGCCACTGGAGCAGTCGGAACATACCTCGAGTTACCTGAGACTATCGAAGGAGGAGCCCTCGAACATGATGGCGGCCTCCAAAACTGAGGACTATCAACTATTGGGGGAAGTCCTAGACCAAGGTCTGAAGGAGTTGGGTTACTCTCGAGAAGACCTAAGTGTGGAGCTGTTCGCCAGCGACAAGCAGCATGTACTGGACCTATACTGCAGCAAGGGGAAGAACTGCAGCTACAAATTTTACTGGCCCTCTTTCGGGATGGCCTACGGGAACCCCAGATTCAGTGAACTGGGGAAGGTGCTGACCAAGGTGGCCTTGGAACGTTCCCGTATGGTCCTGTGTTCCCCCGATTGGGGAGCCCATGGGGGCAACGAGTACTGGCGAACCCTCCTTGACAAGCTGACTATCAGCTCGGTGCGATTACCTGATGAGGCCATCTACGTGCCTCTGGGACGCAAGACGCCCATTGGGAAGCCCGGATGGGGGAGTATGCTCAGCGTGGTGGACGGAAGTCTTACCACCATTCCCTGGGAAGACCTGGACCCTACTCTGGTCCAGGCTATACAACGAGAAAGCGATGGACTCGCCTTGGGTGACTTGAAGGATCGCCTACGACCTCAAGATGCTGTTGAAACTACACCCGGAGGAGATGAGTACGTCGTGACTGACACCCACGCCCCCAACTCTCCCTGTCATGTACCTGTTCCTGATGGAGTCTCTGAGTGTGGACTATCAGAGCTACCTAGCTCTATCCACTCAGATGACGAAACTGAGCACGACGCCTTCTTCGTGCAGACCGCGGTGGAGGAAGTGGAGAACGCCGAGTACGTCGCCCCACTAAAACCCCTACTCTCCATGAGGGTGGAAGACCCCGTGGATGAAGAGCTGAACCCTCGATCCAGGCTCAGGGAGTATGTGGATTCCAAGAGGAAGTTGGTGGCGAAAAAGCTATGCTACGCGAAGCCTACCCGCAGCTCGTGGCCACTGAAGCAAGGACGTATGGGAGACCTATCCCAATTGAAGGAGGACCTCGAACAGAAGATCACCACCTGGCAAAGGGAGGTAGATCTCAAGCTCATGAAGAGCGTGTGGGGCGCCCATGTGAGGAACCCAAAGGAGGACGACCTCTCGGAGGAATGTGTATGTGAACCCCCTCGAGCGTGCCTATGTTGCCATCGTCCACCGGAGATGGTTGAGCAGGACCTTCTTTATGCCTACCAAGGGCTGAAGGATGCTACAGCGGGCGAAGAGTCGGTGGAGGACCACCTCCCGACGTCTATACAAGGGGCAAGCAACTTACACTCCGACGAGGACATGGAGGACAAGATCAAGGTATTGGACCCGCGGGTACAGAAGCTGATAAGGACCTATCTGGAGGTGTTCGGAGAACTACCCCCTCCAGCCTCATGCGACAAGCTGGTACAGATGGACCTCAAGCTGAAACCCGAGTTCGTGGGTCATAAGATTCGGAGGAGACCCTATCCAGCTCCTAAAGAGCAGGCCGACGAGATCGAGCGACAGATACAAGAATGTATCGACGCTGGCCTAGTCCTGGAGTACAAGGACGGGGACTACCCCCTACACTGCAGCCGCTGTTTCCTGGTGGCTAAACCTGGGTCTACAGCCAAACGGCTGGTAGTGGACTATGGAGAGCTGAACAAGAAGACGCTGAACCACTCAGGGTCCATTCCCAATATGGAGTCTACCCTGGAGAAGATAGCCTCCTGTCGCTACAAGACCAAGATGGACAAGCGAAGTGGATTCTGGCAAGTGGACCTGACGCCCAACGCGCAGGAACTACTGGCCTTCATCACCCCTCAGGGGAGGGTATTCAAGTGGAAAGTCATGCCATTTGGCGTGGCTAACGCTCCCGCTCTGTTCCAAGAGCTGATGAACAAGATCTTGTCCATCCTACGAAGGAGACCTAAGGTGCAGGAGCTCATATCCCGTGTTGCCCAGATGGAGGCTCACATCGACGATGTATGCCTTGGGACCAATACCCAGGAGGATCACCTAATCCTCTTGGGGGAGTTCTTTGCGGTCTGCCAGGAGAACCACACACGACTCAAGCTGGAGAAGTGTGAGTTCATGCAGGAGACCATGCAGTACTTGGGGTTTGACGTTGGCTATGGGTGGTGGACCCCAGCGGCCTCTAAGGCCAAACCCCTGATGGATGCCAAGGTACGACACGAAGACCCCAAGAAAGGACTTCATGATGTACGCAGTTTCATTGGGGCGTGCAACTTCTATCGCCGCCACATCAAGAACTTCACCTATACCAGCGCCGTACTGACGGACTTGATCAAGAAGAGTACTACTTGGCGCTGGGGCCCACAAGAGCAACAAGCGTTTGACGAGCTCAAAGACAAGGTAGCCAACGCTAAGTGCTTGGGCGTGCCTAGAGCACAAGGGGAGATTATCCTGGTGACCGACGCCAGCAATGTGGGCGGTGGTGGAACGTTGTTCCAATGGCAAGCACTAGAGAAGGAGGAGTTCGACTCGGCCATTTCCCAATGGGGGACGGAAGGTCTCAACCGAGATGGAACCCTCAAGCACAGCTACCCTGACGACAAGTGGGTCCTAGTACCTCTGGGCCACTGGAACTGGAAGTGGAACCAGGCCACGGGGAACTACTCCACCTATGAGCAGGAACTGCTCGCGGGCATGCTGGTGCTATCCTCACAAGCACGACTGTTGGGGAGTAACCCTGTGGTCTGGCTATGCGACCAAGAACCGGTCCGCAGTTCCCAGAAGGGCCCCCCACCTGAGAAGGCCAAGCTACGTCGCTGGTGGACCTACCTCAGTCAACTACGGCTGACGGTACACCATATCCAGGGAGTGAAGAACGAGTGTGCCGACTACATCAGCCGCAACAACTTCGACGCCCTGATTGGTGCCCGGTCTGAAGCGCTGGCTAAGGAGGCGTTCAGCCGTATGGACGTACATCCGGACCTGAACATGACCATGATACGCCCCCTGGATGGACTCCAACAATCGGAGTACCTACAGGAGTTTGGGGATATCTACCGGCGCCTGGAGAAACGCCTTGAACCCCTCCTGGTCAACCAAGACCAGTGGAAGCGGGACAAGAGCTACCTCTGGCACGAGGACCGCATCGTGGTACCTAGTGACCGAGTCCCAGCGCTGCTGAAGTGGACCCATGAGTCCAGTGGTCATGTGGGTGCTGACCGTACGCTGAGGCTGTTCAAGCAGTGGTTCCACACTACGTGGACTGACGACCAACTGCGGAAGACACTCCAGCCTATCGTGGACAAGTGCCCGTGCAGGTCCTGTAAACCAGGGGATATCAGGGACAGAGGTCTCTACTCGACCCTGCCCATCCCACACTGTGCCAACAGTGTTCTATACGTGGACTACACGGAGATGCCGAAGTTCGGGGGCTATGACTTCGCCCTCGTGGTAACCTGTGGGTTGACCAGGTTTACCAGGGTGTTCCCATGTACCTAGCACATTACCGGAGAGGAGACTATCAAGATACTCCTGGAGGAGTGGTTTTGTGTCTTTGGGGCGCCCAAGGAGATCAACTCCGATGAGGACGTACGAGTACGCTCAGATACTGGCTGGTACAAGAGGGTCCTGAGATCCCTCAATGTCCAGGTGTCTACGGGGATTCCCTACTCTCACACGAGCAACCCCCTATGTGAGCGACAGATTCGTGTCCTGAAGGAGAACGTCAGGATATGGTGCAAAACTGAACGCACCAGAGACTGGGTGAGACTACTCCCCGTCATATCCTTGATGATGAACTCCCAAGAGAGTTCAGCTACTGGCTACTCGCCACATGAGCTATTCATGGGGCGCCCGGCGTGGTTCCTACATGCCCCCTATCCAGAGGACACCCATTCTTCTGTGGGTGAATGGGTCCAAGAGCAACAGGCGAAGGTGGACAAGGCCAAGGCTATGCTCCAGAGAGTGAGGGAGCGTCAGTGGAACAAGAAGAACAAGCACCGTGTACCGGCGGCCTACCACCAGGGGGACTGGGTGCTGGTGCACCACAGTCGACTACCCGCCTGGCCACGCTCTACCAGCGATGACCCATACTTCGGGCCGTACAAGATCCTATCTGTGGATGGACACCGTATCACAGTGCGGTGTTCTCCCCGTCTAGGGGGGACCCTGGTGTGCGCTGCTCAACACCTGAAGCTCTACCATGATCCTGAAGACCTCTGTGGGGAGGAGTGGGAGCTGAACGACGAGGAAATCGCCGCCCTGGACCTACAAGGGGCTGCCAGCCCTGTGGAAGTTGAAGGTGAACTCCCCGACATGAACGCCGAGGAGATGGCTAAGGAGGGCTTCTACCTGGTGAAGTCTGTCCTACGCCACCGCTATCGCCAGGGTTAGCGCTTCCTCACCCTCTGTGAAGGGTTTGGAGTCGAAGAGGCCACCTGGGAGCCCTTCTCTGCATTTGTTCTACCTGAGGGACGCCTAAACTCAGTTCTGGTTGACTACTTGTCCCAGAACAACCTTGGTGAGTTGCTGAGGCTCGCTGAGACGCTTGCCTCCAAGACTAAAGCTAGGGAGTGAAACTTACCCTTACCTGCCAAAGCGTATGTGTGAGTGTGCTAGTTCTAAGGTCCTGAGAGCAAGCCGCAGAAGTGGTGTCCTAATTATACCCAAGTCTGCGCACTTGCTGAACCTGGAGGGTTGGCTTATTGATGCCACGGGGTACGCCCCGGGTCTCCCCTCCCCTATGCGCCCAATTTCTGTGCTGGCGCAAAACCTTGGGGGAATACCCAGCGTGCTAATCCAGGTATTGTTTTCCCTACCTATCTGTCTACTACAGGGAGGGGTGGCCAAAAGCTATGAAGGCATGCAAAACGCCGTTTTGCTATGTGGCCAAAACACTGACCTAACCACTGCCACAGCCCACCAACCCCGCTAAAATTGCAGGAAAAGGGTGGGACAGTGACACACCCCCTACAGGTCCTACACACCCTACAGTGGCACCATCCTGGTGGGCGAGCACTGGGCAACTGGCTCTAGCCCCCACTCAGGACTACCACTCCTACACGCACACTCTACTGGGCGTTGCGAAGGTAAAGGACTCGTGGGTCCTAGCAACCCTCCTGTGAAATGACAAGAGAACACAGCGCTGCTAAGCGACTGTGGCCTAACAGGGGACGCCACAACGCGTTTCCCCTGCTAGGGCTTGGAGGGAAGGAGTGCTCTCGCGTGCAAGGCGCAGATGTCGATGAAGTCGGACTCCCTGCTCTGCCGCAGGCGGAGCGGAGTTACTTGTTTGTGTGATCTGCGCCCTTGTTTAGCAGGGCATAAAAAAATGCTGCTGCACCAATCACCCTACCTGCCCACCTGTAAAACAAAGGCAAATGAAAGGGCGTTTGCGGCGGAGGAACCAAGCCACGCTCCAGGTATTATACCCTTCTCAGCGTGACCTATAATACACTGTCCGCAAACACGCTGCAGGAGCAGCTACCCTTGTCAAGCAAGCAAGCTTTAAGGGACTCCTCAGGTTCTCTTAAAGAACGTACCGAGGACCCCCTGGGTAGCCTAAACAAGGTTTACCGTGCGCACTTCGCGTGGCCTACCCTTTAATGCGTGTGTGCATGCACGAGTATGCGACAGGGTCGTGGGCAAACCTGCCCATCTACGCGTCAATCTTGACTCCACCAGGGGGTGGCCCCGCCTGGGCGTACCTACCTTACCTACCGCTGGGAAGTGAAGCAAGGTGAGAGTACAAAAGGGGCGCACGCGAAGAACGTTGCTATGCACTTGTGTGTATGTCTAATCACCCTGATCTGACCGCTAATCATCTGCAATCTTTCTAATCAATCCCTCTATCGCGTCCTATCGTTGTTATCGTTGTTGGCGCTGCTACAAGACTCGTTCACGGAGACACGAGACGAGCAATGTGTATGCGGCATGCAAGACGAGCATACCTGTAGTTTATACCTGATTCATTGACGTCTTTTCGTTTGATTTTCGAATTCTTGAATTTTCGAATCTTCTATTAGTGTGGGTGGAATCTGTATGTTTGTTTATTAATGTGTGTCTCGTCATTTTCAAGACTACGTGATACATACGTTTATAATTCCATTATTTTTCCATTTTCCGGCGCTTCGCTAGGAGCCGCTCCTGCGCGCCGCCATTTTATGCGTATGAATTTCTGGATTTAAAAAATCCAGAGATGACTATAATTTCTATAAAAATGTGCTTCTGATGCACAATTGGATTCTGCTCAGGTGTGTCGTTTCAGAAAAATTCTACGCCGTCATTTGACGGATTTTGGTGTCGTCGCTTCTTTTTTGCGTGGATTCGTCCATAATTCTCCCATTCCTGCCTCTGCAGATACCCACGCGCAGCCTCGCTGAGTAGGCCGTGTTCGGGCCGAAACGCAGGTGCCTGGAGAGACTGAGCAGAACCAAGACCCCACCAAGGGGCAATTTTAATTTTCTTTCGACTCCCTTCGCCCTAAGACAGGTCACAGGTCGCCAGCAGGTTTAGGAGAACCCATGCGAGTGTGTATAATGTGTCTTGCGTTTGGGTTGTGTCGACGCTGCGTCTTGGAGGGAGGGATACATATGCACATGTTTGGCATGCTCCCAATCTAACCCAACCAAGCCACAGGAGCCCCGGCAGCGCCATGAGCGCTGAGTCTTCTGGAGGAAATGATACAATCAGAGCAGCAAAAGGACGCCAGCCATGGTGAGCGCCCATTTTTCAGTGTGAGGGAGACTGTAGGTATTTTAAAGTAGGTGTGGAAACCAAGGAAAGGCCAAGAAAAATTCCCTTTTTCCTAAAATGCGACAGTGGTGGCCACCACAGCACAAGGGGGGAGTAAGAAAAAGTGCTTTTCCATTGCTTTGAGGCATACTCTAGTTGTATTAGAGATGCACTGAGCATCCATGCATTTTTATCTTAGTATTGGTCCCACCAAAACTGGTGATAACACATTTTGACCTATGGAACCAAACACCCAATCAGGATATGGAGTGGACCCCTTAATCCCCTTTCAATCAGAAGTAAAACATCTTTTCCTGAGTTGACTGAGCACTGACATACCTAAAGTAGAGCCTATGAATTTATCTATGTTTTTCCATGAATTCTTAGCTATCCTAGTGGTATGCACCCTAGGGGGCTGGGCACCTCTTTTTGAGAGGTCCTGGGTTCAATTCCTGGTCAGCCTAGCTAGGTAGGAAGATCCCATGTGACATGGCAGTGACCTCATCGCCACATACCATGCCACCTCAGCACATATGGGACCCAAAACAAAGAGTGCACATCTCCTAAGATGGCACTATGGAGAGAGAGTGATCCTGAGGCAGTTTTCTAACTCTTTTCCTAAACCATTTCAGCTATCTTTGTGAATATGCATTCATTTGTGACCTGAGTTGCAGTTTCTGTGAATATCCAATCAGCTTTCACTGTTTACACTGCAGCCCTTCATGCTTTGATCCTGAATTACCTTCTCCTTGCATACTATTGGCTTGGGCTATCCTGAATTGACTCGGCTTTACTGTATTTCAACAAACAAAAGCTTTTCATCATCCAAAACAAGCAGCAGGACACCCTACAGCAACAACAAGCAGCAGGAGAAGCAAAAACACAGTGCTGAAAACACTATAAACCTTTCTTCTACGGGGGAATGATGATGATGATTTGGATGGCAAATATGGTGAATTTTGTGACGAGTATCAAGGAATCTTGTCGGGAGACAAAAATGTGTCCTTCGGAGGTGACATGGTCTTTGAAAATTCGGATTCATTTGACGAAACAAAAAACCTCGGAGAGCCTGATGCAGGACCCGAAGGAATCCAGCAGAAGGCTCGCCGCTTATTTGGGCTCGCGGGATCGTCCAAGCCCGATTTGGAAGCTTTGGACGACAACACCAGGAAAGAGGTCCAGAAAATGTTAAAGTGTCCTAGATGCAATAGAGACTACAAGTAGTGGCTCGCTTTCGAGTTACTCTGGAGGCGGTTTCATGATCACTGGTCTAGGAGATGTGGAGCCGACCTCATGGCAGAAAATTCTCATTACTACGCTCCCGGAGGCCGAACGGCCTCTCTATACGGAGCTTCACATGACAATGGGATGGACCTACCAACAAATTTGGTTGCATTTGGCGGGGCGGGCCGGGGCCTACAAAGCCGGCGTTCATTGGGGCGGGTATGGACCGCCTCGCAGCCTCCGCCCGGAAAGTCGTATGAGAAATATGGAACATGGGTGCTGAAATGGAGTCTTCTGCTCCGAAAGGCCATGCCCATTGCGGCCGATAGGGCAAAGGAAGTTTTTACGGATGCCTTGGTGCGACACAGTGAATATGGTGAGGAGTTGAATGAGGTGTATAAATGGGAATGGGTCCATGGACAGGAATTGACGGTGGAAGGAGTCCATGAGATCCTGGTGTATGAGATTGGGTGGCGTGAAGACCGCGATTGGGCCAGCATGAAGATGCAGCCGAGGTCAGGAGAATGCACGGCGGTGGAGGCCGGCAAGACCAAGGCAAGGGCCGCGGTAAAGGCCGCCCTTGGGAACGTGGTCAGGATGGCCGCGATCAGAACCAAGGTTGCCGTTGACGAGGTGGAAAGGACGGGCAAGGACAGAGTGGAAAGACACAGGGTAAAGGCCAGGAACGACATTGCACAAATTGTGGCAGAGACGGGCATACTGCTGAATTTTGTTGGCAGAAAGGTGCAAAGGGCAAAGGTAACCGTGGAAAGGGCCGCCCGACGCTGCAGCAAGCGGACGCTGAGACTGAGCGTCGTTTCAGGGGAAAGCTCTGTCTGCACTGTGCCTCGCCTGATCATTGGGCCAGGGATTGTCCCCAGAATGGTCCCATCCAGCAACAGGGTAAAGGGCATGGCCGGGGAAAGGGCCAGCACCGCCAAGTGGGCGCTGAGGCGTCAGGGGTGCCGCCCGGCGACCGAGACGCGGGGAAAAGCCAGAAGGGCAAGGGGACTGATGAGCAGGGCAACCCAGCCAAATTTCCTGCGCAACCAGGACACTCAGGCGCTTCGGCTAGGCCAGCTAGGCCAGGACGAGAGACTCAAGGCTAAAGCTGTGGGAGCTTAGCGAAAAAAAACAGAAACAGGAACGCCTGAGTGAGAGAACCACTGTTGACGCGGCCACTGCCCCACTGACCACTGTCAAGGAGGGACAGACCCCGACCACCACTGTGGGGTGTGGCGTGCAGTCACAGGATGGCGTCCTGAACTCGGCTCTGGAGCCCGCTGCTTCTGTAAATCAGCCCCCAGAGTCTCATGTGTTGCCTATGCTGGAGGTCTGCATCCGGTCATGTGCACTGCGTCCTGCCACTGTACGACGCTATTCACTGGCCTGTGGCATGACCGGAAAAAAGTGTGCAGATTTAGGTGCAAGCCGGCACCGACTCAGGTTGATGGTGCCACAACGTTGGTTGTATCTGGAGTTGTTGAAGACGTGCAGTACACCGTATTGATCGACCCCAGCTCCCAGGTGTTCGCACTGGCACCTAGTTCATTTTTTGAGAATAAAGAGTTTACACTCGCTGCCCGTCCACTGTAGATCACAGTGGCAGATGGCAGTCGTATCGCTGGTGGTACACATGATGCGACAGTGTCCATAGCGTTGCCTGTGGAACATCACGGGCGCATGCCTGAGATTCTTTGTGAGGATGTGTTTGTTTACAAGGCCGATGTAATCGAGCATGTCACATAGGATTTTATGACGTCCAATTATCCGGAAACCCGTTGACACATAAGTTGAGTGTCTCGACGTGTGTCTCAACTTCACCACAGCTGCAGCTGTAACAATTTGAGGAAAACGCTGACTATAATTATTGAAATAAACTGATAATAAACTGAGTTGATGTGCAGTAACGCTGTCCTGAACTGTCAAAATTAATTTTGCGCGCATTTTGGACTGTTTTCCCTTTCAGTTTGGCCCAAACGTTGAGGCACAAGTTGAGTGATTCAACGTGTGTCTCAACTTCACCACCATTTGAGGAGCACCTTGACTATAAGTATTGAAAGAAACTGTGTTGCTGTGCTGTAACTATGTTGTTAACGATCAAAATCAATTTCAGGCTCCGATTCGAGTGTTTTGCGTTTCATCCTGGCCCAATCTGTTCCTTTCGATGGTCGATGGCTCAGAAAAATATGTGTTTCAAGAAATGTATGCTCAAAGCAAATGCACGCGGGCGGGCACCAGTCTGCTCACTGTTCACGTTACTGTTCAATACCCAAGTGCTCCATTATAGTGTCCGGCTTGCACTCAATTCGCCTGAGGGCATCCAAAGTTGGACCACGTTCACTTGAGTTCAAACTGTCCCTCGAAGTGTTTGTCTGGCATACAAGCTTCATGTTTGGATCACAGTCAAAGAACACCAGGTATATGTGCCCTCTGGCATTCGGGATACACTGGAATGAATCAAATGGCTGAATGGTTTGGAAGAGGTAGTGGCCCTGAGGAACCTTTGTACCCTTGGCACCAGTGGCAAAAGATTGAAACGTCAGTGGTTTTTTCGGGCCTATTGCAATCATTGCAAGCGGATGACACGTGGCTGCATCAACCTCTAAGCCAATGCGACCACCACCCTCTTCAATGCGATAGATGTACTTTCAGTCTGTTGTGAGTTCTGATTTTAATTTTATCACGGCCGCCAACGCCTGCAATGCATCACGGATTTTCTTCCCATCTGTTTTTGTCAATGCAGCAACACCAGTGCACACTTCTGAGCAGGAGTGATTTTTTTGTTTCCAAATTGCCCCACAAAGGAAGGAGACCAGTTCTTCTGCCCGTTCTCGTGTTACAGTGAATCGCACGTGCTCCTTTTGACTTGGATCTTCATCATCTGATGACTCCTCCTCATCACTTTGGCGAACGTTGGACCTGCAGGAGTAACAGTAATGGAGACGCTAATTGAGACGCACAACTTGCGCGTCAACTTTCGACCCACTTGCAACACACTTTGGGTACGCTCGCTGCTCTAATACTGCGACAGTGAACAGTGATCAGTCTGCAGTGAACAAGGAACAGTGAATGGACAGTGAAGCGCAATGTGGAACATAATATTCACAGTCAGCATTGAGACGCAAATTGAGATGCACAACTTGCGCGTCAACTTTCAACACACTTTCAACACACTTTCACCTCGTTCATGAGCTTCGCCAGCGCCGCGTTCGCTGTTGTGCTCCGTGCTGTTGCTGCCGTCACCGCTGTCCTCATCCTCCTCCGAAGACTTGCGGCTGGCTTGGTGTCGGGCTTGCTTGCCTGATGTGTCACGCTGATGCGCTGATCACTCTGATGCGCTGATGCTTCTTGATTTGACTTTACCTTGTAGATCAAGAAAATGTCCCAATCTGTAATAAAGGAGCCAGTACCTTCTATTCACACACACACCTTGGGCCATGAGCCGGCCTAGCTTCTGACTGTCATCACGCTCGGAGTCGTCCAGGGCACTGTCATCCAGAACACTGTCGTTCTCACTGTCAGGCCAGTGAGATAGGTACAATGCAGCGAAAATGACGGTACAGACAATGGCAGTTGTGGGACAAAAAGGATTACAAACCTACTTTCCTTTTTGACATGTTTCAAAAAGCGTAAAAAGACTCCATTTGAGTCTCAATCTTCATTTCTCCAGGTGCCCCCGATGAATTCCGGCGAATTTTCCAGTACTCGCGGTTGTTTACTGCTCTGAATGAACGTGACCTGAAACACAAACTATGCTGATTGGGCCAAGATGAATCGCAAAACACTCAAATTTGAGGTTGAAATTGATTTTAACAGTCAACGACAGCATTACTGCACATCAAGACCTTACGTATACTCAAGGTGCTCCACAAATTGTCACAGCTGCAGCTGTGGTGAAGATGAGACACACGTTGAGACACTCAACTTGTGTGTCAACGGGTTTCGGGATAATTGGACGTCATAAAATCCTATGTGTCATCCTAGGGTATCCTTTTTGTAAGTCGTATGGACTGACGATTGATCCAGTCCGCAACTGTCTGATGGATATTTCTCCATCAGTTTCTGTTTTTCAGATGAGTCACCAAGCGCCCGAGTTGAGGGCTCCGCTTGGGGAGCCCCAGCAAGACTCGGCGATCAGCGGTGACAGCCAGGCAGGTATAACAGTGGCCATGTGTCGGCACTGCTCTGAACGTTATGCATGGTCTGGGGAGGTGGGGACTTGCTGCCAAAAACACCTGGTAACTCAGGGCCCTACGGCACCTGACAGGGATGAGCAGGGTTCGCAGTGCTGTGCCACTGAGGTACTGCGACCAGTTGTATCTTCATTAGCGCTTTTGACGCTACCTCACACGCACCTAATCGGAGCCATCACAGCTGCCACAGTTGCTTCTGTCACTGCTGCTTGTATTTCTTGTTTTCCTTCCACAGGATGCCCATGTCAGCATGAACAACAACCTTTGAGTCTGGATCGCCGGGGAACAGGAGATCCGGAGACAAGGACGTCGTGCAAGAATTTTCGCCGGTTTTGTATGTGTGCAATTGACTGTGTTTACGTTAGACAGTGCATGAGTGAGGGGCTGCGTCCACCTGCAGCCCTCGTTTTGAATGACGAGTCAGAGCCTCCGCAATGCCCATGTACCATAGATGTGGGGTCTGACGCAAGTTCTGAGGCATATGGCACAGATGAGCTCCAATCTGACATGGAGGATGTGCCTGATGCAGATTTGGTATATACAGCTCCGCCCCCCGATTCTTTTGCGGGTGGTTTTGGGCTCCGTCGTGACTACAGGGGCCCAGGCAAAGTTTTGGGAGGGGGGGGGGCACAGACGCAACCACCAGCCTCAGTTTCTTGTCTTCATTGTAAGTGTGAACTGGATGAGGTGTGCGCCATGTGTTTGCCGGGAGATATCCCCCGGGATGATTTGGCTGATGACGACCAGGAGGGGGACCCGCTGAAGATGGCCCATATCGGATCCACACCAGTCACATCACGAGGGGTGCGGGCCCCGTACTCAAAATTTTTTCACAAAATGGCACTTCAGACCCCCGGTAAATGCCATCAGGCCGTGCGCAGGAAGATGAGACGATCGACTAAATTTTTATACTCGCAGGGTAATCGCATTCTTTTATCGTCAGTGCGAGACATGACTGTGAAATGGGCTGGGCTGAAGGGTGATCAGTTTGTTGATGATTTTGCTTCCAAGCAGGCACACTTGTTTTCGGAGTATCGGGATAAAGGGGAGAATGGGTTGTCCCATGATTGGGGTTTGTCGGACTCCAAAGGGCGACCAGAGCAGAAGTTTTTGTGGTTGCATCCACCGCACCACTTGCTGCAAGACACAATCAGCAGAATTGTGCTCGACCAGGGCAGAGGAATCCTGCTGATACCGGTACGTAAGCAGTGTCCATGGTTTTGGACATTGGGAGAAGTGGCACTGGATTGGTGGGACCTTGACCCATCGGTGCCCTTATATAGGAACACTGATGGGCTGATTCTGCAACAATCTCCCCGCTGGACGACCAGGGTTGTGCTGTTTGATGCGCAGGGTATGGATCTGTGTCAGCCCCCTGAGGGTAAGAAAAGGGGGTGTACAGAAGAGTCTGACAGGGGAGAGACGGATGGCTGCCACCAGATACGTTTTGGGTGTCGCGTCTGCCATTCCAGTCACCTTGTTTTGTCCCCGCCTTCGTCCATGAGGGAAGCACGGTTGCGTGTGCTGCGGCAGGACACTGCTGCACATTCCCTGCTTTCAAAACGCAGTTTGCGGGCTGTTGTTGAGGGCGATCGTATTGATCCCCGTTGTGTGCCGTATCGGAAGACGTTGGAGGAGAAATTTTCAACTGTTTTTGAGTTTGCGAAAAATATTCTGACGGACGTGGACCATTCTAAGCGTGGCGAGGCTGGCATCGCGCGAAAAAAATTGAAACAAGGAGCCGTCCCTTAGAGGGTCGGTCCTTATAGAACTGTGGGAGTCCGAGATGCTGCTTTTCGTGAATTGATTTCCAAATTTTTTGAGCGCGGCATGGTCGAAAAATTGTTTTCGAGTTGGGCAGCAAGGGCGTTTTGTGTGCCCGAGCCGGGGGGCAAATGGCGGTTAGTCATCAACTACCGCTACCTCAATTAGCAAATTGCGGATGAGGCTTTTCCGCTCCCGGTCATTGAAGACCTTTTTTTGGAGCAGTCCCAAAACGCATTTGGTCCATCTTCGATTTGGAAGATGGGTTTCACCAAATGGTTTTGGAGGCTGAGTCCAGGCCCCTTACGGCGTTTGTGACGCCGTGGGGTCTTTTTCAATGGACAGTGCTCCCCATGGGGCTAGAAACGGCCCCACAGGCCTATCAGAGAATGTCCCAGCTCTGTTTGGAGGAAACAGTTTTTTTGTTTGTGAGACGAGTGCATTTTTGTGGGCAGATTTTAGAGCGAGGAAGCAGATCAGCGGATCCTGAGAAGGTCGCTGCAGAATTGGCGCGACATATGGACCCCAACCCACCTGAAAGTATTTTTGGGGTTAGCGCAGTGGTATGCATTTTACATTGATAAATTTGCAGACCACGCAGCGCCGCTGAAGGATGCCCTCCAGAGTTTGGATTTGACGAAAAAGGGAAAATTCAAGTCTATACACCCACCCCTGAGCGCATCCAGACACAAAGCTGTTTTCAGCAGTTTTCCAGTGTCGCGGAAGCAGAAAAAGAAATCCGTCGTTTAGAGAACAGGATTCACTGGGCGCCGGAGATGATCTGGCATTTTGGACAGCTCAAGGAAAAATTATTAAATCCCGTACAGTTGTACATTTCGGATACTCAGAGGCACCTACATTGATGATGTGCTGAGGGGTACACCAGACACAGAGGACAACCCAGATCTGGACGCCCCGGTGACTGATGGGTGTATTCGTTAGCACTATGAAGATTTGTGCCATATTTTAACATATTTGCGGGATTAGCAGCTGTCTATTAAACCGTCCAAGAGTTCTGGATTCGTACCGACGCCAGTGACTTTGCGGTTGGGGATGTGCTGGAGCAACGCCGCTGCAAATGTCCTGAGCCTGATGATCCTACCCAGGGCTGCGGATGTACCCTATTTCCTGTTGTGTTTTTTCGAGGAAGTTGCAGGGTGATAAGTCCCATGGCCAACGTTGCTGGCCAGTGAGGGACAAAGAAACTTATGCCATTGTTGCGACACTCCGCAAATTTCACGCATGGCTACAGCAGTCTAGACTTTTTTTGAAGTCAGCGTGGGTCGCCACGGATCACCGCAGCTTGGAGTACATGATGAAGGAGAACTTCGTCACTCTATCTGGTCCAGTCGGCGGACGGGGCCGCTGGCAACAGTTCGTGTCGCAGTTTTTGGTAGATGTAGTGTATGTGCCCGGACACAATCAGGAAATTCCTGACACCCTGTCACGCTGGTCTTACCCGGCGCATTTGTGTAGTCTTGAAACTAACATACACGGTACTGAGGAGGACGCTGGGGGCGTAGCAGCTCATGAGAGGGAGCAAAGAGCCCATGCCGATCAGCTCCTAGAGAGGGCTGAGGGTCAGGTTGAGACGCAATTTTTACGCAACTTTGTGGCATGCCATTCCTCTTTGTCTGCACCATGGGTGACACCTTCAGATCAGGAGGTGGATGTGTTCCAGGACGATGCCGAATTTTTTGCTGATTTTGAGGACGGGTATGCTACGTATTGCAGCCAGATCAGAACTTTGTTTTCTGTTGAAGGCCTGCCACGTAAGGCACGCCGAAAAGCACAACGCATCGCGATTACGCAGGGACGCAGCCAGAATTGGTCTACTCATGCCCTTGGGGCTGCACTGCAATGTGCGCCTGCTGCCTGTGTTCCAGAGTGTGATTCTGGTGACCCATGGGTGACTGTGCGCGGGGGGAGAGTGGTTCCCCTTGAGGTTTCTATTTTGCATGACGACTGGACTGTTTTTTATGAGCAGGGCCCTCATCTCATGGGAGTCCTGCCTTCTTTGCGGCAAGAGCAGGCGTCTCTTCGCGCGCCAGGTTATGGGTTTTATACTCCTAGGCCTGATTGTTTACGTTTGCGCTACCGGGGCAAACATGTGGTGCCACGGGCCATCAGTCAGAAAGTTGTTCTGGCGTGCCACACGTATGTCCATGGTGGAGTCGCCAAGACATTTTTGCTCTGTGATAGAAAATTTTATTTCCCTGATACAGATTTGCGCCAGTTGGTCCGGAAGGTCTGCGGGGCATGTGAGGTGTGTCAGCAGACTAAGCCCCAGACTAGGAACCAACATGGGGAGCCCGCGTTTTACCCCGTCCCTGATGACCCTTTGACCAGCTTAGCCATAGATCTCGTGAGTCTCCCAAAAACTGTCGTTAATGGTGAGACTTACGACTACCTGATGGTCGTTGTGTGCCGGTTGCAGGCTACATTTTGGCCATTCCGACCCGAAAACTGGGTCTGGATAGCCGGAAGTTAGCTGAAATTTTTTTAGACAGAGTTGTGTTGTTTATGGGGTTACCGAAGGAAGTGTATTCCGACAATGCTTCGGTTCTGAGCAGCCAGTTTTTGGATACATTGTTTTCCGTGGGCACTATTGAACAACACAGTAGCGTCCCCTATAAACCAGCCACAAACGGCGGGGCGGAAATGGCGGTCAAGAGTGTGGTCATGTTGCTTAGGCATTTTTTAACTCAGCAACCGCGCTCTTGGTATCATGCCCTCCCCCTAGCCTTGTGGGGGTTGAATGACCTGCCGGGTTTGGTTGCCCCCTACTCCCCCCACAGGCTAGTTTTTGGGAGGGACCCCGTAGGGTTTGGGGAGGTACCCCCCACAGTGCCGGGTGATGGGGCGGAGGATGCGCAGCAATTTTTTTCGAGACTCGTGATTGAGCGTCAACAGGTCAAAACTGCTTTGAAGCGCTTACACGACAAGGAGTCGGGCGCATTGCGCAAAAAATTTAAGGTGCAACCTTTCCGAGGGGGTGATTGTGTGTGGGTGCGAGATGGCTCGAAGTGGGATCAGCCCCACTACAACAAGTTCAAGCAAATATGGCAGGGCCCGTGTGAGGTAATACGGTGGGAGGGGGGGAAATCGCTATGTGATTCGGGTGGAAGAAGCCCAGAGAGTAGTTGCCTCAGATCGTCTGAAATTTTATAGATCCATGTTGGAAAAGGTGACAGCCCCTTTTTCGTATTACAGCGACAGGCAGTTACCGCCCAACGATGACACGCATATGGTCGAGGATGTCTTGGACCATGCGGTCAAGAGGCCCCGAGGTGCCTCGCCTTACCTTCAGTTGTATGTGGCTTGGAAGGATCATGAGGACAAGACGTGGGAGGACACTCGAAAGTTCATTCGGAGGGGAAATGATGGGGTTGAACGTTATTGCACGCGCCATGGTCTGAAGAAATGGTTGAAGTAGACATGGTGATGTTTGGCATTCCATCTACCTCCCGATGCCTGTTTTTTTCTCCACTGTGCATTCACTCTGTGTCCCAGAGGTCAGCCACTCAGCGGTTGTGTCCCGGTTGAGTCATTTACCAAGAAAAGCGGGGTAAGCGGTGTAGGACGACGATTTTTTCATTGCAACGTGCCCGCGAAGGGACTGTTGGGTCCCCAGAGGACATAGCCTTTTTTTGCTATACTTCTGCATGTTTGTGACTGCTTTGTTTTTTTGTTGTTTTTTCTCTGTACTTGCAGGTTCGTGTTGAGTCCAGGAGTCTAGATCAGAGCCACCAGATCGTCCGGACCATGACGTGGAGATGGTCAGCTTTAAGGGTGGGTGTCTGTAACTGGGCTTGCTCATCAGTTTTTATTTTTCTGTCAGCATTGTGTGACCCTGTTGGATGATTGGGCCTGTGATGGCCGCTGTCTGAATTTTTTTTATCACTTCTACTGCTTGGTCAGCTACAGGGAGGGAGTCACTGCCAGGGCCCAGCTACATGTGTTGATTTGTTCTGCTTCCTCTTCGTCCCGTCTAACTGCCGCTGTAGTTTTGGACTTCCGGGGTCAGACAACACACGGGCGTGTGCTGTCTTGGGAGGGGGATGTAAGTGGCAGTGATTCACGGCCGCCCAGCTTGGCTGCAGGCAGTTAGAATCGGCTGTGATGATTAGGATTCGCGGCAGCGCTCACACCTCATATCGTCGTGTGCAAATTTCTGTGTGATAAATAGACGACGCTTCAATTCAGTACGCTTTGTTGATCAACGATTGTAGCAATCAGATTGTATAATTATTTCATCATGATCAGTATTGAAGGTCGGTTCACTGTCACATTTCAGGGTCCTGTTTCACGATGCAACAATGACAATGAATGGATATTCGTGGTCTTGATGTTGTGATCCTGCTTTGGACATCATTGAGGTCTGTGATTTTGTAGTTGGCATAAGTCCGGTGTGAAAACAAGGTTCCTCATTTCAAGGAGTAAAACTACAAGTGGGGTTTGCACGATTGGATACATAAACAATCCATGGCTTCACAAATGTCTAGCACAGCACAATGCACACATGGGGTCGAAACAGGATACACAGCTATTCAAGGCAACATAGGGTGTAATACTGCGATTCTGCTGTTTTGTGGATTGCTGATGTTGGGGTGTTGGGGTGTTGGGGTGTTGGGGTGTTTATATTTCCACTGTTTACTGCAGGTAAGCAGAAGTTTCATACCATACCTTCCTTGTTGTATCCTGCTCAGAATTATTTCTGAAGTTTGTCTGAGGGCTTTTTGGGGATCATGCTGCTACCACTCCTTTGAAGATCCCCGTGCAGGAACAAGCTCAGTAGCCCTCACGTGCCTCCAATACCGTGAACATGGCGGAATGTATGGAGTTCGGGGGGCTATCTGGAGGCTGGGGTCCACAATTTTGTCCAGGACAATACCCCTGCCACTGGGGGGCGGCTACAACCGGTCCTGATGCGACAGCCCCCCAGCTATCTGTCAAAACTTGGGGGGGGGGGGGGGGGCTGGGGGGGGCTGTTGGGGGGGTCGGCTGGAGGGTGTGGGGGGGAGGGTCGGCTGGAGGGTCTGGGGGGGGGTTCGGCCGGGGGGGGGGGGGATTCCCAAGGTGGGGGGGGCCTACGCGCGACCTACAACAACCACATGCATACCTCTAGGGGGGATGTGTGTCTGGGGCGGGTTTGGGGAAGCTGCTGGTGGCTGTTGTGAAGCAGGGGCTGCAGATTGGCAGGTGTGTCCATAGTGGTTGTGGTGATCTTCACTTCGCAACAAACGACATTTGTTTAGCGCCTCATCTTGCTAATGTGGCGCTCAAAACATGGATGGTTTGATGAAAGGGAAGCATGCTCAAAAAAACTGCGGCGCCGTTGGCGCCATGGCCCCGACACCACTATCTCTCAAAACCCCGGGGGGGGGGGGGGGCTGGGGGGTGTCGCATACAAGGACCGGGCCCGCCCCCCCCCCCCATGACCCCTGCGGCTGATTGGGCACGGGCCAAGATCCGCCTGGTAAAGTTTCTAAGGCAACTGGGAGAATCCAAGGCACTGCTGGAGGGGCCGGCAGCCCTTATCCAATCGTTGTCTGAAAAGGTCCACCAACTCTTTGAGGCGAGCGTAAAGAGACCACTGTGCCTCCTCTGTCCTTAAAGAAATTGCACGCGCTGTCCTGAGGTCTGGAACCACCCCCAGTGGCTAACTCGGGTGCTGTTTTTTCTGAAGTGCGCTGTTTTGAAGGATCCCCTGCCTCCGAATGCTTATGCGGATGACGACCCCCTGGAACGATGATTCACAGAAGCCGCTCCTTTTTGCGTCGTCAGAGAATCAGAAAATGGATGACACCATATGGATGGAAGTCAGTGTGGTTCAAGGGGATACTCCAATGGATGGCGAACAGGGGGCTCCCCCAACAAGATATCAAGCTAAATGCGACTGCAGTGCAGACTATTGAGGCTCTGTGGATGTTGGTCTGGACATCGGTTCACATTTACAAGACAATATACGAGTCTGAGACGTCAACTACAAAGCAGGCAGCTGTGGGTCCCAACTTCACTTCCGGTCTTACCCCTGCTGGGGCCCGCATAAAGAGGGCCATGAAGAAGCGGTTCAAAATGATGGATGACCACGAGTGGTTTGAAGTGCACCGCGGGGAGTGGGTCAGGACAGATTCACCGGTGGCATTTCTGGATCAGCCCAAAGGTGATGCTAAAGGGGGTACACAAGCACCAGACCTGGAGGCGGGCACGACGCGTCATGAGCCACAGGGACGGAGGTCCCAGTATGGGCTGTGATCCTTTAACATTCAGCCATTCGAGTGTACCTCTTTAATATGCCGGGAGGACTCTGATACCATGTGTAAAAAAAGAAACTATTTTTGTTTTAGACCGAGACCTCAGCAAAACAAAAAAAGGCCCAAGAACTAGGCAGCTTGAGTCAGACGCAAATCCCTTGTCCAGCAGAGCAACAGCAGCATGGCAGATCAATGAGCAGCGGCCCACACCCCGACAAGGTGGCATTGCGTGCTCAACATTGCCCCAGTGCCTGCCTGTCCTGCGCGGACATCGTGGGGACAATTCTGGGCTGAAAAAAGACCGCCAACACGTGGTATCGCCAACACTTGGGGAGCAATAAAGATGAATCACATGTGGAATGGTGCTTCTAGTCTCACAAAATGGGGACAAAAGTGCCCCCACGTTTGACAAACACGGCACCATTGCTCTCAGGGTTTTCAAAGATGAGCTCAAACGGCTAAAGGCATTGCGATCAGCGTGGAGGCGGGGGGGGGGGGGGCAGCTCGGCGTGCCGCTCCGAACCCGCCGCTGGCTCCACAGCAGACCATGTCCAGGGAATTCGTGGCCCTCAAAGTGACTGAAAACCTTAGCAGTGCGATGATGTTGGGGGTCGCTCAGGCTGACCCAGCAACGGACACGTCGTGTCGCTGCTGCCCAATGGTAAGAAAAGGATCAAAATGACGGAAATTGCAGTTGGGGAGTTCCTTGACAAACGTGCCATCAATCCAAAGGAAAACGCGGTAATCCTGTTATCAATATGGAGGGGAACGTAATCATGTTTCTCTTTGCAAAGCTGAGCGACAGTGTCCAAACCCAACAGACTCCCGGGACTACCAGACTACCGCACAAAAACCTCAAATTCGTGGAACCCAATGATTGCAGGGCACAGCTTTATCTAATTAAGAAATAGTTTTGCGCAAGCAGCAAAAAGAAATGGGAAATTAGTTAATTTGCGGATAGCACCACTGTACATTCCGAAACTGGCACTGGACGCACGATCAGACTTTCTCGGTTGACGGCAGTTAAGTTGCTGAACTGACCACGGCTGCAGACGACGGCAATTGGCTGTTTCAGTGAACTGGACACCGTACTACAAGCGATTGCACGGACTCCCGAAACAACCGGAACACGCTACCGCCGTTCTGAAACAGAAAAATGGCATCTTACACCTCCATCTCAGGAGAACAACGTCCGCAAGCACCCGCCGAAGAACACGCGAAAAACGACAAACGATCCGAACCCCCAAGTTTGCCCAAGCCGTCACACCTTGAGCTGCGCAGACATAACTGTGTGCATAGCGTGTGCATAGCGGGGGCAGGGGAAAGGGGTGCGCCTTTACAGGGAATAGGGATGAAAACAGATTGAGAGCATCCCATGCACAGCAACCAGCAAAGGCCCCGGTTGCCCTCCTCAAATCCGCATGGTAACGCCGGATTGAGCAACGGTGCACGCTTGCAATGACAGCCATGCACCTGCGCTTGCCCTGCCCCCCACGCCGCATCAGGACCGATGGCCACGTCACAAAAATCCTCTTCAGTCACTCCGCCCCATTTTCGAGGCCCCCCACCGCCACCCTCCCACTAACAGCGCGATCCCCACCAGCCCCAGACAGACCACCGCGAGCGCGGTCGCCGCATTGACGAGGCTTGGGGTGTACAGCAGTTGGCCGGCGTACACCACGCCCACGACGACGTTGACAGCCCCGAGGACCACCGCGCCGTACCCCAGGCCCTTGTGTCCCCATTCCCAGGCGCGCCGCCCCACGCTCTTCCCGCCATCCGTCGAGGGATGGCCGATGCACGACAGATGCCGCAGCACCGCGTTCACGGGCTGCAGGCTGCCGATGACCACCACCACGAGGCCCAGCTGCTCGTGGGCCGTGGAGAAGTGGGAGCCGGACCGGGCCTTCAGGGCCACAATGCACAGCAGCCCTGCCAACTGCAGGGCCCAGCCGATGGACTGCAGCGCGCGGTGGCCCTGGAACCAGATGGGCGCCCCTCCCAGCGTCTGGGGGGAGCCGCGCAGCAACAGCGCTGCAAGGACGCCGCAGGGCAGCAACAGACCCCAGGAGAGGGACATGAGCACCATGTGCGCCCACAGGAGTGGGTCCACCGTCACGGCCACGTCGATGTCCGTGTTGAGGCTGGCGCAGTCGCCGGTGCACTTGCCGTCGCAGTTCGCGTCGTCGGTGCAGCGCACCATCGTGGCGTTGAGGAGGACGCCGGCGCCGTTCGAGACGCCGGTGGCCCGCACCCGCCAGTACCCATCTTGGTGGTCCCGGGGGTCCCCAAATGGGATCGTGCGCAGGAGCGCGATGGCGGCGGCGTTGCCCGTGGCGTCAAAAGTGAAGACGGGGCGGTAGTTTGGCTCCGCTGCCGTGCCACGGTTGTACGCGAGGTAGTAGCCGCCGTTGATGCACTGCGGCGGGTCCCGCAGGCAGTGGATGGTGTGGGTCCACGGGGCCTTGATCACGTCAGTACCGTCGAGGGCTCGGCCCCCGGAGGAGACGAGGCCATAGCAATAGAGGTCAACAAGGTACCCAGAATACGTCGTCTGCACGCTCTTCCCAGTGACTAGGGAGGCATGGGAGGGAGGGAGGGAGGGAAGGAGAGAAGGAGGGAGGGAGGGAGGGAGGGAAGGAGAGAAGGAGGGAGGGAGGGAGGGAGGGAGGGTGGGTGGGTGGGTAGGAGGGAGGGTGGGATAGATGGATGGATGCGCTGCGCTTGTTCCGGTGCCCTACACTGTCTGCACAGAGTCCAGTGCTGTCTGTCAAGTTGACACGGCACGTTGGTCTGTTTCTCATCCCTAACGTGCACTGGAGCGGGCAGTAGACGCATTTATTCATTCACGCACACACCCCTGTCCAGCCATGCTCGTTACCAGCTGTGTGCTGCTCGCGTTCTGTCTCTTACTAGTTCCATCCCTTACCCTTTCCCTTCCCATGGGTCATCCCAGCTGGCGGCGCGCTCATTTTTGGTTGCTGTAGGGCTGCAGGTGCGTCTTGGCAGCTGATTTGCCACCTGTAAGACAACGGGGTTAGGAATGGCGCAGGTGGCCTATGGCTTCCTGCACTGCTTGGGCGCATTCCACGGCACGGGGCCCCCCAGTTAGGGATAGGATGGTGTACTCTCGTGGCGCCCAACCCGATAACCCGCATAGTAATGCAAAATTGGGCGTCAGCCCATTCATGCCACCACCGTTGGTGGGGGGTGATCCTTCCATACATGACCGCTATGTAGCAAATTCCCACCCCAAATGGTAGGGCCTGCACTTGCTACAAGCCCGCTGCCGGCGAGCTCCCCACTATCCTGTGGGTAGCCGAGACCTTGTGTTGGATACTCCATAGGCGCATATTCGTTACCCCCTTTGCCGCAAATCGCGCATGCAATCCGCAAACAGCTGGCAGCAGCAGCCAAAGTAGCGGCGGCCTCCTGTAATGTGAGTGTGCTGAGCTGCGGGAATTGATAGGGCAAGACATGAGCGATAGCAGAGGTTGCGCAGGCAGTGCACAAAGCACAAGATAACGTCACAGAAGAGAGAAGAGGACAGGACATATGATAGAATCATTTCATTTTTCTGGTGTGATTATCGCATGTTTGTTTTTATGTATTTTAGTGTTGACTGAAATTCTATTTATCACAAGAATTTCAAATCTTAAGATGTTGTTGCACGGAAGGATGACCCCAAAATATATCAGAAAATTTAAGATGTTCGAAGTTGCCGTGCGGGGCTGAGGGTGCCGGGAAGACACGAAAATTTTAATGAAGCAGCAGGAGTTTTAAAAAGCCGATATCACCAAGTGGACGGAAAAGATAGACACGAGCCACACAAGAAGGGAATCCAAGTGTAACAATATTACAGACTGGAAATCCATGGTAGCCGAGTTGATGACAGCAAAGCCCAAAAGAAGAAGGCACTAAGTTGGCGGCAACAGAGAACGGGCAGCACCGCGCCGGAGATAAGGAGAACGTTGAGCAGAGGCGCGGCCAATGAGCGCCACGCGAATGGGTGCGGCGGACACGCCGTTGCAGCGCCGCATTGTTCAAGTGTTAACGTATGACCACGCAAAAACCCGAGCCAAGCATGTTCTCCGTCTGCAGCACGGACAACAAGGTAGAGCGCAAAGCTGCATCAATGAAGTACAAGTTCTGCAAGCGCTGGAGGAATGGCACGCCTTGGAGGAGCTCCGAAGGAGTCTTGGGGAGAGGTGTGTTGCGGTTGGCAGTGAGCAACATCCGCGCATGATGAATGCGGTGGAACAACAAACTGCCAAGGGCGGAGTACTTCCTTCGGGCGGCCCCTACGGGTGCCACACCTCTACTAGGCATGATGATCCGTGTGAACGAAAACCCGCTTAAGCCGGCCGCCGCCAGTACAGAGGGAGTGTGGGCAGTGGCCACTTTGGCTGCCCTTGCCAACCTCAAACTTGACTTGCCGCCACCCACAACGGACGAGTGGTTGGATGTTGAGTAGGAACCGGGACTACCCTGTCCTCACATGGGCCTAGATTGCCACGGTGTGTTGCCAAGCCAAGCAAGCACGCTGGCTAGCTTAGGCGGATGTACCCCATCATGCATGGCAACTACAAAACTGTTGTGGCCAAGCCCGCTGGGATAAGATCACGGACGCCCACGGTCCATGCCTCTGCTGCTTGTAGCTCAGAAGCGGCAAGTTGGCAAGCAAGGTGAAGGGCTGGATGGACACTGCCTTGCACCCCACCCCTACCGAGCTGCACTGCTAGATTGCTCCGCTGGTGCTTGTCGCCCGCCTTGATGAGGTGCAGAGCGGTGCAAGTGGCGTTGGGCCAAATAGGAGAGTGTCGACCTAGTGCCAGCGTTCTGGGACAATGGTGGGGCAACCACAGCGCTAGCGCACTGCACCCTAACACACACAGGCGGAAGGAGCCTCATGAATAGGACGGTGAGTGATTTCCATGAAATCATAGGACACATGTCCCTAGTAATGGGCTGTTGTCTAGCACGACATGACATGTGCCTACAAGGGACATTGGCGATGATCATCACGAGGGCAGACAATCGGGCCAAGCATGCAAGGGTGCACATACCAGGGAAACAGTGGACCATGCCTCGGGCTTGAGTACCTTTGCATGGTATTACGGGGGGCGTAGGGTATCCAACAAATAGTGACGGAGTGCATGGCCACAGCAAGGGACACCGAACACTTGGACCAGGGTCATGAGCCCATGCACCATTTCCGAGACCGGAAAAAGGAGCCACACCTGCACAAGCTATGGGCCCAAACTGTATTTAGACACGAACACGGGCAAGCGGTCGCCTTGCCAACGGCATTCTATGCAGTATGGACACCCGCGACATGTACATGGACAAAGAGGGACAAGGGACATGTGTAGTGTGTGGGCAACCATATGAGTGCAAAATAGTGGATGCCCACTTGCGACACCCTAACATGTGGCGCAATGTTATGCAGGGTATGGCCACCATTCTTGCAATGCCGGGGGGTCACCCTTAGCCGGGTTTGGGGAGGTCTACAGTTGCAAGGACCGGGGGGCATCGTCGTCTTAATATGGATGCCGCCCAAGCACAGCCAATAGTGTGCACACAATATGCAGCAAGCAAGCATGACTCTACCCCGGCTTCCGTGCCTAGAGAGGTTGTTGTAGCAACGCTATAGACAGCTAGTGTAGAGCCGGGAATGCACATGTCTGCGCATCATGCATGCACGGGGACACTACACATGGCACATGGGGGAAGTACTGGTCCCTACTTGCCGTCGACCACTATGCTGCCTGGTTGTTTGTGTGCATGTGGGCACCAAGAGGGGCAAATGTGATATGGAGGAGGTGTGATATTGTTACACTTGGATTCCCTTTTTGTGTGGCTCGTGTCTATCTTTCCCGTCCACTTGGTGATATTGGCTTTTTAAAACTCCTGCTGCTTCATTAAAATTTTCGTGTCTTCCCGGCACCCTCAGCCCCGCACGGCAACTTCGAACATCTTCAACTTTCTCATATATTTTGGGGTCATCCTTCCGTGCAACAACATCTTAAGATTTGAAATTCTTGTGATAAATAGAATTTCAGTCAGCACCAAAATACATAAAAACAAACATGCGATAATCACACCAGAAAAATGAAATGATTCTATCATATGTCCTCTCCTCTTCTCTCTTCTGTGACGTTATCTTGTGCTTTGTGCCATGCGCGCTGCTCTACGCGACCTCTGCTGTCGCTCACCTCTTGTCTTATCAATTCCCACAGCTCAGCACACTCACATTTCACCCCCCTCCTAGAACACTACTACCCACGCCATTTGAAGTGGGTGCTGTGTTGACCCGAGGAATGTCAAAAAACGGACATTGAGAAACTCTCAATCTCTAACTCAATGGGGATGTGGTGTGCTGCCCCAGCTACAGTCCACAGGGGTTGGGTATTTTGCCCCAGCCAAAATTTTTTTGGGGCTCTCGGGGCTAACATCTGTTCCCCACCGCCCCCCACTATGGCTCTACCCTTATTCCCTATCCTTAGGTCCCCTGTAGCCTCATCAGGCTCTATTGCCTCTAAGCTCTGCATGCGGGGCCTTGGGGCTGACAGCCACCTTTACAAGTGTGTGATCGCAAAAAAGACGATCAGCTATTTGCAACAAACAAACCCTGCCCGACAACCCTGCAGGTGACAAACGGCACCAACAAAGCTTGTTCTCCAATGCTGATAGCGCCAAATTAATCAGAAACCTGAATGATGTACAATTCCCATTAATGTGTACTTGCTTCTTATTACTTCATTGCTGCTTTCATGGGTTCTTATTGCTTCATTGGTGCTGGGCCTGCAGAGCAAACGTTAGAGGGCATACAAGACCCACACATGAGACCACGATGGACCCTTGTGTGCAAACGGGATACATGTGTCACAGTTGCTAGGCCTGCTAGCTTGCCTGGTCCACTCCCACAATGGAGCCGCTTGGCGCGCTTCCGCTGTCCTTTCAGCAAGGGCGTAAGCAGTTCATGGGCTAGGGGTTCAGCGTTATCAGGAAAGCGTTCACGCTTGCACATGAAATAGCATGACATAACCCGGAAAATACCAGCCAACCTAGCCTCGCTCCTCTACCCTGCAACAACCAAAACAGACTACTGCTCTACACGGCACGCGGTTTCACATTGCTAGTCAATGGGCAGGCGGGCCAGCCAAGCATCCGGTCCAAAACAACCAGCTAGGCGCGCCCGGTTGCTAAACCCACGCGCCCCAACCAAAACCTAAACCGACGAAGAGCTAGGGGGGGCGGGACTAGAACCACGTGTCCCTCTCTGCCGGTCTACATGCCGGGGACCACATTGAGATCCCCCATAAACAAACCGGAACCGCAAAAACGAAGCGCAACGGCACTCCACTCTAGGCCAAATGACCGAGCGTCAAGATGCACAATACGGACTTCCGCAAAACAGAAATAGCCATCGCTTCGCTAACCAACGCCGGTGAGCCAAACTGATCCTCAACGGCGCCAACCGCCAGCACGGTGAGCCATAATGGCCCTCAACATGCCAACGGTATGCTAAAACGTAATCAATCACCAAACCAAAGCCAAAAGCCTCAAAACAAAACTTAAACCACAAATCACGAGAAAGCACAATTGCAAAATGAAATTGATAGCATGCCTTTATGCATTTCACCGCCGCCGTTGTTCGCGACACGGCTATTCATGACCGTCTTCCTCTTCGGTCCGGCCAGTCTATCCTGAGACGCTGCCCTGGCACGGTTGTCACGGGGGACAACTCTAGGTCATCCAATGTTGCTTGTGGACTCACATTCCCCGCCTTGTGGTTCTGATCAAGTTTTGCTCAATCTCCTCCACTGCCGGTGCTCGGTTGTTAGACCCCCTCAATTCCTCTTGTGATTGCTTCCGTGTGGTTGACGACTCTGGCGGTGTACTGCGTGTCCTTGTAGGCCCTCGCTCTCCTTGACTTTGACGGAGGTCCAGACTTCGCTTCGGCGCTTCCGTGCTTCGATTGCATAGTGTGCACCGCTTGGCTTTCGTCAGCTCATACACACGTGCCTCATGTTGAAAATAGATAATTTGTCTCCGTGCCTGGATTTCCTCCGCAACTAACTCTTTCGTCAACGCGTTGAGATGGCGCATTCTGGCCCTTCTGTATGCCTCCAACATGTTAATGGTGAGCACGGTGTGATGACCACTGTACTGCAGCCTATCTTTGTGCTGCCCCCCCCGTGCAATGCAACTCCAAGAAGGCCTTGCTAGTAGGACCCATGGTAATGGGCAGAACCTTCCCACAAGGGAATTGCCACTTGTTGGCGGCTATACTGCACTCCTACCTGCATCGGCAGTGTAGGGGGCACAAGGGGGGAAGGGGTGAGCCATAGGGGCTGTGGCGGATGCAGAAAGCGTGAAGTGACCTAAAAACCAACAAACAGACAAAATTAGAAACACCAATAAGCAACGTTTGACGGGCACAAATCCCGAGAAAGGACAAGCACAAAACCCACCTCAATCACGCACATGATACCAAATCATTGGAACCACCAACATGCCCACAAGAGTAGCTCCCTTGTATATACATATTACCAGGCCAAAACATACCACCCACACCATACGACCAATAGACCACCAACCCTTGTATGTATGTATGACCATACCAAAATAGACCCATACCACACCACCAATAGACCACCAACAGACCCAAATCTGCACCCACAAAGAGGGGTTTGGGGGGGGGGGGAGTAGCTCACCAGTAGATTGAGGCCCTTTTGGACCAATGCACATAATATTTCGTGGATGCCCTTGTTTTCGGTTGTAGTCACTGGTGCTTATGAAGACCTTTCATCTACAAGCATAGGTACCATTTGTAGGAGGGCAATGGCATTGAAAGTTTGGGTCAGCCACCTCCTTCGGAGCATGTTTGGCTGAACACCATAGTTTAAAGGAGACCGCGGGGGTGGGAGGTTTGGCGCCAACCCGGCGCACGGGGGTGGAGGGTTTGGCGCTAACGAGGCGCACAGGGGGGCGGGGTTTGGCGCTACCGAGGCGCACGGGGGGTGGCGCTACTGAGGCGAACGGCTGGGGGGAGGGGGGTTGGCGCTAACAATGCGCGTAGGGGGGGGTGTTGACGCATAGGGGTTTGGCGCTAATGAGGCGCACCGGGGGGGGGGGTGCTAATGAGGCACATGGGGGTTGGGGGTTTGGCGCTAACGAGGCGAACAGCGGGGGGGGGGGGGTTGGCGCTAACAATGCGCGTAGGGGGGGTGTTGGCGCATAGGGGTTTGGCGCTAATCAGGCGCACCGGGGGGGGGGGGGGGGTGCTAAGGAGGCGCACGGGGGTTGGGGGTTTGGCGCTTACGAGGTGAACGGCGGGGGGGAGGGGGGGGTTGGCGCTAACAAGGCACGTAGGGGGGTTGTTTGCGCACAGGGTTTTGGCGCTAATCAGGCGCACCTAGGGGGTGGCGCTAATGAGGCGCACGGAGGTGGGGGGTTTCGCACTAACGAGGCACGCGCGAAGCTCGATTTGCGACTCAAGTAACCAGGTGCACGGTTTCCGCCCAACAATGCTATGTTCAGCCAACGAGGCACATTTTCACCTTTTTCAACCAAGACTCTTGTCTCCTACTTGCAGTTGTTTTTAAACTTTTCCCGTATTGTTTTCAAACGCAACCCTTGTGCCGCCCCTATTGGGTGAAACTTTGCCTACCACACAACAATTTTTTTCGCACCCCGCCCCCCCCCCCCCCGGCTCCACTTGTATGATTGTTGTCTGTAGTTTTATCTTACCTTTGTGGTAGACATAGTGTATGAGGCCAAACTTATCCGGGTTACAAGCGGCATTCATGGCTTGGAGGACTTGTAGGCAACGCCCCACACCGCCCCGCAAGGCTTGCGGCATGGCCCGATAGCATAGTGTCATCACCAACACGCTAAATGTGCAACCACACCGTAGTGCCCCACAGATGCAGGGGAATTTCCCCTTCACTGGTTCCTCTACTAGTGAATTCCAGGTGTGAAAAAAACAAATCTATGCCTCCCCCTTGCAAAACCCCCTCCTAGCACAAAGTATACCAGGGGCAAGCCAACCACTGTTAGTACACGGCCGGTTAGTTTTGGTATATCAATGCCCCGCCAAGCCCAGCTCTACTTTGCCTTGCTTAACCCTAGTCTCCTCCGTGGTGGCGGCGATTGTGGTGGCGTGGGTGCGGCTTGCCGTGAAGCCGCACAGTGTTCGGTGGCGGCAATGAAATCTAGGTGGCTGCTTTTTTGCACGTGCACGCTCATGACCGTGCTTGGGGCTACGTTGGGCGTGACACACCCCGCCTACTGTCTACAGAGGCTTGTGCAAGGCCAATGCTATGGGGTGCTAGCCCAAAACCGCTCGCAACGAGCCAGCGGTGCAGCACACTTAGTTGTTGATGTTGCGCGATGCGAATTGACCACGGGTCTGCACACCCTTGCACCATGTTGGGTTCCAGGGGCTGGGAAGGAGGTTTGGCCTTGTGACCTAGCTAAAGCACCATGCAAAAAGGCTGCGGCCCCGTGGGGGACACTCGTGGCCATCGATGAGGCACATGTCCGACAAGCCCGGCATCTCATACTCGCAGGGGACAAAATCGGGGCCGCGGCACAAGTGCCGCGGAAGGGCGGAGGCAGGGAAGGGGCCGCAGCATTGGATGTTGCACTACATCACGTAGAGGTTGCGTTGGACTGGGTCACGGGTCACCCTCTGTTGGGTTCAATCTAAGTTGAACCCAACAGACCCATTTAGTCGTGCATTTGATGGCCGCTTTACCCGGGCAACCATGGTGGAGGTGGCGGCCAAGGAGCGGCTTTGGGCTCACTCGCCGCAGTGGAACGCGTGCGGGGGGGGGGGGGGTGTTGTTGCTGACAAGGACACGGTGGGCTCCTGCTATCAACGTGGCGTGGAGGCCAAGGGGCCTGCAAAATTTATGCTAAGATAGTTACTCACTCCATAAGTCGTGAGATTTGATCTTGGGTCAGAGAGGGAACGGGACACAACAGGGCAAGGGAGGGCAAGGGATGGCCGCGTGGGGCGTCAACACACCAAATTTGCAGGTTTCTATACACAATGAGGTTTTTTGGGGCGGCAGTATTGTGGCAGTAGTGGAGGTTAACCTCCCCCCCTCCCCTGCACTAATGTGCTTGCATCCAATTGATGTGATGTTCTTGTGCCGAGGGACTGCACTTGTCACCTCGCAATGACAATTCACTGCTTTGCAGCTTAAGCGCGATTTTGAGCCATCATCAATCCCCCAAGGGGTCTGCAAAAGACATGCTGAACCGGTTACTTTCTAGGTTGTGGGAGTTGATCTTGGGTTCGCTTGGGCTAACATTTCAATTCTCGCTAATTAAGAATCGTGTTGGACGCAAGATCTGGCCGGCGTTGTGGGTGACCCAAGACTATTACGCTGCGTCACCCCCCCCCCCCCCCCCCCCCGCAAAGAGGATGTCATCAAGGTACTGTACTACCAGCACCACCATCACCCTGCCCCACGACCTTGGGCAGGTCTGCTATCAGGGCCCATACAAGACGAGGGGCCTAGTGCCATGCAAAGAGCACACGCAGCAAGGCACATGTGTGCCTTTGGGGGACAAACGTGATGGAGCTTGCCAAGGAGGGGGGAAATTTTGTACTCCCGGAAGACTTCGCAATGTCCGACTTGGTACCCTAGAGCCCCTGCGCTCTCAACGCCCCCCAGCCCCCGCCGCCGTCGGCCCCCAAGGAGCACAACAAGACCCTCCAAAGAGGGCAATTTAAAAGCGTGGGCTTTGAATTTACGTCCCCTATTGAGCATTTTCATGTTCACTATGGTGCTCACTTGCGCTCTGATTTCAACTTGAAAAAAACTTCCACACTAGCCCCCACCCCCCACCCCCACCACATCGACGAGACCTTGCTCAGCAAGGGTGTGGAGCAGCGCCGCCACATGGCAGCAACGGGAGGGGAGGAGGGGCTGAACACGGTCGCATGCACTGCCAAACTTGGGGTCAGCCCCATCACTCCGCAAGTGTGGTAGGAGCAAGACCCGGCCCGCTGCACGTGGCCTACGTGCCGCAAGCTGGACAGTAGAGTGCAACTGGCCGCTGAGCTAAATAGAGGAACCCCATCTAGTAGGATCTCAGCCCCTGCCAAGATGTGCCACGCATCCTCCACAACCACCACTTGTCTCGCCCCAGCTTGTTCCTCCCAACCTAGGCGCTCCACGGCCAGTTGGATCGTCTCAGCCCAGCAGTTTTCGAGGATGTGCCAGGCCTCGGCCATGGGAACCCTCAAGCTACAACCCATGCTGCCCGCCGCCATCTCAAGGTGGTCGTTCGCGTAGAGGCCACACGGGGCAAGCTATCACCAGCTGCATGCGCACCAACTCCACTACGCCATCACGGCAAAAGCGCGGTAGGTGTCTGGGTTCCCAATGTGCAGCCTTGCACTGGTAGTGCTCTGGGTGCAGCTGCCGTGTGGGGCTTGGCCGCTTGGGGCAGCGCCGCTCACCCTGCTAGCACTGCGTAGGACGCCAGACGCGATTGGCCTCGCACGGCCGACTCACGGGCACAGGCTTGAGGTTGTCATCCACGGGGCTGTCGAGCGGCCTGGCATGCCTTTGCACAGGGGGACTTGTCGTCAGAGGAGCCCAATACGATGGTGTCCCGCATCTCAGTGTCCGCACTCAAGTGGGTCCCTCCAGCCCCATAGTGCCCAAGTCCGACATTGGGCTGGACTGCAGTGGCCGCTGGCGAGTGAGGGCATGGGGTGCAAAGGTTCCCATTGCCCATAGTTGGCAAACGTGGATGGGCCGGATCTCAACCCCAAATGCGGGCGTGGGCCACGGCACGTTGTCGGGGAGGAAGAACTCCCACCCATGGGGTGGGCTGGCGCACCTGGTGGCCTTCGCCTCGTTGTCCCAATGCCCAGCGGCCACGATGCTACCAATGGCGGCCCCTAATGCCTGCATGGCCGCTGCTCCCCCCCGCCTCCATGCATGCTAGCTCATGGACTTCCATCTCGTGGCATCCAACAGGCCATGGATTGTGGACTGGAAACCGATTTGGGCCGCCACAATTAGCACTGAGGCTGACCCACCGCAGACCTCCATGCCTTAGGCCATGCTCCAAGCCGCACGGTGATTCAGTGTCAGCCTTCTTCTTAGGGGGTTCGTCCCTCCAGGGAAAGAGAAAAGGTCAGTTTTGCATGTTAATTCGAAGTTTTTCTTGAGAAAAAATGCTTGAAAATATCACTTGTGACTCGCATCCGTAAGTGTCCGTAAGCTCTACTGGCACCATCTGGTATGGCTGGACACAAACATGCTCATCCGGGAGTGCCATGGCTGCTAGGAGCGCCACGGCTACTCTCACTGTGTCCTTCAGACCATCGCAGGGGATGGCGTACAGTGCCAATACCTTGGCTGACACAGATCCCTGTTGCATCACCACGGCTATATCCACTTGCCGGTCCTCCCTGTCAACAGACTTCCAAAACACCAATTCTTTCCCTTGCCGGACCTCGGTTTCTCCCCGTCGGGCAAAGGATGTCAGCGTTAGGACTTTGGCTATGGTAACCCCAGGACGACATGGGAATCTGTGAGTGCATTTACAAGCATATGCCTTGTGCTCCTCGCAGTGGGCAGGGTATGAGCACACAAGGCAGAGAAAGTAACACCAAGGGACACCAGCAGCTGGGGGAACCTGCCTCATAAAGCAAGCTCCAAGACCTGGTACATACCCGGGCATAACCGCAGCTTACGCACACCCCCAAACCCTCAAACTGCACCTCAGCCCAGCAAACAAGTAACACCAATGCCATGTTACGCAGGACGTTGAAGCGGAAGCTGAGGACCCAATAACAGGCTGCAAAGAGAGGGTGACCAAGGCCAAGCAGAGCAGCACAGGCACGAGTGCTTTGTTGTACGGTCTAAGGGAGTGCAGGCGCCGTGGTGTCTGTGGTGTCCAGTGCATGGGGCAAGCGGCACTGACATGGAGGTTGGTTCTCTTTTCTTGAAAGCTGTGTGTGCCCCGTTGTGATGACGGTCTGTGCGAGCCACTGTGGCACTATGGGGGAGGTACGCGCACCGCGCACCGCAGCCGCGCGCGTTCTTTCCATCATAGTCTCGAAAAATTTCAGTGATTTTTCAGGTTGTCAAGGACGCGGTGGCCTAAGGGGTAAGCATGCAACAACGGAGGCCTCCACTCCATCCTCCTCACCAATTGCATGGTGGTTGTAGCCGCCCACACCCCCTGACGGAGGGGGGCATTGGTTGATGATGAAAGGAGAAGGATCCGCTCTCTAGCACGGCCCAACACCAAAGAGCGGGGCAAGCATGCAGTCACTTTGCAATGCTTGCCAAGCACCTCACAGGCTGCCCAAACCCGCAAGGTACTTCGTTTCGACCGTTTCGCATTTTGATTCACCACCCAATGGGGTGCCCTATCCCATTGGGTAGTCGTTTCGTCCGTCCAACGTTTGGCCATGTACTCCAGCGCCTCTGCAGCCTGGTCCACGGACAGATTTACAACAACGGATCGCAGACGGTGGTGTTGCGCCTTCTGAGTTGCACAGTGTGGAGGCATCGAAGAAAATAGAACAAAAGAATGGGGAACACTTTCTGCGAGAGAAAACAGTGGCATGAAACAACTAGCAAGAATTACTATTGGTACACACTACAAATAATGCACACACACACACCCGCCCCCTCACCCAAGGTGCGCTTCCGCGGAAAACATTTGTGCCTGTGATTGTGGCTTGTGGTTTTCCCTACAGGGGAGGGGTTGAGGCACCCGTGGCTATTGTCCACCATCGCGACAGCCATCGCAACCTGGCTTGGCGCCCTATCCGGTGAGGTGCTGAGAAAAAGCACAAAGGGGAATTATGGGGAAAGAGGTCAGCCGCACTACCCAAAAGACCGCGCACCGCGCATCGCACCGCCCGCCTTACCTCCCCCTATGATCAAATGATGGGGCAAATGGGAGGGGGTAAATTGAGGGGGCACTGAGGTAAAAACATGTACAACACAGGAAACCAGATAAGCAGCAGGGGCATACCTCCAAATCCTGGATGGGTGATGTCAGTGGTCCGAGCGGGTGTGTCCCCTTTCTTCCACACGCAGGATGGATCGCCCAATTCTTCTCCGTTGGATCTGAAGGGGAAATCAGGCTGAGGTTACGTGGGATTGGCCCAGGAGGTCACCCCATGGCCAGCTCCAGGAATGCAACAGGGTTGCTGGGAGCACGTCCTTGATTTGCCCCATCCAGAACTGGACTGATGGCAGACCACGCCGGGCACGGCAAGTGCAGCGAAGAACAACAGCATACCAGCACCACAAGGTGGGGGCGTGGCCACAAAAGAAATTTTTGCACATGCCAAACACCCACTGGAACAACCCGGTGTCCCACTTGTCTCTCTTCTGGACACACACTGAAACTGCTGGGTAATAAGGCTCAATGTCTTATCACAACTACACATGATCGAATGCTTCCTGCGACCAGCACACGAATACTCCGCGCAGCATTCAGAACCAGTTGGGAGGGGGTGAGTGTGCTCAGGCAGAGGGTACTGCCATTTGTGGACCCACCACCGCCAAACGCGGGGGCATCTGCCCTCTGGTGGATAAAAGTGAGGTGCCATGGGTACCTCTGGGTTACCATTATCATTTCAACTGCAAGGTTCAGGGATAATCACTGTTTGGCCCATGTGTCAAACAGCAGTGACCCCAGAGAATAGGGGGTTATCTCAGGAGGGTCTGCCCTACCCAATCCCTTTCTGGGCTCTTGGTTTGTATCATGATGACTGCTGATTGCTGCTGCAATCCGGATTGCTGCCCGCAAAGAGTTTGAGTGTCGCCGGCCGGAAACGTCATGCTTCTGTGCAAATTGCACTACCATTGCACTACTACAACATCGTGGAATAGGGTTTGAAGAACAAGGTACTCAATCCCCAGATCCGACAATTCCCAGCAGCACAGCACCCAATGGCACCCCAGCTAGTGCGTGCGCTTGCAATCGTGAAGGGGAAGAAGCGGTGGCCACAGCCACCTCAGCACGCAGAGTAGAATCCAATTTCGCCCGTGACGTGGGAAATGGAAATGCAAAATCAGCCACATGAAACCATGCTATCACCCTCACCAGCCCAGCCCAGCACACCACCAGTGTCTGACAAGAATGCACGATGTGTGCAGCCCATGGCCTGTCGCACGGTCACATGCACAGCCACCAAGAAAGCCTCATCCACAACCAAAGCTTTCACGAATCCGCACAGCACAACTCCACTGTGTAGTCCGAAATTAGGCAGACGACAGGTTTTCCAACCGGACATGGCACCACGTGATGGTCACAAGGGGTGGTGCAGAGACACACATGTCTGCTGCGCAGACGACCCATTATACGCATGTCATGTGGATGGAACAGGTGTGCTGAAGGCACGAGCTGCGGCCACCCTGGAGGTTTTTCTCCACAGAGGTGTGATGGAAGGGAAAGGAAGAAAGGCGCGCGGGGGGGGGGGGGTTGCCATAAAAGCTGAAAGAGTATGCCGGTTTATCCTTCTGGGTGAACGTTACATGTCTGCCTTTTGTGGAGGGAATCCTCCACTTGTGGAGGGGCAGGAGTCCGTCTGTTGGCTTCGATTACCAGGCTTGCACGAAACCCTAGCAGCAGATGGCTTTCGCTATCTACTCAGCGCTTGGCCAAACGACGAGGGATTTCGCCGGAGGTGCGGGGGGGTGGGCGGCACGACCTCCTGCAAAACTTTCGAACCAAAGGCAGGAGCTAGGGCATGGACAGGGTGGGGGTTGGGGGTGCTGCCGTGTCGGTGCCGGACTATCCATTCCTCTGGAAGCAAAAAGGTGATGCAGGGGTCAGGTCGTGTAATTGTGAGACACAGGAGTGCTGTGACGCTCAATCCCATGGCTTAAAAACAAGCACGACAAAGAAGAGCACAAACTGTGTGCAATCAAACATTCGCAATGCAGAGCAAAGCAGGGCAAAGAACATTTGTCAAAACCCCATGGGATTTACCTGTAATCAATTCACTATGGGACGTATAGACGGTCGGTTGATGTCCCTAGTCACACGTGACACAGTGTGGTTTCGGTTCTTTGCATTCATGCTGCAACATGTATGGCACCACACATATGCACAACACAATCCGACGTTTGCCGTATTCAAACGGGCCATGCCAGGTACGATGGTAATTTGATGTTGCTTTACGCTCAACTGCCCATATTGCTTGACCCACTGCCTTACTTTGAACTCTGGGAAAGATGGGTAGATGCCACATCACCCAATGCAAGAGTAGGCCTACTTTCCATGGTCCCCAACGTTGTGCGCAAGGCATTGCTTCTGGCACTAATAAGTTTGTGCATTCAGATCAATCTGGCCTCCCTGGTGTGTGGTTTTACATGTAAAGGGTATGCAAAAACGTGGTGGTGGCAGCCCATGCGGACTACATTGCTGAAGTATGATCAGCAACACCGGGTGCCGCAGCACATGATGAATGAGTGGGAAGGGGAGGGCAGGGCGTTCAGGGGGACCCTACGGCCGGCTCGCGCTGTGCGCTTTGCACCGGCCTCCAAGTCCCGCTAAACATATTTTCTGTCAGACTGCATCCAAAATTATTTGCCGATGCCGGACATGTGTCACATTGCAGGTTTTTGTAGACATACCAACAGTCTGGGCTCTGTCTTTTGTTTTGTGCAGCTGCGGATCCAGTGCTGTGTATGCCCACCAAGATTGTATTGTTGCCATCAGCAATGATGCATGCTACGCCATGAATTAAATGGTGTAGGATACCAAAACCTGAGCAGCCCACAACAAGTGTGGACTCATGCACTGCAGCCCCGGTGTGGGAACAAGTGAAGGAGATGTCCAGCAGGGCGGAGTTGAAGGGACTGGAAAGCCTTTACACATTGCGCACAACTAATTCACTGGTTCCCCATTTCATCTTTATTTGGTACACTGTATCAAGGAGCCATTCAACAAACAACAAGACAGAAGGCGTGGCAATGTGAGTTTGTGCCATGCCGGCCACAGCCACATAGACATTGCCTACATACCTCCCCAGCATTAAAACTGGATGGGCCGGGGGCTCAGGCAATGGCTGGGGGCAATCCGCGTATGGCAGGCACCCGTCAGGATAACGGGTATCTGCCAGTATAACTTTCGTGCAGTCAACAGTTGCAAAATAATTGCACAACATACCACGTGCCCGTTTGGGGGCTCCTGTGATGATGGCTCCAAAGCGTCCCCTATAGTGCCCGTCCCACAATCCCAGCGCCTCAACCTGAATGTGTATCCCACAGATGCCTTCCAACCAAAGCTCCCTAACAAAATGACATTTTAGGAGGAAAATGCGACTTCACATGCATACTTGCCATCCCCATCACTATCCTTTGCACAGAGAGTCTTCGTCCACGTTAATCCTGCATCTTTGAAATCTTTACCAAATGGATTCAGGGATCCGGCCCCGTTGCGCCTGCAAGATGATGCGGGACATATTGATCATATGCAGTTGTGAAGGCAACTGACAGGCAGATGGTGGACAAGAAAAAACTGCTTTTGAACCAGAGGAAAAAAAGTAGCAATACAAAGTGTATGCACCCCACATCATAGGAACCGAATTGGGAATGAATTGGGATTCAATGGGAGGTCTGTAGGCAAGAGAAGAAGAAAGTGGAGCCACCGGCCTTTCTCTCTGCCAAGCCACCAGACAGCATGAGCAACACCAACAAGAATGGCCGCAAGAAGCCTCCCTCCCTCCCTCCCTCCCTCCCTGCCTGTCTGCCTCCCTGCCTGCCTGCCTGCCTGCCTGCCTCCCTCCCTCCCTGCCTGCCTCCCTCCCTCCTTGCCTCCTTGCCTGCTTGCCTACCTGCCTTTCTTCGCAGGGATCCTACAGCACCTCCGTCGAGGCACCGAGCTTACACGGCAACCCAACAAAGAGCAAATACACACAACACCAAACGCCAACGGCTAGAACGAGCACACCCGCAGTGCGCACTAGAGCTGCTTTGTGCACCACGCTTGTGCCTCGCCCGATGCTCTTCGCTACTAAAAATTCAGTCCTAATACGATCTCATTCTGTCCCAATTCACTCCCAATTCACTCCCATTTCAAAGGCCACCCGGCTCTTTTGCATGTGCTTTGTTTGCTCTGTGACTGAGTGGGTGGAAACCTGAGCGTGCATTGAGGCAGAGCTAGATTTGGCATCATCAACACCGTTTGGTGTCAACCCCAATTTAGTCCTAATGGGCCCCATTGAATCCCAATTTAGTCCAAATTCAGTCCCACTTGGGATGGGCCAACTGATGAACGGAGGGAAAGGTGCCGAGTGGAAGGCACAAATGGCGGGAATTTACAATCTGGAAATTGACTGAAATGCGTGGTCGGGCTCGGATGGAGAGCATGGAGAATCCGGTCTCCCAGAGAGAGCCCCGTCACATGAGATGTGGAGGTAGTGGGCTCAACAGGTCACCGGCACTTGGTAAATCAGGTAAATGGAGGGGGGCTCAACTTCCAAGCTCCCGGGGGGGAAGGATAAGGAAACATGGGGAGAGCAAGAAGAGGACAGAGATAGAATCAGGAAGGCAGAGAGGATGATTGGCTGTGTGAGGGAAGAAATTGGAATGAGATCAAGTACTCATGATGGGCATGGAAGCGCACGAGACTCCCCCATGACACTCTCAGATTGTTGTGTTTCCGGATAGGCGTGACTGAGAACGTGTTGTTCAATCTATTGGGATCCTCTCGTTCAGTTGGTTGTTTTAGCTTAGGCATTTACTGCACTAGATGTCCTCATTGTGCCTTGGGTCTAGGTCATCTATTGGCAACATTTGTAGGTAGTATGAGTGCACGAAGCGGACACACAACACAAGACACGGATGCCCACCCTGCCCTCATTTGTGGTTACGTATGCCGCCCTTTGTTGGATGTGATTTGGGTTACACAACAGTTGTGTATGCCTCGATTTAGAGCACAAGGAGAGAGAAGGGACACCTTACTGAATGTCGGATTTTATTTTGTTTGTAAAATTTCTAGCGCTCGATTATACTGCGGGAGGATTACTACAGCAATGCTTAGTTTGGCAATTGGCTCATACGTGTGCGCTTACCGCCGTTGACTAATTCACCAATTGGGATTGTGTGTGCGACCAACACATCCGTCCAGAGCTCGGGGAGCTTGTAGTTGTGGCTGTCTCAAATGGTTGTGTGGACGACCACGACGCTAAAGCACGGCGCTGGCGCAAAGAAAGCCTTCCTCAGTGATTCATGTGTCAAAAGGCCGTGACAGTATGGTGAGGGGCACGGTGCGCATCATGTCCGCAAACTTTTGTGAATTTTGACCATGGTCCCCAATCACAAAGCCCAGCCCAGCCCGTTCCAGTTCCCTTTGCCCGCTCAGAACACTCGTTGGATCGTACTTGTGCTTCGACCTAGATTCACCAACCTAGTACTTAAACACATCAGCTTGCCATCTAGTTGTGCCGCCCCAAGCAGGTCTAGCAATCAAAAGGAGTCTTTTTGGATGGCTCGGAGCTTTGCATGGTAGTGATTTCGTGCTGCTCGATGGACCAGGATACATGGAGAACAACAACAGCCCAGTCGAAAACACATTATGATAGGTAGCAACAAGTGAACACAAAGGAATAACCAACTCTTCCCCAATCATCCCCCACCTTGGTACTAATGTGGTAGTGAAATCGCACGGGTTCAAGTTTATTCCCCAAGCACGCACGTATGCATCAGCGTGTGGCGAGTTTTTGGTCCACGGACCGAGGGCACCCACACTCCCCTATCGCCGGCATGGTGGGCCTGCCGCCGCAGGGTGTGTGGGAAAAGTGCTCCCCCAAGGGCCGAAGGGGGAGGTAAACCGCGAAACCCTCCTCTGTAGCTTATCGAGTGCTGTCTTCTCCAAGCAATCGTAGTGCACCATTCTCACTCACTAATTCTCCGTTTTGCAGGTTCGCCACGAGTGATCTAGATGGGGTTGATCCAAAGTGCTGGGGAGCACATTAATAGATGGGGTGCGTGGTTGTTTTGTGTGTAAAAGGGCTATTGATTAATCAAACAAAAGTTGGTGGTAGAGAGGGTGGACCTGTTATGACCCACACCGGGCCAAGGTGCTCCTTCGTGCACCACATTCCTTCCATTGGGCATCTCCTCATTGTATCGTGGCCTCCCAATTGCGCAATCCCACAAGCAAAGTGCGAGAATTGTGCGAAACCAAGCATAGCTCATCGTACACAACCTGCGCAAACCAAAATTACAGAGAATCAACACGTGATTCTTGGGCATACTACCCCCTATGGTGATGTACAAGGGTGTGGCAACCCTCCCTCAACCCCGTGCATGTGTGCACGCGTCCCTCAACCCTGTGCAGGTGTACACAACGGTCGGCAAACCATCTCTCCGTTGCACAAGGGTGGGGAAACTAGCCCGTCCGGTGCTGCGCCGAACAACAGTATCCTAGATCACCAGCGGAACCATTAAAACTCAAAACCGAAAAGGAGGAAAGGTTAGGTGGGAGGACTATGTTACACCCTCATCTCATAGCATGTGTCATTACGGGTGGCACCACAACACCGCCGGGTGGGATTCATTTTGGTGTAAAAGGGTGTTTTAAGAGGAACAAGGGTAGTTGGAAACGCACAAGCGTTTGAATGCATGGGTCTGTTTGCAAACATGCAATTTCATTCTCGTGGCCGGGGGGGCACATTCTATTGTCGTATGCCCAATAGCATGTCCTTATGCCCTTCTACCAACCAAATCTACCCGGGTACTGTCGTCTTTTATCATGGTGCTTTCAGCGGGTTTGGTGCGTGGTTGGCAACAACATGCTCCCAACAAAGGATGCAATCATCCACTTTCACACAAGGTACTAATGTTCGAGCAACACGTGGAACAACTTGTTTGAACATTACTACATCATGATAGTTGGCAAAGCACATGGAGGAAGGGGCTTATCAAGGCAACATTTGAAAACCGAAAGCTGAAAGCCGGCAAGGTGTTGATCCAAAATTCAACTATGTTGCGAATAGTGTTATCAACATTTGGCATACGAAAAATCCATGTCACCATGTAAATCCACCTCCATTTAATTGGATTGAAAATGACATGTTTAAATCCCACATTACATGATCCCACATTGTATGGCTTTGTACTGTGGGGCGAGTTGGTAGAAGCCGCGTGTGCGGATCCAGTTTTTCCAACCTGGCCAAGATCTGCGACGGACCACGGAGCCCTACCCATTGCTGCAGAGTGGGTTCTAATTGTTATAAACGTTAACGTCTCCTTCAATGAGAAATTTTCCCTGCTGCATGATGGACCTTACCGGGCTACGTGCAATATATCGATGCACTGATTCTTTCCTGGTATTATTGCTGCTACAAGAGCCGGGCGTTGGCTGCGTTGGGTGTGTCTGGCACGTTAGGGAGCATGCGGACTGGACTGGCATGTGGGGTGGCATGTGGGGTGACATGCCGTAATGTCAGAAAGTGTGGGCACCTCGGTGTATTGTCCTGTTTACCTTTAACCTTGTTTTTTCATTTGCCTGGAGCAATGGGGTGCGGAAACTCTACTGCTGCTGGCACAGCAAGTAAACCAGCGCCTCAAGGTGGTGCCAGTCTACAAAATGGGACGGCACAAGAACAAATGAATGTGCCGTATGGCCAAATAATGGTTGACGACGCTTTCCAACAGCTGGGTCTCGGGGAGAAACTTGTGAGCAACGGGTCCATGGTTGTGGATCAAGTCAACGACAACGTCCAAGTACTTCAAAGCCTGAATAATGTGCTATTTGACCGAATCAAGAAGTACTACGTAGAGATCAACCGTTCTTACAGTGGGAGTGACTACTTCCGTCTTTGGAAAGCAGCACACTCCTTGAAAGGCACAACGTCGAGCTTGCGTATTATGAGGTTTCTGGCGGTGTGCAAAGCGATAGAGGAAGGTGGCAAGAGCTTGGAAGCGGCTGTCGCTGCAGCTAGAGCCGCAGTTGACACTGCAGCTGGCGATGCACCTATGGAGGACGATAATCAGCAAAAACTTGAAGATGAACGGCACAAGCTCGGTGTTTACATCGAGCTCTTGGCACGACAAAAAACAGCATCTCGTCAACATTACGCACCTTTTTGAGAAAGATTTTTTGGAAGCAGCGCCGAAAAAGCAATAATGCTAAATTGCCGTGCCCGGCACAGGGGCTTTGCAAGCACAGGATTGGAATCTGGTGCCTATAAACCTGTCCATTACTACCAAAATTTTCGTCTCAAATTATCAGTTCAGAGCTGAAGAGTTACAAATCATATCCGTTGCTTGCCGTGCCTTTATGGGATGAGTTGCTGCAGGTGACGGCTACGCATTGACTGTGACAAAGCGTGACAGTTTACAACAGTCACCTTTTCCAATCACACATGCCTTTGAAATACGCTTTTCCCCACCTTTGTAGGGCGTGTTCTTTCCTTTCCATCTCCACTTCTATTCCCTTACCTCAGGGTGCATCACTTTTGACCTTTCGCGGAGGGCGCCACTTTAGTACGAACACTGTACTGTAGCATCCAGAGAGTACTGTGTTGTCGCTTCATTTCCTGGACTTTAGTTATGGGACGGCTCTCAAATTCAAACTCCGAATGTTTTCTTCCTGTGAGGTTTCAGCTGCCCACTGGCCTTGGCACGGGTGACTACGATCTAGTAAGAGGCCCATGCACTATCTCTTCACCACATTAAAAAATATTCCACTGTGGTGCTGCATTGTAAGACAAAAGTGCGCAAGGCAGCTGCAAGCCGCCAAGTTGTTGATTTGTGGAGTGACTAAAGTATAACCAATAAATTCGTTGCAATAAGTAAGGGCATCACGGGAATCGCAGCAGCCCACATTGGGCCCCAAACTCCTATTGGGACGGGCCAAATTGGAATTTTTTCCGGATTGGATGGGGGGCACAGGATCAACGGTACAATCACAAGACTACTATATCCTTTCTCGTGCACGGAGCAGACACAGACCCCAGGGCCTTCAATTCGACGCATTTCTCAACTCTGTCTCCAACTTCAAAATGACTTTATCGGCAACAGCAAGCCTTTGCAGTAGCTAGGTATGCACCGACTGGGACGCGGAGGGAATGAAGGAACAGCGTAAGGTGATACCACGGTTTTGTCCGGAAAATGCTGGTCTGTTGGAACCCAGTCCTAGAGCAAGTGGTTTCCCCATTGCACATTCATCCCCCACTCCCTTAGGATTTGGTACCGGTTTTACCCATTAATCGGAAAAACCGGTTTGCAGCAATAATCGGAGATTATTTTCAAAACAATTGGCAGAACCGTGGTGAAAAATGATTTAAACCAATTTATCGGAATGGTGGCGAATTTTTGGGGTTCTTTTCGGCAGTACATTTTGTCCAATTTTCGCACTAAGCAGAGGCTTTGGTAGCCATAAGCGATGGCCGGGGGTGAATTACAGCTTCCGACGTAGTTTTGATCACTCTGTTCTGACTTGTATGGGCTCTCTTTTGCCGTTTGTAAGATTTTGGGTACTAAAGGGCAATTAATCGGAAAACCCGGTTATTTTGAAAACTATTAATCGGCCAAACCAGGTTTTTTGGTAAAAATAATCGTTTAAAACCGGTTATTTTCAAAACTAGCAGGTTCCAAACTTTACACTCCCTACCTTCCACCTCTTTCACAGCCTTGGTTCAACCTGGCTCTGGTAACCGGGAAAAGTAAACTGTTTCCCGTTCATCATTCGTACATTGTTGTTATTGGAACGGGCACTGAGCATAAAGTTGGCTGCACGCCAGCAACTAGTCGTCTTCTTGCTGTCTTGAAGCTGCGGGCTGGTTACTATGGATTCGCATGAATTCACTCCCATCCCCACACATGTGCCTGAAGTTAAACAATTGGGTTTCGGCTCCTTTTCTATGTCCCCAAAATACTCGGGTTTCAAGTGATGAAAATATGTGCGTGCACAAAAATACTCGTTTCAAAAAGGTAAACCATTAACCTAAAACTAACAAGAACAAGATTCATATAAAGCAAAGCAAGGCAAAGCAACAAAGCAAATACACTCGTTGTTGGAGATGTACATGGTCCGCTAAGCCGTTGTCTTGACCCCACCATTTCTGTTTCTCCTTGGCGGCGGGTTGTGGTGGTCAAAACATTAAGGATCCATACAGCTGTACCCAATGTACAGCCGGGCACCCAGACATGGGTGTGGCTCTCCAACACCCCAAGCTGCAAGAGCAAGGGATGATGTGCTTTGCTGTGCTATTTACCTCTACTCTATGAGGCGATCTCGGAACTTCAACACACGGATTACACTATCGTAATAGCAAACTGATACGACAATTCGACAATTATGCGATGATAAACAGCGATAAATCAATGAAAACTAAACACGTACCTGTATCACACCAGACGTGAAAATTAACTGTCAAAAGCTGCCATTCGCGACAGGGATCGCGATATTTAATCAGACCACAAATCGGATCAACGGATCAATAAGAGACCTACAGGAGTTTATAAGGAAAAAGGATTTTTCTTACTCCCCCCCAGTACTCACACCGAAGATGGGGGAACTCACAACAAAAAGCGCTTGGTCAATGCTACACCACCCTGCAGCTCCCTGTAGTATAGGTCTACAAGTAAGTTAATTCACTACCTGCAACTCGTGCCAACTGAGTCGGTCAGCAGTAAAAACTGACAACTCAGCTCACTTGTAATTTTTGGATTGCGCCCAAGCGAAGCGCAGGAGCATGGGTAAAGTTCAGAACAGAATCAAAGCCTGCCTCTCCACTGAAACCCGGCAGAAGTAGAAGCGCCAGGCTGCAAGAGGAGAGCCATTCTCCAGCTGCAAGACAGTAATCTTCTCTCCCTTTTTTTTTGTGTTTTTTCTTCCCCCCCCCCTTTTTTTTGCTGATGAATATCATTTCCTATTCCCTGAATGTGCCCTGACTGAGCTCGGGACGGCCCTCGCCACTTGTGAAGGGTAATGCCACTGAGGGTAGCCACCTCCCAGGAGCTTGGAGCATCCCCCTCTACCTGTCTCTTGGTTTCGAAACGATGCAGCAAGGGAGGGGTTTCACGGCATTGCCATAGCAAAGGCCGGGGCTCCTGAGCTGGCCAAGCAAGGCACTTTCAGGTCCTACCGGCAAGAAAAGAATGCGGTTAGGAAATCAGAAAAAGAAGAAAAGAAAGATACAGGATTGGTTCCAATCAAACTAACTGAGGCGTGCTGGGATTAGACACGCGCACATGAACCGGTGGTACTCTGACCCAAGGCTCTACCCTACCTTGAACCACAGCCACTGTACTAAAAAGTAAGTATCAACTCACCTAACCCCTGTGCAGGAGTTCCTCACTGGCTGATCAAGCCAACTAGGCAGTGGGGAGGGCTGCACGAATGCCGAGTATCCCACTACCTTCGAGTAGGGGCGTTACCCCTAGGTGAGGCTGCTTGCTCTTCACGTACCTCAGGTGACTTTCATTGGGCATGCCTTTTCATGTATTATGTCCATTCTCAATGGGCGACACATTCGAGCGATTTTACGCTCTGATAACTCTCTCCATAGGTACCTACAAGGGTGTTTGACCTTGCGTAGCCCCCTCTAGCCCTCCAAACAAAGCAAACAGAGCCAAGGCCTACCATTCAGCATTGTTCTATCATTGTAAGGGGGTGGGGGCCTCGGTCTCAGTTCCTCCCCGCCCATGGTTGCATGACCCCATGCAACTCCAGCTGCTGAAAAGCAGACCACCTGCGAAATCCTAACACAGAATTGCTAAATTAAGGCAAGTCCGGTTAGCGTCCTCACCTGTCAAGTAGTGAGGAACAAACTAAAATTACATGGGCAAGAGGCAAAAATAAATTCTGTCAGATCTTTCCAGAGAAGGAGGGTAACCAACACTGATCCCTCCTGAAATAAATGAAGAAGAACTGAAGGAAAGGCTGGTTCTTAACTGAACCCAGTTACATCTGTAAAAAAAAAAATGAGAACACTAATGCAGGACTTATGGGCTGGCTGATCAGACCAGTGCCCACCTGTGTAGACACAGTATGTCTGGTGGTGGTACCCCCACCAGAGTGTAACTTCAGTCTATTTTCCTGTGACACAGTAAGAAAAAGTCACTGCCATGTCTTTCTTGGAGGGCTTGATCCACACCAAACCCCCCTTAAAACTCTTTTGTTGATGCTAAGACCTACTTAAGTATTTTTATCCCTCTTTTGAAGCCTAAAGTACACTTTCACAAAGTAACTAGGGTTATAACCCTAGCCCCCCCTGAAGTTCACCCCTACCACTCAACTGAGCGGGGGTATCTTCTTTCATGGAGGTTATACGGAAATAAAGTAGGCATTTCATGCCTAAGGCCTTGGAGGTTAAGCGTAGTGGTCCCCCACCCCAAGACCCCTATACACAACTGTTTCTACCACTTATTGTGGTTCTACTTTTTAACTTTTTCTGAATTCGGTTGCTTGGCCAAGTCATATTCTGTGTCTGGCCCAACTCCTTTGCCCCATATTCCTAACCAGCTCCATTTCATTCAAAAGGGTGCACATGAAGTTCTTGATGCTAACTTGGAGGCTAGAGTCAGGCCAGTTTTCACTTAAAATCATTTGTTTTATCCATTTGTGATTGAATCTTTTTATGTAAGCCTGCTTTGTCTATCTGCAGCCCTTCTGTGATACACTAGATTTCAAAACTATTCATTGATTCGATCCATATCCTGTTCTTGCTCTACTTACTGCTTTGGTTTGGGTTTTGAACATCAAAACCTGCAGGATTTCATCAAAATCATTAGGGCACTAATCAAGGACATCTTTCTGGTAGCAGAGGCAACCCTTGAGTACCTTTCGAACCGACTCCGAGAAGTACACAAACCAAAACCAGAAACAAAATGTCCACACCATCAGTACACATGTCTGCCAGGACGTGGCCAATTCGGAGTGTACAAGTTCAACTTGGCAACAGTGGGCCCACCTCAATGAGTGAGCCCAAGCTCAGAGCTAAAATTGGGTCTCAAGAAGGTCCAGTACACCGAAGGGCGGAACAAGAAGCGCCCAGATTAACCACAGAGACCTTAGCGGCCCGTGGTGACAGCCTGCAGCATCTCCGCCGAAGAGATGCTGCGTCTATCTCCTCATCTGTTTGCCCTGCTTCTTCTTCAACGGCTACTCCGGCTGGAGGACCTGAGGAACAAGGCGAATTTAGAAGGAGAATCAACGAATATATTCTCCGCGAGGAGTACTACAAGTCCGTCACAGGCGAAGATGGAGAGGAACCACTAGACGCCTTGGGATCCCCACCGTACACGGACATGGGTTCCTACCCTTAGTCCGGCCCACCTACGGACCTGGCCGACACAGTGTCTCTACCCAGGCAACTGAGGAGGCCAGTATGGCGTCCAGAGCTGCCAATCACTAGCAGGAGCCCTGTGAAAGATCCCCGTCTCCCAGCGCCAACTTATGGGGCCCTGGATCGTACGGCCAAACTAGTGGCCAAATTACTGTCTGGGTCCGAAGACCTTGATGTGACAGCCCTTTGTGAGGCTGTCAAAGCTAAATTGGGTATCACTGAACCCTTACCCCAACCAGCACTGGCCTCACCCTCACCCGGACTGCGCACGCTGGCTGAAGTCCTCCAAAGATCAAGGGTGTCCAGGTTGCTACCCAAGGTCACTTGCCCCAGCCCTTTTCATCCTCGCGCTAGGACAGTCCCTATCGCTGAACTACAGGACATGCCTGTGACAGAGACTGAGAAAAGAAGGCTGTTAGCCCTGGCACCCCTCGCAGGCGTAGCTTCCCCCCCCTTCAGGCCTAACCCCAGGGGGTGGGAAGAGTGGCAGACCCATTGCCCAGGCAAGAACATCCAGCTGGATTTGCCGGAGTTCGACCCGAAAAATATGCCTGAATGGGCAGAAGAATTTGCTGGGTTTCTTTGGATGACTGGCCAATCCCATGTGGATGTGGCCGCCAAATTTTCACTGTTGAAACGCTCTTGCAAAAAGAAATTTTTGCAAACCAAGTGAAGCAGATTGTGAAAAACTGTTCAACATGGGCCAAGGTGCTCCAAAGACTGGAGAAAATCTTCCCGGTCTATGAGACTGACCTCAGTGTGCGCACACAGATAGAGGAGCTACCTATGCTCCCTGAGTTTCCTTCCGGTGCGCGAGTCTCTGAATACGTGTGCGACCTAGAGTATCTTTTTTCAGGGATGAACGTGGGTTCCTATGTAGCCACAGAGCACCACCTGTGGCTCATGAGTAAGATCCCTTCACGTACGTGGGACGATTGCCGCACTACCTCTGAGAGGAAGACTCGGACCCACACGTATGACGACCTGGTGGATCTGCTGATCAAGCTAGCCCTTGCGAGGGAGAATGACTCCCACATGGAGAAGTTTCTCAAGAAACGCCTGGGTCGAGGTGGTACCCCTATTCCCGAACGTGGCGAAGGGAAAGGGCCTAAAAATCCCACGAACGCCAACCAGGGTGGTGGTAAAGGAAGGGTTAACCTGCGTGCCATGAAAGACGTTAAACCTGAAGGAGCTACACCCCCTCTGTTCTACTGGAAGCCTGTCAATGACAAGGGGGGACCTTGTCATATCCCTGACTGCGACCACCGTAGTGGTTGTATGCTGCAGAGGAAACGACAGCAGCACACCAAAGATGGGAAAACTGTGACCCATCAGGACCACTTCAGGTGTACTATCACCTGTGGTTACTGTGGCAAACGTCGTCACCACGAGGACGAGTGTCACATAAAGAAACGAGAAAGTGACAAACACAAGGGGCAGGAGGCTAAACGCCAGAAGACCCAAACACCCAGCAGAACTCCCCAGAATGGGGATAAGGGTGGTAAAGGAGGTGGTAAGGGGGGTGGTAAGGGTGGAACCCAAAACCCCCATAGGCGCTCATCAGCACCCGCTACTTCTCCTTCTCCTGCCAAGGGTGACCCCAAGAAGCGCCCACAGGGGGATAATGCCTCCCCTGAGGGGAATAACTGCAAGAAGAGGCGACTGGCCTCGATGGCCAAGTCCCTCATGGCTGCAGGGGTGGATGTGAAATTCCCTGCTGAGGAGTAGGGGGGCGGCTCCGAAGAGGAGGACTTGGTTTGCTGGATCCTCGTGAAAGTCGGGGATCAAGTTTTTCGCGCAGTGCTTGAGACCGGCGCAGCACTTTCCATAGTGGCCCGTCGCCTGCTAAAGACTTTCAAGAAAACCAAGACAGTGGCGATAAGAGTAGGGGATGGGCGTACCATCCATTCCTTGGGGGGAGTCGATGTGATTATTTGTCTTGGCGACGAAACTGGGACCGAACACTGCAGAGTGTTGGACACTGACGCCTTTGACATCGTCATTGGTACCGACTTCCTGCGAAGAAACACCCAGGTAAAAATGCTCTCTCTCCGGCGCCCCTATTCTCTGCACTGCGACTTTGGCAGTGGGCTCTTCTCCGTACCTTTGGAGCTGTCAGGATGACAAGACTCTGGGCTGCGCTACGCAGCCAAGACTAACTATCGTACTGAAAACTACCAATTGGCCCGTCATGTTCTTGAAAATGGACTTGCGGCCCTTCAGGTAACCTTTTTTTTCCCAGGGCGTTGGCCGCCACCCATAACGTCATCATCACTCAGGTAACCTTGGATGAGATCCAGGTGGCATTGTTCGCGGGCCAACAACAGCACATCATGCAGTTGTATTGCTCGAAACATTTCAACAACGCTTTCCGTTTCTTCTGGGAGGCAATGGGCCTAGCGTATGCTAACCCTCTCTTCTCCCTGCTCGCAAAGGTTCTAACCAAAATCGCTTATGAGGGAGGAAGGGTTGTCATGTGCACCCCTGACTGGGGTTGCTCAGGTGAACACGCTTATTGGCGCCGTATGCTAGACCGAATGACCGTGGGAAGAGTGCAACTCCCCGACGGTCCCATTTACGTGCCTGAGGACTCAGACACAGCTATGCAGGCCCCTGAGTGGGCCAGTTTCTTATCAATTGTCGATGGATCCCTCAATCCTGTTCCCCTGTGTGATCTGGATCAGCTGCTACTGAAAGAGGTCATGACCGAAAATTGTGGCCTGACCCTTTCTGATCTCAAAAAACGATCTCCTGAGCACCTATCTGCCACACTTACAGGGTGTGAATCTCCCGATGGCTATTTGGAACCTGCAGCTGTAAAGGAGGAAGCTGACGACCAACTGTCTGAGATCGCCAGCACTATCCCTCCTGTTGATCCCACCTGTGTTGAACTAAAACACAGTGCCTTCCTGGCCCACCTGTTGCTGGAGGAGGTAAATCTAGAGTCAACCTCAGAACCAACTTCCCCTGTTGCGAAACCGGTGCTGCACATGCAGCATATGCACTCAGGTGAACCTGTGGCCCAGAGTCCTGATGCTCTAGCGCGGCCTGCTTCTAATAACATGTCACTGTCTGAGCATGACACTAAGGAACTCCGACGCTGTTGTACCTGAAGGCCGAAGGTATTGAGCGCCACAAGCGGCTACAATACCTCAGACAGACGTGGAAATCCTCCATCTGGTCTGAGGAGGACGATGATTCCTACACGCTGCCTCACCCTGAGATACCCCTAGTGTATTCTCTGCACTATGGGCAGCAATGTGCCTCTGAGTGGAACGATGGTTCAGTACCTGCCAAAACTGCAGAAAGTTGTTATGAGGCCGCCAGCTCTTATTGTGCCTCTCCTGCTGCTTGCTGCTGGTGTAGGGTTCCTGCTGCTTGTTTTTGATGGAGAAAATGTTTTGTGGATGAAATACAACCAATTCAGGATCACCCAAGCCAGAGATGAGCAAGTAGAAGCCAAACAGGATCAAAGCATGAAGGGCTGCAGTCAGAAAAGAGTTAGATAATAAAGATATCAACAATAGACTACAGCAATAGACAATCAATGCAACTTGGATCAAAATATTTCACATGATTGAGAGAAACTGATTGGAAAACTGCCCCAAGGGCTCACACTCCATATAGTGCCATCCTGAGATATGCACTCTTTGTTTTTGGGTCCCATAGGTGCTGACGTGGCATGGCTTCTGGCGCTGAGGTCACTGCCATGTCACATGGGATACTCCTACTTAGCTAGGCTGACTGGGAATTGAGCCCAGGACCTCTCAAAAAGAGGTGCCACAGCCCCCTAGGGTGCATACCACTAGGATAGCTAAGCATTCATGAGAAACCATAGAAAAATGTATAGGCTCTGGATCAATGTCAGCGCCTCAGTCAGTCCAGGAAATGGTGTAAAAGATCAATCAGTTGGGGGGTCAGGGGTCCACACAACATCCAAAGCTTAATGCTTGGTTTTATAGGTCAAAATGTCTTGTCACCCCTTTTTGCATAGGCCAATACTAAGATAAAAATGTGTTATGCCTTCAGGCCTCTTTATAACAACTAAAGCTAACCTTTTGGCAAGGAAATGCACTTTTTCTTACTCCCCCCTTGTGCTGTGGTGGCCACCACGGTCGCATTTTAAAGGAAAAAGGAAATTTTTCTTGGCCTCCCCATGGCTTCAACATTTATTTAAAATTTTCTAGAACATCCCTAATATTGGAAAAAAGGCGCTGCATCTGGGCAGTCGCCAGGTTCTGCTGAGTCATAAAAGACACCTACAGCTCCGACTGCGCTCATTGGCGTCACTGGGGCAGCTGTGGCTTTGTAGGGGGTTAGTAGGGGCATGCCAATTCATGTGTGCACAACCCTCTCGCTCCTAATGGCAAAACGCAGTGCAATACGCAAAACGCAACGCTGGATATGATCAGGGCACTCTGTCTGGGGTCTCAATGAACCTGCTGTAAGACCTGATCTGTCCTTAGTGCGTTAAAAATTAATTTACCCTCATGGGGGTTTGAGATTCAGGACAGTGGTCCAGGAGTCAGTTTTTCGGCCTGAACACGGCCTACTCCACTGTTTGCGCTCCAGGATATCTGCAGAGAAAAGACGAAGGGTTGAGGGACTGACAGGCACGCAACGATCGATGCAAAGACCAAAATCCGTCAAATGACGGCCTAGAATTGTTCTGATGACACACAACTGTCCAGAATCTTCATGTGCATTAAATGCACATGTTTGCACAATTTACTTTCATCACAGGAATTTTTAAATCCTTGGATTTACACGCAGAGAAAAGCAGCGCGCCGCAGCGCATCCTAATTGGGCGCCGGAAAATACAAAAATAGTAAGATTATAACAGTATGTCACGTAATGATAAGAAAATGACGAGACACACAATAAATAATAAACGTAGGAATTCCAGGTTTGCTTCTAGAAGCAATGAAGAAAAATGAATTCAAGAAAATCAAAATGAATTCAAAGAACAAGGTATAAACATACACGGTCTTGTTTGCTTTGTATGCAGCATGCACATTGCTTGTCTCCTGTCATCGTCATCGCGCAGTGTAGCAAGGCTAACATAGAATAGAGGGACAGATTTGAAGATTGCAAGATGATTAGAGGTGAGATCGGGTGATTAGAGCATACACACGCGTGCATAAGTGCTTGCCTCGCTTGTGACTGATTTTCCTTCTCCCTTGCTTCGCTCTCCAGCGGTAGGTAAGGTAGGTAAGCCCAGGAGGGGCCACCCCCTGGGAGAGTCCGTGATCTTGGTATGAATTGTGGAAAAGATATGGTAAAAGTAGGCGATTGGAACCTTTGTGCATGCTAGTGCATTCACATGGCGCATTAAAGGGTGGGCCACGCGCGGTGGGCACGGTAAAACCCTTCTTTAGGTTACCCAGGGGCTCCACCCTACGTTCTTTAAGAGAACGGGTGGAGTTCCTTAAGCGTGCTTGCTTGTACTGAGGTTCAGGAACACCGTATTATAGGGCAGCCTGAGAAGCGTATGATACGTGGAGGCTGTCTTGGTTCCTCCGTCTTGAACCTCAGTCATTGGCCTTTGCTTTACAGGTGGGAAGGTCAGGGTGAATTCCTGCAGCTGCAGTTGCCTTCGGCGACTTTAGAATTTTTCGCTCAAGCTAAAACGGGCGCTGATCACACAATCAACAAACTGCCCCTCACCCAGGAGTGGCGAGGGCAGTCCGACCTCTTCAACATCCACGCTGTGCACGCAACCTGAGCACTCCCTCCCTCTAAGCCCTATCAGGGAAATGCGTTGTGGCGTCCCTGTTAGACCACAGTCGATTAGTAGCGCGGTGATTCCTCGTCCCTTTCACAGGTAGGCCTCTAGGGCCTTTGACATCCTCATCAACAACCCCAAGTAGCGTGTGGGTGTAGGAGTGGCAAGCCAGGGTGAGGGCTTGGGCCTCTGAGCCCGCTCATCCTTCGATGGCTGGTGCCACTATAGTGAGTGTAGGACCTGAAGTGTGTGTGTCACTGTCCCGCCTGTTTCCTGAAATTTTATCAGGGTTTTGGTGGGCAGTGGCACTGGTTAATCCAGCTTTTGGCCATAGTAGCAAACAGGCGTTTTCATGCCTCGTAGCTTTTGACCACCCTCCCCTGTAGTAGGCAGGTAGGTAGGAAAACAATACCTGGACTCATGTGCTGGGTATTCCCCAAAGGTTTTGCGCCATCACAGAAACTGGGCACTTAGGGGCGGAGAGACCCGGGGCGTACCCGGTGGTACCGGTAAGACATCCGCCGGGCTCAGCAAGGGTGCAGACTTGGGTATAATTAGGACACCATTTCTGCAGCTTGCTCATAGGTCTTCAGGATCAGCACACTCACACACACGCTTAGGAAGGTATAGGAAGGGTTCAGTCCCTAGGTTTCTTCTGAGAGGCAAGCGTCTCAGAAAGCCTCAGCAACTCTCCTAGGTTGTTCCGGGACAAGTAGTCTACCAGAACAGAGTTGAGGCGTCCCTCAGGAAGAACAAAGGTAAAGAAGGGTTCCCAGGTAGCTTCTTCAACTCCAAACCCTTCCCAGAGGGTGAGGAAACGCCACCCTTGGCGATAGCGGTGTCAGATGACCGACTTCACCAAGTAGAAGCCTTTCTTAGCCATCTCCTCGGCATTTATGTCGGGGAGTTATCCCTCTACTTCCTTGGGGCTGGCAGCGCCCTGTAGGTCCAGAGCTGCGATCTCCTCGTCGTTTAGTTCCCATTCTTCCCCACAGAGGTGCTCTGGGCCGTAATAGCGCTTGAGCTGTTGAGCAGCGCACACCAGGATCCCCCCTAGTGGGGGAGAACACCGCACGGTGATACGGTGACCATCCACAGATAGGATCTTGTAGGGCCCAAAGTAGGGGTCATCGCTGGTGGAGCCTGGCCAGGCGGGTAGCCGAATGTGGTGCACCAACACCCAGTCTCCCTCTTGGTAGGAGGCGGGCACCCTGTGCTTGTTCTTCTTGTTCCACTGGCGCTCTCTCACTCTCTGGAGGATAGCCTTGGCCTTGTCCACCTTGTCTTGTTGCTCCTTCACCCACTTACCCACAGTGGAGTAGGAATCCTCAGGATAGGGAGCGTGTAGGAACCACGCCGGGCGGCCCATGAACAGCTCATGGGGCGAATAGCCAGTTGCCGAACTCTCTTGGGAGTTCATCACCAAGGATATGACGGGGAGTAGTCTCACCCAGTCTTTGGTGCGTTCAGTCTTGAACCATATCCTTACGTTCTCTTTGAGAACACGAATCTGTCGCTCACATAGGGGGTTACTCGTAAGAGTATAGGGAATCCCCGTTGACACCTGGACATTGAGGGATCTCAGGACTCTCTTGTACCAGCCAGTGTCGGAGCGTACTCGGTCAACTTCGTCTGAGTTGATCTCTTTGGATGCCCCATAGACACAGAACCACTCTTCCAGAAGTATCTTGATGGTCTTCTCGCCGGTGATGTGTTTAGTGCATTGGAACACCCTGGTGAACCTGGTCAGCCCACAGGTTACCACTTCGGCAAAGTCATAGCCCCTGAACTTAGGCATCTCGGTGTAGTCGACGTAGAGATCACTGTTAGCACAGTGGGGGATAGGGAGAGTGGAATAGGGACCTCTGGCCCTGATATCCCCAGGTTTACAGGACCGACACGGGCACTTGTCCACGATAGGCTGGAGGGTCTTCCGCAGCTGGTCATCAGTCCACGTAGAGTGAAACCACTGCTTGAGAAGCCCCAGGGTACGGCTGGCCCCCAAATGACCACTGGACTCATGGGTCCACTTGAGGAGCGCCGGGATTCTGTCGCTAGGCACGACTATCCGGTCCTCATGCCAGAGGTAGGTCTTGTCCCCTTTCCACTGTTTCTGGTTGACCAGGACGGGTTCAAGGCGCTTCTCCAGGCGTTTGTAGATATCCCCAAACTCCTTCAGGTACTCTACTTGTCGGAGTCCATCTAGAGGTCTGATCATGGTCATGTTCAAGTCCAGGTGTACATCCATACGGCTGAATGCCTCCTTGGCTAGCTCCTCAGACCTGGCACCAATCATGTTGTCGAAGTTGTTGCGGCTGATGTAGTCCGCACACTCGTTCTTGACGCCCCGGATATGATGTACTGAGAGCCGTAGCTGGCTCAGGTATGCATGCGTGCACTAGCGTCGGGGCTTAGCCTTCTCAGGTGGGGGTTCCTTCTGGAAGGTGCGGACCGGTTCTTGGTCGCACAGCCAAACCACAGGGTTACTCCCCAACAGTCGGGACTGAGAGGATAGCACCAGCATACCCGCAAGCAGTTCCTGCTCATAGGTAGAGTAGTTACCCCGGGCCTGATTCCACTTCGAGTTCAAGTGACCCAGGGGAACCAGGACCCATTTGTCGTCAGGGTAGCTGTGCTTGAGAGTACCGTCTCGGTTGAGTCCATCAGTACCCCATTGGGAAATGGCTGAGCCGAACTCCTCCTTCTCTGGTGTTTGCCAGTGGAACAACATTCCACCTCCGCCCACATTGCTGGCGTCAGTCACCAGGATAATCTCCCCTAGTGATCGAGGCACACCCAGGCACTTAGCGTTGGCCACTTTGTCCTTGAGCTCGTCAAACGCTTGTTGTTGTTGAGGGCCCCAGGGCCAGGTAGTAGTCTTCTTAATGAGGTCCGACCGGATGGCGCTGGTGTAGGTGAAATTCCTGATGTGGCGTCGGTAGCAGTTGCAAGCACCAATGAAACTGCGTACATCATGGAGTCATTTCTTTCGGTCTTCATGTCGTACCTTAGCATCCATCAGGGGTTCGGCCTTAGAGGCCGCTGGGGTCCACCACCCATAGCCAATGTCGAAACCCAGGTACTGCATGGTGTCCTGCATGAACTCACACTTCTCCAGCTTGAGTTCAGTGTGGTTCTCCTCGCAGACCGCAAAGAAATCGCCCAAGGTGATTAGGTGGTCCTCTTGGGTATTCGTCCCCAGGCATACATCGTCGATGTGTGATTCCATCTGGGCGCCCCGGGATATGAGTTCTTGCACAACGGGTCTTCGACCTAGGATGGATAGTATCTTGTTGGTCAGCTCTTGGAAAAGAGCGGCTGCGTTGGCCACGCCAAAGGCGTGACCTTCCACTTGAACACCCTCCCCTGAGGGGTGATGAAGGCAAGGAGTTCCTGGGCGTTGGGCGTCAGGTCCACTTGCCAGAATCGACTACGCTTGTCCATCTTCGTCTTGTAGCGGCAGGAGGCTATCTTCTCGAGGGCTGACTCCATATCAGGAATGGACCTTGAGTGGTTCAACGTCTTCTTGATCAGCTCTCTGTAGTCCACTACCAGCCGTTTGGCTGTTGACCCAGGCTTAGCCACCATGAAACAGGTGCTGCAGTGTTGGGGATAGTCCCCATCCTTGTACTCCAGGACCAGGCCAGCGTCGATACACTCTTGAATCTGTTGCGCTATCTCACCGGCCTGCTCTTTAGGAGCAGGGTAGGGTCTCCTTCTTATCTTGTGACCCACGAACTCGGGCTTCAGCTTGAGGTCCATCTGTACCAGCTTGTCACAGGACGCTGGAGGGGGTAGTTCTCCAAATACCTCCAGGTAGGTCCTGATCAGCTTCTGTACTCTAGGGTCCAGGACTTTGATCTTGTCCTCCATGTCCTTGTCAGATGTAGATTGCTTGCCCCTTGGTGTATAGAAGCAGGGAGGTGATCCTCAACCAGCTCTGCATCCTTGGTCGTACCCTTCAGTCCTTGATAGGCGTAGATAAGGTCTCGTTCCACAGTCTCAGGTGGTCGATGACAACATAGGCACACTCGAGGGGGTTCGCATACGCATTCCTCTGAGAGTTCATCCTCCTCTGGGGTCCTCAGGTGGGCACCCCATACGCTTTTCGTGAGCTTCAGGGCGACCTCTCGTTGTTAGGTGGTAATCTTCTGTTCTAGGTATTCCTTCCGTTGGGAAATATCCCCCATAGACCGTTGCTTCAACGGCCATGAGCGGCGTGTAGGCCTAGCGTAGCATAGCTTTTTCACCACTAATCTCCTCTTGGAGTCCGCGTACTCTCTTAGCCTGGATCGGGGGTCCAACAACTTGTCCAGGGGCTCCTTTCCCCTCATGGAGAGTAGGGGTTTCAGTGGGGCGGCGCACTCGGCGTTCTCCACTTCCTCAACGCACATCTACACGAAGAAAGCGTCATGCTCAGTCTCGTCATCAGAGTGTATAGAGCTGGGTAGCTCGGATAGCCCACACTCTGAGACTACATCAGGATTAGATACACAGCAGGGGAAGTCTGGGGCAACAGTGTCAGACACGATGTACTCGTCTCCCCCAGGAGTAGTCTCCACGGCGTCTCGAGGTCGTAGGTGATTTTTCAGGACGTCCAGGGTGAAACCACTGCTCTCACATTTGATTTCGTGTACCACAACAGAGTCCAGATGCTCGCAGGACACTGGGGCTAGACTCCCATCCACCACGCTTAGCATACTACCCCATCCAGGTTTCCCGATGGGCGTCTTGCGGCCCAGAGGCACGTAGATGGCGTCATCCGGCAGCTGGATGGAGGTGGGCGTCAGCTTGTCCAATAGAGTACGCCAGTACTGATTTCCCCCATGGGCTCCCCAATCGGGAGAGCACAGGACCATACCGGAACGTTCCAGTGCCACCTTGGTCAGGACCTTCCCCAGCTCACTGAATCTTGGATTCCCGTAGGCCATTCCAAAAGAGGGCCAGTAAAACTTATAGCAGCAATTTTTCGCCTTGCTGCAGTAGAGGTACAGAACATGTTGCTTGTCGCTGGCGAATAGCTCCACGTTCGGGTCTTCCCGGGAGTATCCCAACTCCCTCAGACCTTGGTCTAGGACATCACCCAGGAGCTGACAGTCCCCTGTCTTGGAGGCGACCATCATGGTTGAGGGCTCCCTCTTGCACACCCTCAGGTAGCTAGACGTATGCTCGGAATGCTCCAGAGGTACAGATTCCCAGCCGTCACCATGGCCCACCTAGAGGACGTAGGGTGCTTGCAGGGTGAGGGGAAGAATCTGGGAGTGCTCGACGAAGAAGTCAGTACCCAGTACAAAGTCGAAGGCTTCGGTGTCCATCACGTAGAACCGATGGGCAATACTTCTAGAACCCATAGGCACTTCAACCTCACAGTCCGCACAACTGTGCACCACATGCCCATCTCCCATGCGGATGGCTGCGGTAGGCAAGATGTTCTTCAGGTCCCCACAAGGTAAAATTTTCTTGGCCACGATAGATATGGTGGCCCCAGTATCCAATACCCCCGGGTATTCGCGTCCCGCAAGACGGATACGTACCCAGTGACGCGTTCCCGTTGGGGGCCGGCCACGGGACGCTGCGGTGACACGCACAGGTGAGCAGGCAGGCAAAGCACTACGCTCACAAGGGCATCAATACGCTCGTGTCATGTGACAAAGCGTTTCAGGATCCTTGCCACTCTGCAACAAGGGAACGAAAGTATGTACAGCAACACATCAGGATATGTACACATGGGGTTAAGACTGGACTGGGGTAAGGGCATTACAGGACAATAGACACTCTATCCCAACTCGTATCCCAATCCCAGGTCCGACCCTCTCAGTGGCTGGTAGGGGCGGGGGCTCAAACACAACCCATGCCCTGCTCAGTCCGGACCCTGAAACCCTGCCAATAGGGGGGGTGTCCCGCCCAGCCACAGGCGAGTTCCTGGGAACCAAGGAGCTCCAAGGCCAACCGACAGTGGCTCCCTATGCTCCCTTAACCGCAGGTCCCAACTCCTCTCCGAGCCAGAGATATGGCCCCGCCATTATCACCTAGGAGTTGGTAGCTGAAAATGGGCTGTTTCAGCCCAAACTGATATTAACTCAAAAATCCCCACAATTGACCCCTCGTCCGGACCCGCCAGAGGTAGGGACGAGGCATCTGACCCTATGCCCTTCGAGTACAAACTCCCTGGAGCCCTCACCCAACCTGGTTCCCTCTGAGGTCCCGGCATCAGGGCAACACGGATTCGTCAAGTGGGGTCATGATGCCAAAATCACCAAAATTGGCGTCATTCCCACGCGTGGCTCGCCCGGCCAGGGCAAGGCCAATGGCTCACAGGTTAGGAGGCATGACCTAGGACTTATATCTGAGTGTACAACTTGAATTTAGGTCCGGGCTCCCTGTGGGCATAGAGAAATGGGGCCGCCAATTGACCACACGGAAGGGGGAAATTGGGGTCCCAAAATGGGGTCATTTTGGCTGCTCGAAATGAGCCAAAATTCAGGGTGCTCCCAATGGTATATCTCCACGCCGGCTTGGAGATCGGATCCGCCATTCCATACACGATCCACCGGGAGTCCAACGGAGACTACCATGCCCTTGGCTCTCAAAGATCTTCATGCCACTTGGCGTGGTGTCAATCCCAATTGGGACCACAAATGCCAAAATGTCAAAAGTGCTCACACTCATTTTGGGCTAGCACCTTAACGAAGGTGGCTCCGCTTCGCCCACGTGGTGTGTGGACCATGGGGACCATTACCCATAACACCCATGTCATATATGGTGCATTGGTCCATGCGTCCGGCGTGCACGAGGGTTAGAACATAGTGCACGGCGGGCAGCAAAAGTGGAAAATTGCTCAAAATGGCCAAAAATGCGCACACTCATGGTTGGGGCAAATGAGGCATATGCCGGACTCGGACCGGAGTGTACCATAGGCTTGGTATCAAGTCATGTGTGTCCAACATATCTTTTGGGCGTCGCCCAACTCCTCCGGTTTTGGGAATGGCAGGGTTGCCAAGTGAGCCCATGATTTGGGATAGTCTCAAATCGCCAACATGGCGGCCACGGTACACCAAGCCCAAGAGGAGTTATTCGCCGGGTCCGAGATATGTTGGGCACCGAAGTATGTACCCTCATAACATACTTGGGTCATGATGTCAATTGAGCGCAACATTGAGATACATGGTCGCCACTTGACATCATGACGAGCCAAAAATGGCAAAATTGGCGAAAGAACACGCAAAAGTGCCTTGAAAGCTACACAATTATATTATGATATCTTACGCTTGGATCGTGCAATCAACTAATCCTTCTAAACACAATGACTTGACACCAATGACCTTCGATTCCACATATGTGCTCCACTTGGGGCGCCTTGAAAGGTTACGAGCGCTACTTCCCAAGTGGGCACATTAAGATATGGAAAATTGCAAAACACATACCTTGCTCCCAACGCATCGCTTTGGGATCGCCACACAAGCTTCCCTTCACGAAGGTTAGGCTTGCAATTGATCGTGGGGAGTATGGAGAAGGGGCTTACACAATATGAGGTCCATTGGCGGGTTCGCCTTGGAGCGATGCACCCGCCAAATGAGCACGCAACACAACACATGGCACATACCACATATTGCCCAAAAAGGTAGCTCCCCCCACGATATGTCATGCCCCTCCAAGGGCATAACTTTGTGTCAATCGCTCATAGGAACTCAAGGAGAGTTCCTATGCAACACCAACACTTGGCCGCTACACTCGAAAGTTATCTTAACGCACGCAATGTCATGGCCAAAGAGTTATAACGCAAACTCTACCCTCTTGACCATGATCCATTACACTAGCGCGCAGGTGTGGAAACGCAAGGCATATAAAGCTTCCTAAATTACGTCGGGAGTATTGTGAATACATCCCACGTTTCCTTATTCTCATTCCTCGCAAGCGGCACGAGATATGACCCTTACAAGTGGCCTCACGAATCAACTTTGTTTTGCCCATATCTCTAAGACAAATGGAGGGCAAGATAAAAGGAAAGTTGATTCGTGCATAGGGAAGCACGTAGGTCCACTCGAAGGAGGTCAAATCAAGTGCGGGGATGTCGAAGTCGAAAATCCGATTTCGACATCCTGAAAAATTCGAATTAAGGTTGCGAGTGTAGAATGTGAAGATTGCGGATGCATCAACGCAATTCCTGAAGACTTTAGAGCCTTCGTCACGGATAGCGTTAAAATTTCCATTATAAACAGTTAAACTGGCGGTTACGGTAAAGTCGCGATCCAACCGCCAGCAGTCAAAACAGTGAATATCAGAACAGAAGCGTAAAAATTGACGGAAACAATATGAAAATAAAACCCTGTTGATTCCTGATATTCTGATATACAAATATCCGCTGGCAGTGCATCGGTTGCCGATGCGGGGCTTTACGGCACGGAACACGCTCCCGCTGGGCTCGCACCGGGCGTCAACGGGCGCCTTCCGTACATGGGGTTAGTGGACCGGAGACCGGTCTTCCCTTCCGTACGTGGGGTTAGTGGACCGGAGACCGGTTGTATGCCGTAACCTAGCCATGGGGTTCTGGGTACCGCTTCACCCCCCTCCTTAGAGCAAACCCTGGGGAGGGCTCGATAACACCCAAGCATGGCAGCGGGTACCCAGGACCATATCCTGAAGGGGGGGTGTCACATCCTCACTTCAGGCTGATTCGCATGTTAGGCTCCAAACTCCACAGTAAGACAGGTATAGTGCTGTAGGGTCTTGTAACTTCAAGTATAGTATCAAGTATCAAGTCCCGGGTCCTGGCGGCGATTGTTCGGCATCCAAAGGACCCGTTAACCCATACCAGGCGCACCGGGTGCCGGCTGCTACGGTCACCACCACAGTGGCAGTGGCATACACAGCCAACATAGGCGTCACACGACGACCGAGGTGGTCCCACAGGTCGAGAGCGACCACAAAGGTCCATCAGGCTACCCCAAGCTTCCCAAGGCCCGCCGACTGGGGAGAGTCCCCACGGGTCCTTCCTCGGGCGCACCATGTCCATATCCATACGACGCGAGTCCAGAGTGATACAGCCGAACTCCTTAAGGAATCTTAAGGGAGCTCCTCCTTAAGGGATCGGGCATCAAGGCCGTCTTTTCCCTCGCCCTATTACCACGAAGGCCATACATGAGGGAGTCCTCATGCAGTGTGGGCGGAGGCGTCGACTCCTCAAACCACCAGTTTCCCAGGCAGACTGACCGAGGTCAGGAGCACCGGAGGCCGCCATCCGACTGCAAGTGCGTCTGCGAATCGGTAGGCTCACACTGGGACTGACAGTGGCGGACCGCTGGGAGTGTAGTCAGGCAACTGGGCTTCCCGCCTGGCGCCATCAGGATCTCCACACACAGCGAATAGGGCAACACGGTATCACGAGCACTCAAACAGAAGAATATGTACTTATGTACTGGTCCAGGCTGGACCTGCAGTAAAAGCATGTAAACGGCGACTCAGGGCGCCTCTGTATCCCGATTCGTGGTGAAAAACAGTCCATCCCTCAGCGATGGGCTGATGACACTTAACATACAGATGCACATATCCTGGAGGGCAGAAAAACAAGCAATAATCTGGGTAAATAGGCGTGTAAACACGCTCTGGACAGAGCGCCAAACCACGCCACGGTCAGGATAAGGCAATGCAGGAGGGTGGACAGGAAAACGCCTGAGTTCAGGCCATATATAGTCAGCTGACACACGTCGACTGGTCTGGATTCCGCAAGTGCCATGGAACCAGACCACACACCAAAAATTCGCAATGCCGATGACAGCGGCATCCGTTGCGCAACGTGGTATGGGCTTCAAGGCCCCAAGAGCTCAGAAAAATGAAGGTCAGTCGCCCTACCTGGTTTCCCAAGGATTCAGCAGGGGGGGAGTGACGAATAGAAGAAGAGAGGGGCCATCCTCCTCTGGATTCAGCAGGGGGGGGTATATGGCCACTCTGATGGCAGGTCACCGGAAGATGGAAGAGAGCAAGCAAGTAAGGGACGATCCGTCGACCTCACAAGCGCTCATAACACATCAGGGGAGAGCTCAGGGCACCGATCAGGCGCCCCTGGCTGCGATCGCCCGGGTGAGTGCTGCCAAGTCCGAAACGTGGATCTTGGTCTTGTGCTTGCGGATGTACTCCGTGAAGGGAGTATTGACCCGCGGCACGAACGAGGAGACGGGTTCCCAGGTGTCGTGGGACGGCCCATAGCCTCGCCAACGAACCTTGAACTCCAGACCTCCAGGTGCCGAGGCTTGCGGACGCTGAGCCAGGATCTTCTCGACTGTATAGTCGTCCTGCTCAGCATAGTCGTCGTCCGAATGAGCCTCATGTGCGGCATAGTTCAGGGACACATGGTGGCCACGGAGGTCGGGTTCCCGCACACGGAGCTGACTCTCGTGGCGCTCCCGGAACTGTCCGTCACCCACCTTGATGCGGTAGGTGTCCTCACCAATCCTGCGGACCACCTCTCCGGGTGTGAACCAGGTCTTGGTGCGGTGGGTGCCCATAGGGCGGGGTCTGATCACCCACACCGGGTCTCCCACCCTGAACTTCTGCGCTTCCGAGCTCGGGGCGGACTTCTGACGCTCAGCATGCTCCTTCTCGAGTTGCTGGCGGATGTCTCGCGCCGTTTGCTCTTGCCGCGCAAAGAACTCTTTGGCATCCATGGCCATGCCATCACCAGACAAGGGGAGTCCCCTACCCAGGGGGTCCCTGCCGAACAGAATCTGGTGAGGGGACAAACCGCCCGGAGTGGGGGTGTCATGATGGGCCTTCAGAGCAGGCCACATCTCCTCAAACCAGTTCCGACGTGAATTGGTGATGTGAATCTTGCGCAGCTTCTCGAACAGCTGCCGTCCAGCCACTTCAGCACGGCCGTTAGACCGGCTGAGATAGGCGACGCTCGTGGCATGTCGTATTCCCATGAGGGAACACATAGCCTTGAACCAGCCACCAGTAAACTGGGGCCCTCGGTCACTGCAAATGGTGCGGGGGATGTCAAAGACTGTCAGCCAATGACGAATCATCATGACTGCCACTTCCTTGGCAGGCAACCCCTTTTTGCGTACCGGAACGGCCACTACGTAGCCGCTGTGGCGGTCCACACAGAGAACCACACAGTCAAAGGTCTCCTTGCCAATGTGCACTTCGGGCATGGAGAAGACGTCCATGGCCACGCTCTCCATGGGCTGGTCAGGAACCGGGGTCCATTGGGCTTCCCCTTTGACGTTCCGGTTGTCGGGATTGCAGGCCTGACAGACCGAGCAACCCTTCCTGACCTTCTTGATGGCGGTGTAGAGAACGATATGGTCGATCTCGAACCGACGCTGCATGTCAAGAGCTTGCTTCTTGACCCCTGGGTGCAGCATGTGGTGGTGCCAAGCTTCACAAAGCTCGAGCACCCGGGACTCCGGTACTAGCAGCTTACCATTCCGGTAGAGCTTGCCATCTTCCTCGGTCAGCCCCTTTGGCCACTTCTGCCCGTCGTCAGGGTCTGTCACAGCCCTATACTGGGCCGCAAAGGCCTCAGACTTGGCGTAGTCGTCGGTCCAGTCGTCCTGGAGGCAAGACTCCGGGAAGAGGTGCTTGTCGGACTCTGCTCCATCAGGGGCGAGTACTCTGACCGCTCTGCTCACCCTCGACGCGAGGGGGGCATCTGCAGCCATGACGACGAAGCATTTAGCACCCTCCTCCTCCATCAGGCGCTCCATTTCGATGATCCTCTTGGCTTCAGCGGTCTCAGCCTCATCGCCATGGGCAGAGATATCCGTCATGCCCTTGCTGGCGGGATAGGCCCACCTACTGAGACAGTCCGCCACGGTGTTATCCTTCCCAGGAATGTACACAACCGTGAGGTCGAACTTGGCCAAGGTCTCATGCCATCTTGCCCGTCGGGAGGCGGGACCTGAGGGGGTGTCCACGTGCTCCTTGTGCCACGACTGCAGACTCTGATGGTCGGTGCAGACGGTGACGGGATGGAGGGCTATGTACCCAGCCCATTTCCTGAGAGCCATGACGATGGCATACGCCTCCTTTTCACGGGGCGTCCACGTCCGTCTCTGGCCTTCCGCCAGGACTCGGCTCCAGAAGGCCACGGGCACGTGCCTCCCGTCGTCAAGCACTTGCTCCAACACAGCGCCAATGGCGTAGTCGGAAGCGTCGGTGCGCAGGACGAACCCTCGGTCGGGATCCACGAGGTGCAGACCCACTGCGGATAGCAGCGCCTGCTTCATCCCCTCAAAGGCACGGTCGGACTCAGCTGTCCAGACCAGAGCCTTCTTGGACCCCTTCTTGGTCTCCTCTTGGTTGCCCTTGAGCATGGTCGTCATGGGGGCTGCATACTCGGCATACATTTTGATATACCCCGAGTAGTAGTTGCAGAACCCCAGATACGCCCGTAGCTCAGAGACCGTCTTGGGCTTTTCCCAGTGCTCAATCGCAGCCACCTTGCCAGGTATGGGCTTTCGCTGCCCGTTCCCGACTACGTGGCTAGCGAAGACCACCTCGCTTACCGCAATGGTGGCCTTGTCACTGCTGCCCGTGAGTTTGTGCCGAACCAGAAGGTCCAGCACTCGAGTGACGTCCCTCTCATGTGCCTCCAGGAGCTCCTTCTAGCTCATACTGGGGTCCCCGGACGCGATGATGACGTCGTCCACGAAGGGGTCCGCACCGTCACGCACCGGCTCAAGCAGGTTCTCCAGCATCCGCTGAAAGGCTGCATTGCCGTTGGTAACGCCCATGGGCATCACCTTCCACTGGAGAGGTCCAAGTGGAGTGCTCATGGCTGTGCAGGCACGGGACTCTTCGGCGAGAGGCATCTGATGATAACCATGTTTCAGGTCAATCACCGTGAAGATCCTCCGCCGGTGTTGTTTTTGCAGCATATCCTCAATGAGGGGCAGCGTATAGCTGTCGTGCTGCGTTTGGGCGTTTAGGCCGCGGTAGTCGACCACGAGCCGCCACTCACCGGCAACCTTCTTGGGGACGACGATGCACGGAGAGGCCCATTCGGAGTGGCACGGCTCGAGCCAACCCCTCTGGATGAAGTCACGGAGGATCTTCTCCATGGCCTCTTTCCTCTCGCCCCTCAGGGCAAACTCCCGTTGCCGATACACACGGGGGTCCTGCTTCAGTGGTATCTTGGCCTCGCCATACGGTCCACGCACCGGTGGGGGAAACACAGGCTTACCGCTGAAGAAGGTATCACCATACTTCTGCTTCAGCCTGGCCCTCAATGCCTGAATCTTGGGGCAATCATCGGACTCCGCCTTGGCTTTTCCGGGCACCCGGACCACGGAGCTTACTTGAGGGGTAGCTACTCCGCTCGCTTTCGGCTCAGGTGGTCTTCCCAGGTAGCCCAAAGGGCCATCTCTGGTCTTGCCTCGGAATAGATCGCCGTAGGTGGGTGGGTTACCCCCGATTGGCTCGTCCTGGCTGGATAGGTGGTCCAGCACCCTCTGCACGAAGGTGTTCCCGTCATAGGAACCAGAGACGATCGAGTCCACTTCCCACCAGGCTTTGTCCTGGCCTTTGCCCTCACGCTGGTTTCCCCAGTCGTGAAAGGGCTGATCCATATACCCCTGAACCAGATCCCACTCCTCTTCAGTGAGGGGGTCTTCCGATTCCGATTCTTCGATGTCAACAGGGGGAACCGCAAAGCATTGCCGCCATGGCTCCGCTATGATGCGGTTGACACACACGAAGTCCGTGGCGTCGGCCTGATCAAGGCCCCCATCCACATAGTGGAATTCCGTTGGCCATCTCTGGTGTGGCATGGGCTGTCCCTTAGCGTCCTGATAGACACTCTCTCCAGCCGGTAGGACGACCTTGTTTAAGGTCATGTTGGTCAATGAGGCTACCCAATGTCGGGTACTTTCCTCCTCGGTGCATCCCATAGGAACAACCAGCACTGCCTTGGAGCGGTCCTTGCGAATCTTCGATATCGCTCTTGGAATGTCCCAACGGGGGCAATGGATCCACATCAATCCCTGATGCGGACCCCAGTGCTTCTTCGACGCGGAGTCCTGGGCGCTCCAGTACTTCTCACACACCCGAAGATGGGCGGAGGTTCCTGAAGAGAACGCATCCAGGGCCAGATCCGAAGCTCCCAAGTCCGCGACAACTCGGCTCGCCACTTCCGGCCTTACGCCGTACTCCTGGTTTGCAGGACCAGTTGGCTCAGTGTCCAGCGCGGCCACTTCGAGCTGATTGCGTTCGGGGCGGATCCATTGGCATTCCACATGGTGCTCAGGTGGCGAAAGGCACGAGAGCTGGTCGTCCTGGTACAGGGTCATGGAGGCCTGGGCCGGGAGGACGCCGGAGTCCGTCTCCATCATGAAGTTGTACCCGACGATCATGTCCCAGTCCATCTCGGCCTCGTAGAAGCGACCGTGCAGGAGAATTTCCTTGCCGAGGTCTGGGCGGCTCAGCTCACGATGGTTCACGAACTGCAGCCCAATGGCCGCTTCCTTCGTGCCTCCCACCATGTACTGGCCGTTCGCCACCTTCAGCCTGACAGGTTTCCGACTGTCGGTCAGACACTCTGGTGGAAGTAGGCCAGCCTTGACCAAGCTGACTTGAGCTCCCGTGTCGACCAACACGTCGAAAACCTTTTCCACTTCCCCGCATAAGGCACGGACCTTAAGATGCAACTGCCGCTCGCGACGGACACGGCGCACGGCGTGCAAACTCAGGATCTCCGGCCGTTCCAGAAGCTCAACAAGCGACTGGTGCAGGTCGTGGACAATGGGCTCAGGCTGCCCATCTGCAGCATCCAGCTGCGGTCCGGGTGATCCTCCGATACTCTCGGAAAGATCTTGTAGTACATCAAACACATTCTTGGTCGCGAAGGATGGACGGGTGCAAGGGTTCGTGCCTTCACTTGCCCTCACCCCGCCTCCGCGACTGGGTGCCGGACCGGGCCTTCATCCCGCGGCAGTCCCCTTGTGCTTATCGACTCCCGACTGGGATGGTTCGGCGCTTCCCACGTCACCATCCTGCGACCGCCCTAGCTGGGGCCCTTGGCTGCAGGGGCTCCGCTAGGGGGCGTCGGTTGTGGAAGAAGGGGTGTTCTCCTCCGCATCAACCTCGTTGACGCCCTTCTTCCTTCCCCCTTTCTTACCCTTGTTCTTGTCCTTGTCCTTGTTCTGGTCATTCTGGTTGTTCTCCTTGTTCTTGTTGTCCGACCTGGGGACCCAGTTCCTCTTGATCTCCTGGATCTCCTTGGCCAACTCGGTCCCCTGCGACACCAGCTTGGAGAGCTCGTCCCTGTCCACCTCCACCTTGGCTTCCCGGATACCCGCGGGCGCACGCTTCTTCGACCCGTGCGCCTTCTTGTAAGCCTCCGTGTCGGTCTTGTGGACGGGGCATGTTCGGTGGTCATGGTTGAAGCCTCGCTTCCTCCCATAGCACACGAAACAGCCCTGAGGGTGAGCTCGTATGAACTCCCCAAGAGACAGCGGAGGGTCGCCAATGCGGCGAGGGTCCCTCTTCTCCTGCTTCCTCCAACCCTGCTGCAGGGGCTTCCAGTTTCCCGGTTTGCTCCCCGCGCTCAGGTTCTTGGCCACGAAGGCACAAACGGCCACCTCGGCGGGCTCATCGTCGTCGTCATCGTCGACGATAGTCTCATCGCCGCCGGCTCCCGCTGGGTCCATGGCAGCTTCCCCGCCAGGTCCCTCGCCAACGTAGTTGACGTCGCGGTCGCCGGGCCTCAACCCGCGGGTGTGGTGGAGGTTTCGGTACTCCTTGAGTACTTCCTCGCCAACCCACTCCAGGATCTCGTCGCAGCTCATCCGCGCCGGGATGGCCTGCAGACGGATGGTCTGGCCGCTCAGCTCACACTCGTCAAGGCGCCACATCGCGGTCTTCTCGCGATCGCCCGAGACGGTGATGAGGAGAGCGTTCCGCAGGGAGTGCCTTTTGACATCCCGGGCCACGTTCTTCCTCGTCCAAGCCACCACGTTCGTATGATACTCTTTGGGGAGCATCATCTTGACCGTGTGGTTGGACTTGGCCCTCTTGGATTTCTCCTTGGTGACCCTCTTGATCCATGCTTCCGGCAGCATGGAGAGCAGGCGAGCCTGCTCGTCACCCTCGTTCCAATCCTCCACGTTGCGGCGGAAGAGGGTGTATTTCCCTCGGAAGTCACGCCAGTCCCGTAGGCGGATCTCCCGTCCATCATGCTCAAGCTTGATGGACTTCCAGCGCTTGGCCGCCACCTGCGGAGCGTCCACCCGCTCCTGCTCGTTGAGCCACTTCTTGGCTTCCTTGAGGGTCTTGATTCTCCCCTCCTTGGTCGCCACGAAGTATAGCTCTCCGAGCACTTCCCGCAGGCGGTACCTGAACCATCTGAAGACATATCTCTCCGCATCCGCGGGAGGCAGGTCTTCAGTGACGGTCAGCCCTGAATCGTCCAGCTTCTCCAAGAAGCGGTCGAGGTTGAAGGGGTTACCATCGTACATGGGGGGCTTGATGTCCTTCAAGTCTTCCCACACGGCGGCATCCGCGGCCTTAGAGACCATGAACGCCGGCCGCGAGGTCGACCGAGGTTCCCATCGGCCTCGCCCACGGACTCCCACGGCCGCCACGTCCATCTCCTCCATGGAATCCCTGTGGCTACGCTGCGGTTCCTCCATGTACGCTGAACCTAGATGTTCACGCCGTACTCCTTCCATGTACGCATCCTCATCACGGCGCCGGCGGCTGCGTTCAGCGGCCTCCCGTCGTACACCACGCGGCGGGCTGATGTCGAACTCCTCCAGGTCCAGGTCCAGGTCCTCACCTTCGCCGACATTCCACTCCACGTCTCCTCTGGGGACCTCATCCCTGAGTCCACCATAACGTCCACCAGCCATTGGGATTGGCCCAGGGGCTGGTGCGGGGCGCCGGGGGCGTACCGGTGTCCGCGGTGGAGCACGGCGGTTGCGGTACTCCGCGCTGAGCCACTCATCACGCCAATCCTCACTGCCACTGCCGGGCGGCACGCGTTCGTTGCGGCGGCCCGCGCTGTGGTGAGAGGGGGCGGTGAGAGAGGGGGCACTGGCGCTGGGGCGACTCCTGGGGGCTCCGCCGGGGGCGTGGGGTCTGCCTGGACCTCGTCCGGGTCCCCAGCCGTCGTCCGACGAGCCAGACTCCAGGGGTGGGCGGTCGCTGCCGACGCTCCCACGGGCTTCCAGCGCGTCCAGCCTCTGCTGCAGGCCGCTGATGACCGTGTTCAGCTGTCTGATCTCGGCCCTGGCGATGTCCAGCTCTGTCTGCGCGCGCGCGGCGACCTTGGAGATGCGAGTCATCTCGCCCTTGCCCGTGTCTACCTCGCACTCGAGGGAAAAGACCCTCCTGCGGAGGTAGACAATCCACCGCCAGGTGGTATCCGGGTTGCCGTTCCCTGGTGGGTCGTCGGGGTCCCCAGGGGGTCCTCCAGGAGGGCCTCCGCCGGGTCCGCCCGGTCCAGGGGGTCCTCCCCCGCCCGGTGGTGCGCCTCCAGGGGGTCCACTTGGTGGCCGTCCTCCAGGGGGTCCTGATGGTCCTCCGCCAGGGGGTCCCGGTGGGCCTCCGCCGGGTCGCCTCGGTGGGTCCGAGGATGGGCGCTTCTTCGTGATGCCGAAGTCCATGTCGTCATCCTCGTCCATGTCGCCCCACCTGGGCGTCTCGGTCTCGGAAGACTCCGAGCTCCGGTAGGGAGGAGGGAGATCCTCATCCTCACCTTCCGATTCCATGGGGACGTCTCCGCCTCCTCCGCCCGTCCAAGCCACCACTTGGCGATGTCGGCGGCCTCGTTCATCCCCGTCGCTGGCGGTGAAGAAGGGGTCACTGTCGTGGGGGTGTCCACCCGCTGGCCTCCGCGGCCTCTCGGGGGTCTTCCCCTTGCCCTTCCTCCGTCGATGGGCAGTGGGGCCACTGCTCCCACTGCTGCCCGTGTCAGCCTCGTCCAGCGTCATCTTGGAGGAGGCGTCCCCTTCGAAAAGCTTTCGAAGGGTCTCCACTCGTGATCCTCCCGGGGGAGTCTCGCGGCGGAGTTTGGCCTCTGCCTCCTCCATTGCGGCGGCCGTGGCTGCGGCAGCTCGCGCTTCAGCTTCCTCCCGAGCACGAGCCGCTTCGGCTTCCCGGGTCCGCTGCAGCCGAGCCTTCTCCGCTTCCAACGTCGCCAGCTCCGCCTCCGTCTTGGCCCTCTCCTGAGCGACCTTCCGTCGCCCGGCCTCGATGGCGTCCTTCTTGGCGGCGTCCACCTGGGCCTTAGCCGTCGCTTCGGCGTGGGCCCTTTCCTCCGCCTCCTTCTTTGCCCTCCCTTGGGCAAGCGCCTCTTCCAGCGCCTTCACCTGGGCCTCCTTGCAGGCAATGGCCTCCTGCGTCCGGCGGGCTTCCTCGTCGGTTGCCCTGATCCGGGCAGCCACTGCCTCATGGGCGGCCGCAGCCGTGAGACCGGCCGCAATGGCTGCCACTTTCGAGGCATGGTAGTCCATGCCTCTGCCCCACTCGGTGGCCTCCTCATGGGCGATGCCGACGGCGCCCTCCACGGCAGCGTTCCGCTGCGTGGTCCGTTGCCGGGCAACCCGAAGGTTGCAGGGCACCCCACAGACGCGCTCACAGGCGCGCGCCACGTCCCTTTGAGCGGGAGCGGCGCTGCTGCTGGAGCTGGCCTGGTCGGCCGGCATCCTCCCGCGGTGGGCCGACTCCACGTCGCTGCTGGGGCCTGCTGGGGCCTGCTGGGGCCTCAGGAGTAGCGGACGGGGCTTGGCCTTGGTCTGCCTGGCGACTTGGATGAAGTCGCCGAGGGTGGCGTGGCCGGGGTGATGACCACCATTGGCCCGTTGGGGACTGGGGCCTGGGGTTCCGCCCTTGGCGCCTTGGGCGGCTTCGGCGGCCAGGGACTCCTGGTACTCCCGCCACTTCCGGTCCCGCTTCCGGTCCCCGGCGGACCGCTTCTCCTTCCCCGGAGACGCGCTGCTGCTGCCCTGCAGCCTGCGCTCGCTCCCCGGTTCCGGGAAGTTCTTCTCGATCATGTCCCACATGGAGACGTTGATCGAGGCGCCCGACAGGTACTCGTTGGGCATCTCGTCCTCCTCAATCCCGTCGGGACGCAGGCCTTCGCCGGGCCTGTCCGGCCGGGTCCACGTCCTCCAGCGCTTGCGGCGGAAGCGGTACTCGTACCCTTCCGCCCGCAGCCACTCCTCCACTGCCCGCAGGCGGTCCTCCCCCATGTCCTCCCGGAGCTCGAAGCTCCCGGGCATGCCGCCTTCGCACTGGGGGTGGCTGTGGCGGTAGTGCTGGTCCCAAACCAACCCACGCAGCAGGCGTGCCGCATGGGGGTGGGGCCGCGGCCACGTCCTGCCCGCTTCCTGCCAGTTTACCATGGCAGCGGGGGGCGTAGTTGGTCTTGAGGTCTTGGTGTGCACTCGTTCCACTCAACGAACTGGTGGTGGTTGTTGAGGCGGGTGCTGCAGCACTGGATTGGAAGTGCGGCTGGTGCTGGTCAGCCGGTGGTTGTGGAAGTGGTTGACGCGGCCTTGCTGGTCGGCCGATGGGTCTGGTCTGTGCACCTCTTTCACGGTCGCTGCGCGGTCAGGGCGATGCTCTGGACGGCGCTGCTGGCTCCGTGACGAACTCGGCGCTGTCGCTGGGTGGCGCTGCGAGCCGCTGCGCTGCGCTGCGAGCCGCTGCGCTGCGCTGCGAGCTGCGAGCTGCGCCGCGCTGCTGAGGGTTGGTGGCCCCAAGTGGCACGCGAGGGCTGGGTAACCCCGCGGCGGTGAAACGCTTTTGACGCGTTCCCGTGGGGGGCCGGCCACGGGACGCTGCGGTGACACGCACAGGTGAGCAGGCAGGCAAAGCACTACGCTCACAAGGGCATCAATACGCTCGTGTCATGTGACAAAGCGTTTCAGGATCCTTGCCACTCTGCAACAAGGGAACGAAAGTATGTACAGCAACACATCAGGATATGTACACATGGGGTTAAGACTGGACTGGGGTAAGGGCATTACAGGACAATAGACACTCTATCCCAACTCGTATCCCAATCCCAGGTCCGACCCTCTCAGTGGCTGGTAGGGGCGGGGGCTCAAACACAACCCATGCCCTGCTCAGTCCGGACCCTGAAACCCTGCCAATAGGGGGGGTGTCCCGCCCAGCCACAGGCGAGTTCCTCGGAACCAAGGGGCTCCAAGGCCAACCGACAGTGGCTCCCTATGCTCCCTTAACCGCTGGTCCCAACTCCTCTCCGAGCCAGAGATATGGCCCCGCCATTATCACCTAGGAGTTGGTAGCTGAAAATGGGCTGTTTCAGCCCAAACTGATATTAACTCAAAAATCCCCAAAATTGACCCCTCGTCCGGACCCGCCAGAGGTAGGGACGAGGCATCTGACCCTATGCCCATCGAGTACAAACTCCCTGGAGCCCTCACCCAACCTGGTTCCCTCTGAGGTCCCGGCATCAGGGCAACACGGATTCGTCAAGTGGGGTCATGATGCCAAAATCACCAAAATTGGCGTCATTCCCACGCGTGGCTCGCCCGGCCAGGGCACGGCCAATGGCTCACAGGTTAGGAGAAAGGACCTAGGACTTATATCTGAGTGCACAACTTGAATTTAGGTCCGGGCTCCCTGTGGGCATAGAGAAATGGGGCCGCCAATTGACCACACGGAAGGGGGAAATTGGGGTCCCAAAATGGGGTCATTTTGGCTGCTCGAAATGAGCCAAAATTCAGGGTGCTCCCAATGGTATATCTCCACGCCGGCTTGGAGATCGGATCCGCCATTCCATACGCAATCCACCAGGAGTCTAACAGAGACTACCATGCCCTTGGCTCTCAAAGATCTCTATGCCACCTGGCGTGGTGTCAATCCCAATTGGGACCACAAATGCCAAAATGTCAAAATTGCTCACACTCATTTTGGGCTAGCACCTTAACGAAGGTGTCTCCGCTTCGCCCACGTGGTGTGTGGACCATGGGGACCATTACCCATAACACCCATGTCATATATGGTCCATTGGTCCATGGTGTCCGGCGTGCACGAGGGTTAGAACATAGTGCACGGCGGGCAGCAAAAGTGGAAAATTGCTCAAAATGGCCAAAAATGCGCACACTCATGGTTGGGGCAAATGAGGCATATGCCCGACTCGGACCGGAGTGTACCATAGGCTTGGTATCAAGTCATGTGTGTCCAACATATCTTTTGGGCGTCGCCCAACTCCTCCGGTTTTGGGAATGGCAGGGTCGCCAAGTGAGCCCATGATTTGGGATAGTCCCAAATCGCCAACATGGCGGCCACGGTACGCCAAGCCCAAGAGGAGTTATTCGCCGGGTCCGAGATATGTTGGGCACCGAAGTATGTATCCTCATAACATACTTGAGTCATGATGTCAATTGAGCGCAACGTTGAGATACATGGTCGCCACTTGACATCATGACGAGCCAAAAATGGCAAAATTGGCGAAAGGACACGCAAAAGTGCCTTGAAAGCTACACAATTATATTATGATATCTTCGGCTTGGATCGTGCAATCAACTAATCCTTCTAAACACAATGACTTGACACCAATGACCTTCGATTCCACATATGTGCTCCACTTGGGGCGCCTTGAAAGGTTACGAGCGCTACTTCCCAAGTGGGCACATGAAAATATGGAAAATTGCAAAACACATACCTTGCTCCCAACGCATCGCTTTGGGATCGCCACACAAGCTTCCCTTCACGAAGGTTAGGCTTGCAATTGATCGTGGGGAGTATGGAGAAGGGGCTTACACAATATGAGGTCCATTGGCGGGTTCAGCTTGGAGCGATGGACCCGCCAAATGAGCACGCAACACAACACATGGCACATACCACATATTGCCCAAAAAGGTAGCTCCCCCCACGATATGTCATGCCCCTCCAAGGGCATAACTTTGTGTCAATCGCTCATAGGAACTCAAGGAGAGTTCCTATGCAACACCAACACTTGCGCGCTACACTCGAAAGTTATCTTAACGCACGCAATGTCATGGCCAAAGAGTTATAACGCAAACTCTACCCTCTTGACCATGATCCATTACACTAGCGCGCAGGTGTGGAAACGCAAGGCATATAAAGCTTCCTAAATTACGTCGGGAGTATTGTGAATACATCCCACGTTTCCTTATTGTCATTCCTCGCAAGCGGCACGAGATATGACCCTTACAAGTGGCCTCACGAATCAACTTTGTTTTGCCCATATCTCTAAGACAAATGGAGGGCAAGATAAAAGGAAAGTTGATTCGTGCATAGGGAAGCACGTAGGTCCACTCGAAAGAGGTCAAATCAAGTGCGGGGATGTCGAAGTCGAAAATCCGATTTGGACATCCTGAAAAATTCGGATTAAGGTTGCGAGTGTAGATTGTGAAGATTGCAGATGCATCAACGCAATTCCTGAAGACTTTAGAGCCTTCGTCAAGGATGGCGTTAAAATTTCCATTATAAACAGTTAAACTGGCGGTTACGGTAAAGTCGCGATCCAACCGCCAGCAGTCAAAACAGTGAATATCAGAACGGAAGCGTAAAAATTGACGGAAACAATATGAAAATAAAACCCTGTTGATTCCTGATATTCTGATATACAAATCTCTGCTGGCGGTGCATCGGTCGCCGATGCGGGGCTTTACGGCACGGAACACGCTCCCGCTGGGCTCGCACCGGGCGTCAACGGGCGCCTTCCGTACATGGGGTTAGTGGACCGGAGACCGGTCTTCCCTTCCGTACGTGGGGTTAGTGGACCGGAGACCGGTTGTATGCCGTAACCTAGCCATGGGGTTCTGGGTACCGCTTCACCAGAACACAAGGTCTGTAGGCCCCCGGGAGCGTCCCTGTCAGAACTGCGCGGGGCAGGTCACTTCGAACCCCTTCTTCTGGAGTTTACGTGCCATGCGCATGAAGCGGGAGCGCTTGCAGGCATTGGACTGGTCCCCATCTTCGTTAGCACGCTTGTTCCCTTGTTCTTGTTGGCCTTGCGTCTGGGAAAGGGTCCTAGGTCCCGTGTTGGGTTGCCCCCCGGAGGGCTCACGGTTGCCCCCTGGCGTAGGATTGGGGTTCCCTCCGGACGGGTTCGCGTTCTTGTCCTTGTCAGGCTTGCGGTCGCCAGTGCCTCGTCAACTCTTACCTTTGCCACCTTGGCCTTTGCCATTCCCCTTGGACTTGCCTTGGCCATTGTCCTTGTTGGCGTTGCCCTTGTTCTCGGTTTTAAGCTTCGCTGATAGGCGTTGCTTATGATAGCACTCATCCTCGTAGTGCTTCCTCTTCCCGCAGAGCGCACAGGTGATGGTACACCTGTAGTGGTCCGGCAGCTTCGTCTTGCCGCCGGTGTTGGTCTCCTACTTCTTACCCTGGACCATCAAAGCAATCATGCTGATCGCAGTCCGGGGCATGAAGCAGGGAGCCCGGCTCGTCTCTGGCATCACACCAGAAGAGATCTTGTACATTGCTCATGATACGAGCATTTTTGGGGGTAGTCCCCTGTCCGGGTCGGTGTCCTTGATACCCACGGCCATGGCTCCCAGAGCCTACTCCTCCAGGACGGTAGGCGTTCAGGTGCTGGTCACTTTCTGTCTCCAGTGCCAGCTTGAAAAGTAGCACAGACAAATCCTCGTAGTTGAGGGCCCTCGCCTTGCGCTCTGCCGTTGGTCGGCACTCGTCCCACAGCTCCCGAGGGAGCTTAGCCATCAACCAGAAGAGCAGCTCGTTGCTGCCGTAGGAACCAGGCGTCAGTTGTCCAGCCCAGTGGTCCAGGTCAGCCAGTAGCTTGGAGATCCTGGCTGGTTTGGGATTATTGGGCAGCACGGCCAGCTTCTGGATCTCGGCCCTGATGGAGAGTCCGGTTTCGTAGGTCGGGTATTGGCTCTCCAGGGCAACCAACACGTCGGCGAAGGTGGGGGACTTCGACACGATCTGCTTGACCTGCTTCTCCGGGTACTTGGTCTTGCAGCACTGCAGGAACAGATCGCACTTGACTCGCCCACTAGCACGGGTTTGGCCGGTCATCCGGAGGAACAGGCCAAAGTTTTCAGCGAACTCGCTGAGATCCTTGCCTGTGAACTCAGGCAAGTTCACCACAATTTTGGAGGTGGCAATTGCCTTAGCCTCCTGAGACCTGCGTCCCTCAGGCCGCTTGGTCTTCCTCTTCTTCTTCTTCTTCCGCCCGCTCGGGTTCTCGGGGTCCTCAGGGTCGTCGTCTTCCGAGGGCGAAGCAGAAGTCATGGACGGCGGCTCATCGTCCGAGGGGTCTCCGCCTAGGTCACTAGAGGCGTAGGGCTCCACGTCAACCATTGCCCTCAGGGCTGTCAGCCCCAACCGGTCCAGCTCGGCACTCGTGGAATTGTCCACGTGGCTGTATGGGGGCTGGGCCGTTCTTGGTATGAAAGGGCTTCTCGGTATCACAGCAGGGGTCGGCATTGGTCGGCTCCTCAGGCTTCCCAGGGTTTTTATCAACCCCGCTACCAGGTGATTGGCTTGTACTCGGTGAGGTGAAACTCCCACGATGGTAGGTGACGCTTGGGGAGGAATCAGGGGCTCCAGTCTAGCCCGAATCTGTTGAGTGAGATCACCAACAAGTTCAGAGGTGGCTCTTCGGAGAGCCTCTTTAATCTCCGCCCGCGTCAGGGACCTGTTGGACGATCTCCCTGATCCTCTACTCCTTCCACCAGACGCGACTGTGCCACCTATGGCAACTACAGTCAGCGAATCAGTGGCATCCAGCTCCACCTACACCGATGCGCCTGAGCCTATGCCGCGCCGCTATGAGGATGTCTATCACAGACCCGCGGCAGGCGTATACATGACCGGGATACCTGGCTATGCGGCACCCGGACCTGGCTATACTATGCCAGTACCTGGGTTCACTTCCGTAAGTGGCCTACGTGGCCCTGAGTCTCTTGGAGTCACACCATAGGTTGAGTAAGGCATTCCAGTAAAGCCTAGACCCTCAGCCATAGGTGGAGTGGTTGTGGGTGAGGATGTAGCTGGATGCGCGGCTGGGAGTGTAGTGGTTGTTGGAGAGGGTACTGCAGGGAGCTCAGAGGCGCTCCGAGCGCTCTCCTCAGGTGTGCCCTCGAAGGGCGCCTCGTCGGGTGGTCCGTATCCATCTCCAGGGTATGCCTCTTCGACTTTCCTGTCCAATGTTTGCTTCTCCTTCTCCTTCTCTTTGCCTTCAGGTCCTCCCACGGATAGACCACGGAAAGCAACTCCCAAGCCATCCAGAGAATCGTCCCTCAGCCCACTTAAGGGCACGGAAGGGACAGGCACCTCATGTTCAGGTTCACCACCAGGTTTGGGCGCTGACGCTGGCTTGGCGGGTGCCACTGAGGGCGCTCTCGTCTCGGCAGTGTCCTTGGTGTCCATATTTTTCTTCGCCCTTCTTGCTCAGGACAGTCCTCGGTGCGCTGGCTGTACAGCACGGGGTTGCTGTTGGCACGCAGAGGCCGTCTGCCTCTTGCTACCAGAAGATTTTTATGAGTCTGTCAGCTCTTATTGGGCCTCTCCTGCTGCTTGCTGCTGGTGTAGGGTTCCTGCTGCTTGTTTTTGATGGAGAAAATGTTTTGTTGATGAAATACAGCCAATTCAGGATAACCGACGCCAGAGATGAGCAAGTAGAAGCCAAACAGGATGAAAGCATGAAGGGCTGCAGTCAGAAAAGAGTTAGATAATAAAGATATCAACAATAGACTACAGCAATAGACAATCAATGCAACTTGGATCCAAATACTTCACATGATTCAGAATAACTGATTGGAAAACTGCCCCAAGGGCTCACACTCCATATAGTGCCATCCTGAGATGTCCACGTTTTGTTTTTGGGTCCAATAGGTGCTGAGGTGGCATGGCTTGTGGCGCTGAGGTCACTGCCATGTCACATGGGATACTCCTACCTAGCTAGGCTGACTGGGAATTCAGCCCAGGACCTCTCAAAAAGAGGTGCCACAGCCCCTCAGGGTGCATACCACTAGGATAGCTAAGCATTCATGAGAAAACATAGAAAAATGACTAGGCTGTGGATCAATGTCAGCGCCTCAGTCAGTCCAGAAAATGGTGTAAAAGATCAATCAGTTGGGAGTTCAGGGGTCCACACAACATCCAAAGCTTAATGCTTGGTTTTATAGGTCAAAATGTCTTGGCACTGCTTTTTGGATAGGCCAATAATAAGATAAAAATGTGTTATGCCTTCAGGCCTCTTTATAACAACTAAAGCTAGCCTTTTGGCAAGGAAATACACTTTTTCTTACTACTGCTGATCGGCAGAAAAAGAAAGAGCATGGAAAGAGCAACCTTCATGATGAGGAGGATTTCCTGCAGAAAATCGAGAGCCTTAACCTTGACCCCCGACTGAAAAAACTGCTCCTGACCTACGAGGAGGTGTTCGGCGCGCTGCCGCGTCCCCTTTCCTGTAAAAAACTGGTCCACATGGACCTGAAACTGAAACCTGAATTGGAGAAGACGCGAGTGAGGCGTCGTCCCTACCCTGCTCCTGGGGAACAGGTTGAAGAAATCGAGCGCCAGATCCACGAATGTATTGATGCTGGGCTTGTGAAAGAATATAAGAAGGGCAACTACCCCCATCACTGCAGTCCCTGCTTCCTGGTTGCTAAACCAGGATCGACTGCCCTACAATTCATTGTTGACTATGGTGAGGTCAGCAGAAAACCCAAAACTGCTCAGGGAGTATTCCCAACATGGAAAATATCGTGGAGCGTATTGCCAAATGCCGGTACAAGACCAAAATGGACAAACGCAGTGGTTTCTGGCAGGTAGACCTAACCGCCGCAGCTCAGGAACTGCTGGCTTTTATAACCCCCAAGGGTCACGTGTTTAAGTGGAAGGTCATGCCTTGTGGGGTGGCTAATGCCTCAGCACTCTTCCAGGAGCTAATGAACAAAATTTCGTACATACTGAGGCGCAGACCTCTAGTACAGGAGTTGATTTCTCAAGGTGCAGAAATAGAGGCCCACATCAATGACGTGAGTTTGGGTACCAATACCCAAGAGGACCATGTCCTTCTCCTCCATGAATTTCTCAGTGTTTGTCAGGAAATCCATCTCTGAATCAAACTCGAAAAATGCGAGTTCATGAAAGAGGAGATGGAGTATTTGGGTTTCGACGTGGGATATGGCTGGTGGAAACCAGCCGCGTCTAAGATGCAGCCCCTACAGGACATGCAGATTCGCAATGACCCTAAGAAGGGTCTACACGACGTGAGGAGTTTTGTGGGCGCCTGTAACTTCTATAGGCGCCACATCCACAATTTTACCTACTCCTCTGCCCCTGTCACTGACCTAATCAAGAAAACTACTCCCTGGAGGTGGACCGCCAGAGAGGAGGAGTGTTTCCAGGAGTTGAAGAAGAAAATCGCCTCCTCCAACTGCCTGGGGGTACCCCGCCCTAAGGGCGAGATAGTCCTGATCACAGATGCCAGTGATGTAGGGGGGTTCGGAACGTTCTACCAATGGCAGGAGCTTAACGCAGCGGAACTAACCCACTGCCATTATCGTACTAGCGGACTGAACCGTGATGGCTCCTTGAAGCATGACTATCCTACCGGGGAGTGGCGGCCTGTGCCACTGGGACACGGGAACTGGAAATGGAACCAAGCGGGTTCCAATTACAGCACCTACGACCAGGAACTCCTGGCCGGTGTGTTGGTGCTCTCATCACAGTCCCCACTACTGGGATCTAATCCTATTGTCTGGCTCTGTGACCAGGAACCGGTGAAGTCTTTTCAGAAGGGTCCACCACCGCAGAAAGCGAAAGTAAAGCTATGGTGAACTTACCTGAGCCAGTTCAGGCTGACAGTCCATCATATCCCTGGTACAAAGAATGAACTGTCTGACTATATATCGCGCAATAACTTCGATGCGCTCATTGGTGAGAGCTCTGAGGCACTCGCCAAAGAGGCTTTCCAGGGTATGGATGTCCAGCTTGACCTGTGCATGCGGACTGCTGGAATCCTCGAGGGTTGGAGCCTAACTGACTATCAGTCACAGTATAAAGAAAATCTCCGGACCCTCAGCACTGGTCTCGAACCCCGTGTCATTTACGGGCACCAGTGGTATAAAAACAGCCAGTACCTCTTCTACGAGGATGGTATTGTTGTGCCTGAGGCCCGACTTGATGAATGCCTACAGTGGTCCCATCTCAGCTCAGGTCACACTGGCGCTAACCGCTCGGTGGACTTCTTCCGTGAGTGTTTCTACTCTAGTCGAACCCTGACTGAACTGAGGTCTCGTATGCAGAGGGGTGGCTGTAGACCTGTATACCACTGTGTACCTTGTACCATGATAGCAACTGTATACCGCCTGTATACTCTGTATACACTGTAGACTGTATACCGTATACGGCTTCCTGGCTGTATATTTGTGGTATACGGAGACTGTAGACCTGTAGACCTGTAGACCTGTATACCTGTATACCTGTGTATACTAGCTGTATGCTACAGGTATACGGATCTGTAGACCGCGTCTGTAGACATTTGGCTGTAGACCTGTAGACCTGTAGACCATAAATCCAAGTCCTATATATAATATGTATTGCGATAATCCATGACTGGACATATGTGTTTATTGCTGTATGGATACAAGGAATGATGGGCATATCACATATGTATGCCATGCAATATATGTTGATATAGTCTCTCACGTAAATTTTCATGGAGGGAACAATATTTGTTTGCAGAGGAGTGGTATGTACCCTACACACCTACCAACTTTCCTTAACACATTGAGTCATATGTTGCACTTTGACTGCATACATGCATGCATGCTAGTGTTGCCCCCCCCTCCCCCCAAATGGTGCCCGTGGCTCCAGCCCCGTAGGCGGCATCGGGCAGGCGTCTTCTGGAGGTAGCTGCACCTTAAAATGCAGTAGGTATGCTTTGACTAAGATTTTTTGACATCAAACTTTGTGGTAAAATTCAGGATTCACATTACAATCCCCCAGCAATCCGAACTGGAGTACGAACAGGAGACCACACAGACCAGAATTTATTCACATTGCATTGTATGTTGCTGTGTGTGTGTGTGTGTGTGTGTGTGTGTGTATGTGTATGTGTGTGTGATTGTGTCTGTTGGCGACGTGCGTTCTGGTGCTAACAGGTTTGAGAACAAGAAACTTAAGATAAAGCAAAGCCCAGAACTTCAAGATCAAGCAAAGCCGAGAATTTCAAGATCAAGCAAAGCCGAGGACGACGGCGACCACGCCAACCAGGACGACACCAACGCCGCCGCGAGTGTGCAAACTGTGGTGTGTATAGTGTGTGTGTGCGTGCCGTGTGCTCAATGTGTGCGTGCAGTGTGCACAGTGCGTGCGCCCGCGCAGTGTGTACAGTGCGTGCGTGCAGTGTTCTGAATGCGTGCGTGCAGTGTGCACAGTGCATCCGTGCAGTGTGCATAGTGCGTGCGTCCGTGCAGTGTGCACAGTGCGTGTGTGCGTGCAGTGTGCACAATGGGTGCTTGCAGTGTGCACAATGCGTGCCAGTGTGCACAATGGGTGCGTGCAGTGTGCAAAATGCGCGCGTGCAGTGTGCACAGTGCGTGCGTGCGTTCAGTGTGCACAGTGCGTGCGTGCGTGCAGTGTGCACAATGGGTGCGTGCAGTGTGCACAATGCGGGCCAGTGTGCACAATGCGTGCGTGCAGTGTGCATAATGCGTGCGTGCATTGTGCACAGAGCGTGCGTGCGTGCAGTGTGCACACGGCGTGCCAGTGTGCACAAAGCGTGCCTGCAGTGTGCATAACGCGTGCGTGCAGTGTGCACAGTGCGTGTGTGCGTGCAGTGTGCACAACAGGTGCGTGCAGTGTGCACGATGCGTGACAGTGTGCACACTTTGTGCGTGCAGTGTGCATAATGCGTGCGTGCAGTGGGCACGGTGCGTGCATGCCTGCAGTGTGCTCCATGTGTGCTGCTGGCTGCTGGCTGCTGGCTGCTGCCTGCTGCCTGCTGCCTCCTGCTGCTCGCAATCTATCGTTATCCATTGTTTCGCGACCATTATCCCAATTACGCACCCGTTGGAAATTGCTTTGCCTCACGTTTCGACAAGTATTTTTTTCAATTCAGCCGTATGCGGCAAAAGAATGCCCCTTCTTTTGGTGTCAAGGGGTTTCTAACACATGTGCGGCATCATACATGTCAACAGTTCCTTGTGGCCGAAGGTCAATGGGAAACACCCTCTTCTAAGCGCGGTGCCCCACATCGGCTCTTGCCGCATTCAAACTCAATACCACTAAATTTTACGGATGCCGATTTGATGTCTTGGGTAAATGAAGGGTTGAACGAGGCCATGCTTCTTTGGATGAATGAACTTGGTGTCAGAGACATCATGGTAGCTACCAATCCGGAAGAATTCTATGTCAAGCCCATCAAGCATTTTCCTTTGCATGAAGCATATAAAGACCCGTAATTCCAAGAAGTGCGGAATGAAAGTGACGAACCAATTGACGTTGATGTCCATGACGCGGAAGATAACCAAGAAGCCGCTATGCTTATTGATCATTTAGTGCGCCTAGCTTCTGGTCGCCGAGGTGCAGCACCGCCGTTGGCCAACGGAGACCCCTTCAATGCATTGCTCGAGAACATTGGTCCAGTCATTGTTGACCTCGATGCTTCAATCGAAAAAGAAGCTTAGGAATGCAAGTATCGCTTTAAGGTATAATGCCGGAATGGGAAAGGGCCACCACCTTGAGCAGAGATTGCAATATGCCAAACATGCCTTTGCCACAGGTGCACCGTTTGTTCAAGAAGCGCGCTTTACCCGGCGCTGTGATGCGAACCAACGATGACCGTGACTATATTTCCGATGATGATGATGTCGCAGTCATGTTTACGGATGATGCCGGCCGTGGTTACATTGCCCTTGGTAATGTGGAAGACCTTGCGCATTCGAACAGTGAGGTTGACAAAAACAACTTAGATGATTGTGCATACTTGAACCGGCTGGAGAACACATATCAGTCCAGAGTGCCGGTCGATGAAGGTGATGCCCTTTTCGTGTTGCGATGGTATGATGAAGTTGGCCGCAACGGGCGAATCTTATCGGGGTACCAAAACGCGGGAGCAGTGCAATACCATTTGCCATTGGAAATGAAAGAGTCTTTCAACTGGTACTGGAATTGGCAAGTCATTTGTCCGGTACATTTAACTAAGATGGAACACCAGCAAGGCATGTATAAACGAAGTGGAAGAGATCAAAAAGCATTGAAGGCTGAGCTACAAAAAGCACGACGTTGGCGTGGTTTACATTTTTGTGCTTCACTGTTTGTTTGCTGTGTTTCTGCCTCTTGTTTTCAAGTGCAAGTATGGTACCTGTATACTTTCTGTAGACTCTCCGTAGACCTGCGGACCTGTATACCGACCTGTAGACCTCTGTAGACTATCTGTAGACCCTGTATACCTGTATACCTGTATACCGGTATACGGTTACTATCATGGTACCACTGCAGACTCTGTAAACCACCCCTCTGCTCGTATGCAGACCATTGTGGATGCTTGTGGCTGTCATTAGAGCAAGCAGAGCGACAGTAGGGATAGGGGACTGATTTCCAGCTTACCCATACCCTATCTTACTAACTCACTTCTCTATGTGGATTTCATCCACGGCCTACCTTGCTTCGGCGGCTATGATAGTTGCCTAGTGGTCACCTGTGGCCTGTCTCGCTTCACCCGTGTGTTCTCTTGCAATAAGAAAATCACAGGTGAGCCGACCGTGAAAATGTTGGTCGAACAATGGTTCGAACCCTATGGAGCACCTAAGCAGGTGCACTCTGATGAGGATATACGCATCCGCAGTGACACTGGATGGTACAAACGAGTGCGGAATGCCCTCAACGTTGAGGTGACCACAGGTGTGCCCGATACCCACACGTCTAACCCTCTTTGTGAGAGACAAAACCGTGTGGTGGAACAGAACCTGAGAATCCTGATGAAACAGGAACGCACCAAAGACTGGGTACGCCTAGTGCCTTGTGCAGTGCGGACCATGAACTTTCAGAGGAGCTCTTCTACGGGCTTCACCCCCCAAGAGCTGTTTCATGGAGGACGACCTGCTTGGTTCTTCAAAACCCCTTTTCCTGAGGACTTCAAGAGCCCTGTTGGACATTGGCTGGAACACAAGCAGTCTATGGCTAACCAGGCTGGGACTAACCTGAGACATATCCGTGACCGTAAGCTGAGCGGACAGAATCGCCTACGGCGGCCTGCCAGTTTCAAGGTTGGTGACCTTGTTTTGGTGTACCATTCGCGCCTAATCTCCTGGCCCCGCAACTGTCTACAGGATCCTTTTTTTGGGCCCTATGGTATCATCAGGATAGATGGATCTAGGATCCATGTCAGGTGCAGTCCACGTCTAGGTGGTAAACTGCTTTGTGCGCCTAAACAGTTGAGGCACTATCGCTCCCCTGACGATTTTTCTGGGATGAGTGGCGCCTCAGCAACAGTGAGGTGGAGTGTGTCAGCCTAGAGAACGCTGCCAGCCCAGAGGAGGCAGACGAACTTGAGGAGATGACTGCCGTTGAGATGGCAGTCGATGGCTACTACGTGGTTGCAGGTATTGCACGCCGCGAGTCTAAGCAGGGCTGGAAGTTCCTAACCCTATGGGATGGCTATGGGCTCTCTAAGGCGACCTGGGAACCCATGTCCGCCTTTTACAGCCGGGTGGGAGTATCCACCCCATCTTTTGCTCCTACCTCGTTGAGAATGACGAGGGACTGCTACTAACCCGTGCTGAGACTCTGTCCCAGCGGAAAAAGAAAAACTAATCTCACTGCGTCAGAGTATTGACTGTTTCCTAACCACTCATGGGCCGGCGAGCTCTCTTGTGCAGAACAGCTAGACCTACTCAGTGTGTGCCAGGACAGGCTCAGAACTCCTGTTGAGCTCCAGTTACGGTGAATGTACTAACTCCCACCCTCAATCAGGTTCCGCGGTCCAAACACCTGCACATCCGCTGCTTGCGGAGCACTGTACCTGCCCTGGCTATGCCCTGCAGTCCCATGGCTATGGTTAACAGCGCGAGCCAGATGGCCGCTTATCAGGTTTGCAGCCACCCAGTGAGTGTGTGCCTTGTTGACCATGTGTTGCATGGGGACTGCCCTGATGTAATGACCTTGGGGAGCCAACGAAGATTGGTGGCTTTCTACTCCAGGGGGGAATGACAAGCAAGGTGTTATGAAGCAAGGTGTGTCCACCCTCCATGGGGACAAGCGTGCCCACAGTTAGGACCCCTGACTGGTCCAGACCCATGGGATTCTACCCTTCCTTACAGGGTTTACCATACCCCTAAGTCTGCTAGGTATATCTGTATGTGTTTCACTTCTCTCCCCATCGTGGCTCCCGGAGACCGGGCTTCGCTGACGTCGGACCGAAGCTCCTAATCAGGTACTATTACCACTCCTATGGCGCCCAGTTTCTGTGCTGGCGCCTATCCTTGGGGGAAGACGGCAAAAGCCCTACCTACTAGAGGGGAGGGGTGGCCAAGTGTGCTAAGGGCATACAAAGCGCCCATTTTTCTAAAGGCCAAAAGCTAACGCACTCCCCTGCCCACGTGGAAAAGCACGCGGGACAGGAGACACCACTACAGTACACTCACTAACGCCAGCACCGGCCTTCGAAGGCAGGGTGAGCACTCAGCACTTGCACTCATCACCTGCCAGGCCTGCTGACCCTAACACCTACACGCACTACTGGACTTTCATCTCAAAGACTTCTCGGGCCCTACTGACCCTCCTGTGAAAGGACAAGTGAACACAGCGCTACTAAGCAGCTGTGGCCTAAGAGGGACACCACTACGCGTTTCCCTGTCAGGGCTTGGAGGGAAGGAGTGCTCAGTTTGCGTGCACGGCGTGTATGTCGAAGTGGTCGACTGCACTCGCCACTCCTGGCTGAGTTGCAGTTTGTTGATTTGTGTGAGCAGCACCCGTTTTAGCTTGGGCAGAAAAATTCAAAGTCGCGGAAGGCAACTGCAGCTGCACCAATCACCCTCACCTGCCCACCTGTAAAGCAAAAGCGGATGGACCTGGCAAGTGGCGGAGGAACCAAGACAGCCTCCGCGTATTATACGCTTCTCAGGCTGCCCCATAATACACGGCCCAGTTACCAGGTTACAGGCAAGCAAGCTTAACGAACTCCACCCGTTCTCTTAAAGAACGTAGGGTGGAGTCCCTGGGTAACCTAAACAAGAGTCTTACCGTGCGCAACACGCGTGGCCTACCCTTTAATGCGCCATATGCATGCACAGGTATGCACAGGTTTACATTCTCCACTAATCTTACCCACCGCAACAAACCATAGTGTGACTCAACCCAGAGGTGAGCGCCTCCTGGGCTTACCTACCTTACTCACCACGCATCATGTGAATGCCGAAAGTAATACGAACACAAAACGACCCTAAGCGTTTGCACAAGCCTACGGCGCTTTAAAAACAACCCTAAGCCATTACTGCATTGTGTTTCATGCACGTTCTTCTTACTTTGTTCCCTGCAGAAAGACGAGAGAGAATAGCGCACTGCACAGTGCAAAACAAGCCTAAGCTTTTTAAGCAACCCTATTTTAGCGCTACGGCAACACGAACACGAGGAAGCACTTTCTTTTCTAACCTGTGAGGAGAAGGCAAGGGTGCATTGGGGCACAGGGAAAGCGACACAACGTGTGAATGCCTGAATTAGGCACATGCATCGCGAACACAGTGCGTACTCTAACCCTACGTGCGCGCTGCGTGCTCCATTTGCTTCGCATACCTTTCATCTCTGTTTTGACCTGTGCAGAGCGAAGGAGGTGAGCACCAAAACCCCCAACGAACACAGCAGTGACAACCCTAACGTTTTAACAAAGCAACTAAGACGAACGCAATGCATGTGTGTGAAATGACACTGACATACCTGAGAGGTGGGTTGTCCACCTGCTATGTGGTGTGGGTTTCTGTTCAATACTTTTTTATACAGTTTATAAAAATTTTGATGCAACTGTGCAAACATTTCTTTCACAACTTTAAAAACTACGGCTCATACCTTCTTTTTCTAGAGCCGTTTACGCTTGCGCAACTCTTTTTCTGGAGTCTGCTTCTGTTGCGCTTGTCTGCAACTATAGCTTTTAGTCTAAAAATGACGATTTCTAACGTCGTTTCGTCAATTTTTAGCGATTCGACTTCTTAAATCGCTCAGCCTTTAGCTAAACCACAGGATTCACTCCCTGTTGGTTCCATTTTCTATTTTTTTCAGCTCTTGGAGATTTGTGTCCTCCATTGGGAGTATTGCTCCGCCCTGGCCCTTGGTCAGGACGTTTACTAAAACGCTGTGTATGCAGCGATAGCCGTCCGCATTAGAGCGTTCGACTGTACCCTAGTGGGCAAGCATGTGTGCTCTAGGGAGGGAGTCCTGGGTTCAAACGCCACTACCTCCAATTTTTGCCAAACGTTTTCGTCGCACGCTGGCGACGTTTGAGGAATGCCCCGTCAAAAGGACATCATTCAAGGTACATTACACTGTTTTTCATGGGTACCTACAGTGTGATAGGCTTCTGTGAACTGATGGGAACGTTTTTGGTTGGTTTAATGCATTTTCTGAGGTAATTTTGGGGATATTTGAGCCTTTTTCCTTGGTGCTACTAGCTTGATCTTAGGGGCAGGTTCCCACGGGCGCCCGCCGACGTAAGGCCAAAGGCCACGTCCCCGTGCCTAAAGAGGCACGGCCCCTCGATCGCTTAGGGGCCAGTCAGGTTGTTGTTCTCAAAGCACTTGTCAAGGCTCACTGCTCCCGGCCAGGTCACCTCCCTTGCTTGCCCGTCACGCTGATTCCAGGCTGTGGAGGGTTCTTGATAAGCCGCTGGAGCAGGACAAACAGGGGCAGAGCTGTCAGCTGCGCGGCGGAGACGGAGGTCACTCAGAAAATTCTCCCCTGCTACAGTTCAGGGACACCTAGGATTTTATGGGGTCCCAAAATCCCAAAACCAGCTACAGTCAGAAATGTTACTTTTTTTGTCAAATTATACCATAAAGAGCATATTTTTCGGAGTTAGCCCCCCCCCCACCCTCCAAATTGGAAATTTCCCAGCCCCTAGATCGACAATGCAGGGTCACAAATTGTTGCTTGCCAAGCCTCACGTAGCACAGCCGACAAACGTGATCAATTTGAAATCACACGAAAGCGCGGCCGTATCACTTTAGTCAACATTTATGTGTTCAAAAGTGCAAATATAGCTGTTTTGGGCGTTTTTTGGCACCCTCCGGATTATTACCTTGGGTAAAGGGCAGGCACGGGCACAAATCATTGCTCGCCTAGCCTCACAGGGCACTAGGGACAAACTTGATCAATTTGAAATCTCGTGACACCACAAGGACATCATCGAAATGACCGTTTATGGCCCAAAATTGGCAAAAACGGGCAAAAATGGTCGTATTTTCGGTTTATCTGGACATCCGGTGATGCAATCCACGTGATTTCAATACAGCAACTACATAACGTCGTCTTTTAGCGATTGCGCTATCTTAATGGGGGCAGATGCGCACAGATTTAGCACAAATCACCAAAACCTCGGCAAAATTGGGTTGCGGCGGGTGTAAATCGCGATCGCGGCAGTTTTTGGACGGTTCAGTTACGGGATTCCGGTACGTCATAAAATCCTAGGTGAAATGTCACCATCAGTCCAGGTGGTGGCACAACTGCACTCCATGTAGCGGGCGTGGGATAAGGGTATCGAAGTGCACCTCTGGCAGACTGTGCCATTAGCGACAGTCTCGTTGACCTCAGTCGTGGTCAGGTTCTAATAGCCAGCGAAGTTGGTGCCGTTGCTGGACAGCCTGGAAAGGCGCTTGGCCCGGGACGGGCTCGGGTGCGTCAGTCGCTCAAACACAAGCTTCAGCTGCGTGGCCCTGCGGCGCGGCGCCACGGAGCTGGCGGACGGGTAGGTGCTTAGACCGGAGGTGCTTTGAAAATTCTCACAGCTCCCGCAACAGGCGTTGTTTGTCGCTCGGCGTGACCTGCACCTTGGCAAAATACGTCGTTCCCCTCTCCAGCACCAACGTTAGCTCCGCATCCTCTGGACTGCTCGCGTTTTGCTTCGTCCTTCTCCGGTTCTACAGGTCCATCAGCCTGTCCTCCCACTTCGTTGCATTGGCCTGCAGTTGACGCTCCCCGCCCCGAGGGAACTGCGGGGCAGCCGTTTTAAGCTCAGCTCCGCGTGGGAATGCCTGACGGAAGGCATCAAGGGCCTGCTGGGGGATCCCCAACTCACCATATGGTCAGCCAAGGTTCTCACGGGTGACGGCAGCCTCGTCCTTACCCAAAGGAGCACCGTGTGTGTTGTGGGTGTTGGCCTTGTTGGGGGGGCACCATAGCCGAACACCGTCTTCACCATGATCAGGGTAGGCTTCCACTTCTCAGCCTTGGCCTCCTCCTTAGTGACTGGGGAAGATGGGACGTAGGGCAGCGATGCATGGTGAGCCATGATTCGCACCGGCCATACTTCAGGGAGTGGCCAACGTGGTGTGACACTGGCAGCTTCAGCAAGGCCAGCCTCTTCAAGGACTATCGGTGTCCATACACACATAAAAAGCGCCCTCTCTTCTTCAGTGGTCCCACTGCCATTGGTGTCCAGTGCGCCCACGTTCGGTAGATATCCCAGAGTCCAAAATGATTCGACACCAATGTGATTGGCGTATGCTGATTACAAATCGACAAAATACCATGGGGGCTGCGCAGCTGCGTCTGTGTTAGTCCCTGCGTTCCGGAATGCGATGTGACTAAAGGCCGTCGCACTCGATATGACTTGGTGTCCGTTGCACTCGCTCCACCAGCTTAAGCGTAAAAGGCTGTGGTGATGGGGAAGGTAACAGGTGCGTAGGTCATCTCCATGCCAGCAGTGTACGAAACAGGCATCTCCACCGGGTACTCCACCGAGGCAATTGGGTACGACTTTTGGACTGTGTAGGTCTCCACTGTAAGATACTGTGGGTACACTGCTTCTGGCTCCTTGGCCAAAGCGGGAGGGGCGGCTGCAGGCTTGGCAGCCATCTTCATGAGGGTCAGACCTTGCAATACCCACCAATGGCAGAGCAAACAAGGGGAACAAAGCCCACAATCCATTGTTGCTGTCGTCGGAGGAGGACACAGTCTGGGAGTAGCTGGCCACACAGTAGTAGTTGCTGGTGACATTGGTGCCCTGGGTCAGGGTCCCGGAGCAGCTGCAGGTGTAGCTGAATGGGCAGTCGGTGACAGAGCAGGAGGTGGTTGGGCAGGACACGGATGAGTTGTCAACCTTGGCAACCAAGACATTGCGGCTGCTCGGAGCGCCAGGTGCATCGCTGTCAACCTCGAAGTTTCCGGCGAAGGAGCCGAGGCCACCTGCGTACATGGCCACGCTGCTGGGGGTGATAGCCAGAACCTGAAGGTAGCCACCTGAGGCCAAATCCAACTGGCCAACTGCCCTGGGATGTGTTACCGCCCAACACTTTCGCTGAACACAAGGTGATGACGTCCAGCGTTTCGTAGGGGAGAGGCATAGCGAAGATGGAGGAAGCAGCATGGCATATCATCAAGCCCTGGCGGTTGTCAGCAAGCTAATGCAGGAAATGCTGACTAATAAGCTGCACGTTGCTGGCCACCAATAAGTTATCGAAGAAAACCGAGCCAGTTTCTGCAGTTTCAGCCCAATATCCAGCAGGAAGTAAGCGTTCCAAGCGTTGTCCCTTGCCAGTCACGATGGCCTGAACGTAGTAACCCAACATGGAAACCATTGCCAACCGAACGTTCTTGATCTCCTTGACCTTCAACTCAGCAAAGGCAATGGGATCGTCAGCCAGACAAAGAGGATCAAAGGCCTTGCAAGGGTAGCTGATGTCCAAATCCTCACCTTGGAGGACCTTGGAGGACGCACGTTAAGCCTCAGACAGACCCATCAGTAGAGCCTGGAAACCCAATAAAGCAAGGATGCTGTGTGTGTTGTCGCATGCATGTGACACAACGCCAAAATGAACCCAGAGAGCAGCTTGCCTTCGGCTGTTCAACCGCAGCCCGGGAATGAACGATACACGATTTGCGCTTGGTTGTAGGCGCCACCGGATTTCAATGTAGGTGATGATGGCGGCAAACAAGGCGTTCCTGGCACTGTCAACGAAAGTGACAATGGCCGCACGCAAGGCACTCTTGGTGTCGTTCACAAGGTGACCCCGGCGACGCTCGCAAAGCTATCATGGCGCAGATGGCACAGCGGTTGTGGTGGGACTTGCAGGAGTTGGTCACCTTGACAATCATCGGCTTGTGAAAGCTCTTCTTCTGGTAAGCAAGCGCAAGCTTTACCACAGCTGCGTTGGATCTTGGGTACATCGTCACGGCAGCCACCGTGACGAACAATGCTACAAAAAGCACCATGTGCTGGACGGGACGCCAAGCATTTCTTGAATGTGATGTAATTGGTTGGGATGTGAATGATTCTCATAACAATGGATTACACATGAGATTGATTCCTCGTTGATACTCGTCGTTCCTCCTTGATAGTGACGGTGGAGGCGACGAACTTGTAAGGCAAGCAAGACACCAAGAACCTCTACAACCAACATAAAAAAACAAATTTTATCAGTATAATTCCCCAAAAGTGTTTTTGTCTAGGGGCAAAGAACAAGAAACACGACGACAAGCAAAGTTGGCGGCGGTGTCGTGATATGGACTCACCATAGGCGAAGGTGGTGGCTAAAGCAAGCCGTTAGCGGAGGTGTTGGAGTCGTTGACGAATGACGAAAAACCTTTGAAATACTGGCGAAGGTAACGGAACCCCACATGAGTGTGATGTTGTTGACCAAGGACGAACAACCTTTGAAACGCTGGCAAAGGTAACGAGACTCCACATGAGTGTGATGTTATTGTCCAAGGACGACCAACCTTTGAAACGCTGGCGAAGGTAACGAGACTCCACATGAGTGTGATGTTGTTGACGAAGAGGCCTCGTCAAACAAGCAAGCAAGAGACAGGGGAGCACAAGCAAGCTTCCCTTTTACTCAAAAATTGAGTACTTCCGGAGCCGGCACAAAAAAGTGCCAAAAATGGCTACTAACCATCAAAGTGGCCTTGAACTTTTTGGCCATGCCTCGGCTACCATTTAAACGATTTGGGTTTTGAGTCCTTTTCTATGTCCCCAAAATACTCGGGTTTCAAGTGATGAAAATGTGTGCGTGCACAAAAATACTCGTTTCAAAAAGGTAAACCATTAACCTAAAACTAACAAGAACAAGATTCACATAAAGCAAAGCAAGGCAAAGGAACAAAGCTAATATACTCGTTGTTGGAGATGTACATGGTCCGCCAAGCCGTTGTCTTGACCCCACCATTTCTGTTTCTCCTCGGCGGCGGGTTGTGGTGGTCAAGACATTAAGGATCCATACAGCTGTACCCAATGTACAGCCGGGCACCCAGACATGGGTGTGGCTCTCCAACACCCCAAGCTACAAGAGCAACGGATGATGTGCTTTGCTATGCTATTTACCTCTACTCTATGAGTCGATCTCAGAACTTCAGTACACGGATTACACTATCGTAATGGCAAACTGATACGACAGTTCGACAATTATGCGATGATAAACAGCGATAAATCAATGAAAACTGAACACGTATCTGTATCACAGCAGACGTGAAAATTAACTGTCAAAAGCTGCCATTCGCAACAGGGATCGCGACATTTAATCAGACCACAAATCGGATCAACGAATCAATAACAGACCTACAGGCGTTTTACGGAAAAAGGATTTGTCTTACCCCTGATTTGAGTTGTGCCATGAGCGTGCATTGAACTTCCGCTCAGAACAATGATTGCAAAGCTTTGTTGTCGTGCGCATGAAACCCACTAACTACCCCCTAACCTCTTAACTCTCTGGAGCGTGTTGCCAGCTCAAAACTCGGGTCATCGCAGAACTTTGAGGCTTAATGGTGTAATCGGGCATTTCTCGACCAGTCACAACTGGTACACAATGTGCTTGAAGAGAGCTTTTGGGGTTGATCTTCTCGGTTGGCATTTGTGCACATTGAGTTTTTTGTCAAATTCTGGGTGTGCCTTTAATGTCATGAAACAAATTACTTTTGTGCTAGTCATCTTGTTTCCTATTGTGCTATCATCTTGTTTCCTTTTTTTCATTTGAAATCTTCCTCACAGCCTGCTTCCTTTTTGGGCCCAAGCGTGCTTGGTCTTCACTCCGGATCTCGTGGGACGGTAGTATTGGGTGAAGGCGGGTGTAAGGAAAGGTCTTGCTACATGTTCTTGCTTGCACGAGGTCATGGATGACTTGAAGGCGTATGTGATTGATGTCGCAAGTGTTGTCCTCATGTTGCAAACAAGTTTTTGACCCACACAGTCAATTGTGTTATTGATGATTCTGCTGTTGGGTCGGTGTGTTTGTGACAGAACAATGAGCTGCATTCCCAAGGGAATCTACGGCTGAGCCCCCGACAACAACGATAAAGGGCACCATGCCCTTGGGAATACTTCTTGCGCGCCTCAGCGTAAGGGTAATTAGCTGAGAGCATTGGTGGGAGTATAAGCACAACTTAATTTTCCTCAATTTTGGGGGAACAATGTAACGGGCATAATGGCACGGCAAAAAAGCAGCGTAACCCGCCATCCGCGCCATTTTCACCAACTCTCCGCACAAAGGACGGTGATGTGGTTCTGATGGACAACCACACATCGCATCTCGGTGTCGAAAGAATGATGTGATTCCGGTCTTTTCCTTAAGCCTTCGTAGAACCACTTTGGTGTTGTGATTGCAAAGCGGTGGCATATGGTGTTGCAATCTCTTTTGCATGAGCGTTTTGCGACGTAGATGTGGTTGGTGTTGACAGCTTTATCCACCTAGCGCGCCTGTCACAAAGCGATTACGCAATGTCCTAGATTGGGAGGCATTGTCCCTCGGTTGTCCTCAATTCTTAGAACGCCGTTCCCAAATGTACGCATGTCATTCCTCGCGGAGGTACGCAATGCAGTCGAGATTCGTTGGCTCTGGCACAGCAGCCATTGCTCGTGCAGCGTTTGGATCAGGTGTGAGGTTAAAAAGGGTTGACATAGGTATCCTTGAAGTCGGAGGTAGCATCATAGGCAAGAGCTTCGAGACCGCAACGCCGTTGGAGTTTTCAGAAAGGTTGCACACCTTCTACACTTTCTCGGGGTAATAACTGGCAGCAACATATGATTTTGCGATAGTTTCAACCGACCAATCGAAGCTAAAGTGCTTTCAAGAGTGCCATTTCCAGCGAACCTCCAAAATGTAGTGTCGTCGAAGTGGTACTTTTAAAAAACCCTTGCACGAATCAGGAGTTGACGACATATCCCGTTTGAGAGTCGTTCACATTTATACAAAGTGGCGGTCTATCAAGATCAACGTTTTCGAGAACTAGATTGGTTCATTTGAGATATTATTGAAAGGTTGGGCTTATAGTTTCATCAAAGTCTTCCAATCGTCTTGAACGACCTTCGTGAACCCGTGGTAGTAATGAATAGCGTCTTACTCGAAAGAGAAATGTATGACAGTGACCTTCTCGGAAGAACTCGTAATGTCCAAGAAGACAAGAACTTTCTAGGGTTCTTTTTCGTAGGTGTAGAATTCACCACTGCTTGGTGGCCCACAAAAGATTCCAATCGGCTTTCTCAGACGCGGGACTTTCCGTCCAACGAGCTCGCCATGTGATGCCATCGGAACTTGGTATGAGCTGAGCTGCGGGTAATGTGGCAGTGATGCTTGCTGTGGATTCCCATGCATTGGCGGACAATGTGGTGTTCAAATGTAATCATTGAAAATCAGAAAAAAACTTCGATAATTCCTCTTGCAGTTTCATGATGGTTGCGGTTGAAATCGCTTTGTAAACTTCAAAAGCTTGCTCGAGTTGCACACGTCTACATTCGAGTCAGCAGCTGTAGACGCTGATATCCTAGTCGCACTCTCTGCGGCCACGGTCAAGAATTCAAACTTTCCTTTGTAGCGCCGTGAACTTTTGCCCGAGCTCATTGCAATCCACCGCTATGCGAGCTTGACATGTACTTACACTGGCATTAAGCCGCTCGAACTGCTGCTCAAGATCGGTCGTCGCCGTTTTTGATATCCATTCATTCCAGCTCGCCTCTTGTGCTTCAAGTCTTCCTTAGAGGTCATCATTCGCAGTTTGGGGCTTGTGGAGATTGAGTGACATCGAAAATAACCACTCTGTCTCTCGATTGGTGATACACGTTGTAATTAGGTGGTGCAACGAATTCGAGAACTCCTAGTGTAGCGGCGACTCCTGTCAAAAAAGGCAATTACGCACGAAGTGAAACATAGCATTTTCATGAGATGTGCTATTGTTGTCCATCGGGTGTTGGCTTGTATTGAATCAAATTCAACATAGTCTCGACGCTTCGCGTAGATTGAATAGAAATGGATCAAATAGATGGAATATGGCTTCCCCCACCACCTAAACTGGCTACCAATTGTTGTGGTGGCGAATATTTCTCGAAAAACTCCTTGCTTTCCAAAACTTGACAACCCCTTGCAGGATCTTTAGGCAGGGCACCAAATTCGAAGCCAATTGCACAGTCCAAAGAAAAACCCTATTCAGCAGACATTGATATATCTTACATATCTCGATCACACAATCCATTCACAATATTGATGTTTCATATTAACATCTGCAGACTCGCGCGTGCTCGATGCAAAATCGCGCGCTCGCTGCTCTTGCTCGAAACCATAACAGTTGCCAAAGGGCTTCATATCCCCATGCATAAAAGTGTGTACAACTAAGTATTCTCCAAGATCTTCAGGCAATGTTGCCAAGAATGATCTGAGCTTAGGGTCATTGATCCCCTCAAACAGTGATCATGATGGGACCCAAATGTTCAAACTCTGATGATGCTGTTCCACAGAAGTGGACCCGCCCCTTTGGCTGATCAAAGGGGGGGCACTGGGGAAAAGGAAAAGGGTAGCAAGGATGGGGAGGCAATACCAGCTGGAAAAAAAAAACAAAGAAAAGAAAACTGCTGGGTCATTGCAGTCAGTTGCATCTACAAAAAATAGGCAACACCATGTGAGCATCTACCCTCTACCCTGCGTAGATTTCAGTGCAATGGCGTGGGGAGATGATATTGGTCAATCAGTCAAACACCCATACCACAAACTTGAAGCGAACAAATTCTTGTCATGTGTGCCATGACAATCTTATTCCGCACTGTTTGAGCCCTATAAACCAAGTCCCTATAAACCAAATGTATTGTTGAAATAGACTTCCAACCAGGGTCCCAGTAATTGCAGCAGTAACAAGCTTCGCACTATGTAGGCACTGTATGCACACGTCAGGTGAGGTGAGAGCAATGTCCCTACCTCACCCAGCAGATCCATGAGGTGCTGGTAGCATCCCCACAAATATGCAACACATACAGGACAGCACATTTTCTTGGCATCAAGGGCCTTGAGGGCTACTTGGTGCTGGTTCTGCTATACATAGTAAATTAACGTCACTAGTGCACCTTCGCGTGCGGAGCTTGAGGCAGCACCATTTGTTGCCATTTTGCTCATTCTGCTGGCCGGCAGTGACACACAACAACAAACACTAAGGGTCAGATAGCGGGTGCCCTCCTCCCACCCCCAGCCGAATTTAAACTCAAGTTTACCACGGGTAAACTATAGCTTTCCCACAACTAGAGGAATAACATGAGGGGGTCAACCTCAATAGCACCAGAAGGTTTCAACAAACGCAAACAAAAGTGGCGACATAACCCCTACCATCTCAGGGAACGCCAAGGTAGAGAAACATGACATGGCGACACAATCCCTGCCGTCTCGGGGAACTCCAAAGCGGAGAGTAGTGCAGCTACAACGCAACCCTTGCTGTCTTTGGGAACTTGAAAGTGGAGAGAAGTGAGTGGCTACATAACCCTTGCCATCTCAGGGAACTCCAAAGCAGAGGGAAATGAAGTGACTATGTGACCCCCACCTGCTCGGGGAACTTGGAAGTGGAGAGAAGTGAAGCGGTGTAACCCCTACTGTCTGAGGCAACCCCCAGGTGGAGAGTCATGAATCCCCCATTATCATCATCCCATATCCACCTTCAACGGACAAGAACGGGTGCGAAGCAATGAGGAACCATGGATGCAACTCAGGTGTGTATACTCTGCGCCAACCAAACCCTTCAACAATGACCAAACGCCCTTACTAAACCGCCCTTTCACAAAAATTCTTCTGAAGCGGATCCCATCAATAGAATTCAATTCAATTTTCACCCAAAAAAACAAAAGCACCTTGTGGAAAAGACCCAAAACTGGGGCCCTCGTAGTTGCTGACATGTAAAATTTTGTACTCAAGCGTACTCAAGTCGGTGGTACCCCGGGGGGGGGGGGGGTTCCACTAGCAAATGTAAAGAGCATTTTTGGGGGCACCTGTTGGTGCAAGTTTTGGTCGACCCCCTCAAGTTTTTTGCGTCCGGGGGGGGGACCTATTCAGCATGGGCACCCCCCACACACCCACACAGTAAATGACATGCATTGACCAAACATGGTCCGACGCCCAACACTGCCCCTGATATCTCGGAACCCAACTGACCCTCTTCAGACCCATATCCAGCCTCTGGGAGCGACATATGCGAAGCACTTGTAAGCCCATTGAACTCCATGGTGGAATATGAATAGTCAGAAAACCCGGTCTACCAAAATGGAGCAGACATAGAATCTCATTGTGCATCCATCGCATATAATGACACAACGTGAAATCATTCGAAATAATTTAAATAAATCCGATTGGGAAACCACGAAAAACAAATGCGACTCGACGCGCGCTCACAGGCGACATCTAGCGGCGAACGGAAAACAGGAAAACAAGCGGAAAATTTACTGCACTAATGTACATCTGAGAATCATTGAAATTCTGATCACATTGATGTATAAATTGTGTGATGTCACTGCTACCGTTACACTCCCCCTCTGAAAACATACGCCAGTATGTCAAGCTGGGTCAAGTGAAGTGAAAGAAACGGCAAAAGTGACCAAAAACCGACTAATCTATGATAAAATGTGAGAAATTGAGCTGAATTAAGCAAAATTGTGCAGAGATCTGTGCTTCGCGATGGCCATCGACTTGAATGAAACGCATAGGTACCTTAGGGCACACAGAAATAGCTTCGTTCAAGCTGGAAAATTCGAAAATCGAAAGTCTGAGTGAAGAATGTACATGCATGATCAAGATCCATGATCCATAATGAAATCAGGATCTGACATCCCACTGCCAGAAACAGAAAACGAGTGTCGCCATGTCGTCAAGCGTCCAAAAAATAGGGTATCCCTTCATGGAGTCCAAGATAAGTGAAACTGGTCGGTGTCATTTGCAGTCATGAGACCAGATGCCAGATTATGGTACAAAATGTGCCTGAATTGAGACCAAAATCAGTGAATCGCACACGGATTGAGGGCGGCGAAGTCTGCAGCAAGCCCATATAGGTCCAATTCATTGTCGATAGATACTGTGTGTTGTGCTGAACGGAAATCCAGTTCTCATTCATAGCCAATCCAGGTCAAATCTTCATGATGATGATGAATCCCATGATGGAAATCCAATCATGTAAGTAATGATAGCCAAGAAAACCCAGCGAGTGTACACCACACTGTCAGTATCGTCTCCAGGGCTTCATGTTTAATCCAGTATGAGCCAGAAGGGGTAATTGACTCATTATAGTCCCGGAATGTATAAGCATCCAATGCTTGGTACCAGGAATTTGCCAAAATTGAGCTGATTCTGAGGGGGATTCCAACACAGATGAACAACGAGTCGACACAAGTAAGAACACCATCGTTGTCACTTGGTCTATATAAGCCCTTTGACAGCGGTCGATTGAAAAACAAACCAACAGTCTCAATGTAAGAGCTGATTGAAATGACATTCTCAGCAGATCCGTCAAACACATGAAATGCATCAGACTCAGTAATGTGCCAGAATCTCTGAAATGAGCACGAACTGGAACGAGTCCTTCCCAAGGCGAGTAGAGGGGCCCAGTCGACAGCAAAACACGAGAGTGTCGTCGTGGTTGAGGATAAAGGCCTTTCGGAACTTCCGATGGGAATCATCTACGATGAAGCACATGATTCACATGATGACCATGATGAGAATGATGGACATGATGACCAGGATGAACCCAGAATGTCCCATCATCTGTTCATCGAACCACATAGACGATGCGCCAGGACTGTTTTGTCCCAATGCCAAGGGTATATGTAGACCGTAAACCTTTTCGAAAGTTTCGGCGATTTAAATTCTGATCAAATCTTGTCTGGAATGGATTCTGCCACGATTGGAGCTTCTTCTTGTGCTTGTAAGTCTTCCTTGGTGACACAATCTTTGATCAGCGAGAACTCATGGTCAATCTCAGGGTGCTTCTTCAGGAACTTGATGAAAGTGTCTGTATACCCATGGATAAAGCTTGAAGCTGGCTCCCATTTGTCTTCTTCTGGACCAAATCCTTTCCATCTGCACAGAAAGTACCACTTGTTACGAGCATTTTTCCTGTAATCAAGGATCTTCTCCAACTCGAAACTCCTGGTGACCATCTTCCCGTCGCTCAGGTACTTCGAGGTCCAATACAGAGGCTTGAACCTTCCTTTGGGGCAGGGTACTTCGGCCTTCAAACGGTCCCGATGTACTGCTTGATGTCTGCCCGGTTCAACCTCAAGGTTGAATGTAGTCTCACTTAGGTGACCACTGACTTGGAATGGGCCTTCCCACAAAGGTAACAATTTGTTGTCGTCCTTCAGGGTCTCGTCTGACTTACGAAGCCAAACTTGCTGGCCTTTCTCGAAGGGTTTTCCTTGTGTTTTCGACTGATTTTTGAATTTCAACCAATCTGGTTGACTCTCCACTTTGGCTTGGATCCACTTGGACTCTAAATCCTTGATCCTCTCACACCATTGTGAGGCGTCGTAGCACTGCCTTTGATGATACATCACTGGTCCTGGACCCATCTTCTCACGACCAAAAACAAGCTCATTCGGACTTAATCCAGTGTAATTCTTGGTCCGATGGTGTCTCCTCAAGATACAGTAAATTGTCTCCAACCAATTGTAGTCTTTTTCAGTCGCCAGGAATTTTCTCAGAATGTTGATAAGAATTCTTCCAGCGCGTTCAGCAGGGAGGGCTCGATGGTCGTAGACTCGGGCACAAAGGTGATGAACTCCCAATAGAGCACACATGTTCTCCCACCAAGTCCCAATGAACTCCTTCCCACTGTCCGTCAGAATTTCACTGCGAACATCCCAGTTACTCATCCACTGACTTGCAGTCCACTTGGCAGCCATTTCAAAGGTGAGATGCTTCGTGTTGCAAGGGAGGACCTGGATGTAGCCACTGTGGCGGTCTTGAATTAACAAAACCCCATCAATTGGCTCCTTCGTGTAGAGACATTCCTCTTGGATTTGTCCCAACTCTAAGACATCCGCCGTCACCTTGTCGAACAACCTCTCAGGAATTGGTAATCCCTTCAGTAGTCCTTCTGCCTTTTGATTCTAGGGGATGTTCGCCTGACATTGCTTGCATCCTTTGGCAACTCGCTCACAGGCACTCTTGAGGTCCCGTGTGTACACTCTGTGTCGTAGCTCCTGCTCCAGAACACCGGAGTGTCCGTGGGATGTCTCATTCCGATGCCAATGTTTGACATATTGGTCAATTAGACAATCAGGAACACAAATCTGTCCTTGCCAAAATAACTTGTCGCCTTGGATCTTGAAATGAGACGTCTCTTCGGAGTCGTAAGGCTTGTCCCCTTTCAACTTGTGGTATACAGACCCAAAGAACCTGTCCTCCTTGTACATCTTCGTCCAATCCACATAGAGGAAGGAAGTTTCCTTGTCCTTTTGTTGTGGAGGGAGCGTGGATTTCGCCTTGGATCTTGTCACTGGAAACACATTCAGGAGCGGTAGCGACGACTCAGAGTAGGAGTTAACCCTTTCAGTCTGATTTGCCTTGGTAATCTCCTTGCATCTGACCAATTGAACCTTCATCCGATTCTTAATCGAACATTGAAGACAATGTTTCTTGATCAGTGCTTGTTCGTCCTTATCAAACTCGATCACTTCGGCTTTATCCGTCGCTATCCCATGAAAACTCACTTCACAGTAAGCCTCTGAGGCTGGGTAGGCCCAGCGACTCAGGGCGTCCGCCAGTGTATTGTAGCGCGCGACCCGGAATCTAAGTCACATGGAGGTCAAATCTGCTGAGAGTTTCATGCCAACGGCCTCTCCTCCCAGCTGGTCCACCAAGGGTATCCACATGTTCTATCCTCCAGCTCTCCAGTGACTTGGGGTCAGTCAGTACCTCAACGCGATGGCCCAAGATCCAACCTTCATAACGCCGTAAGGCACAAAGGATTGCGTAGGCTTCTTGTTCCCTTGGACTCCAGTTTCGCTGTCTTGTTGTAAGCTTGCGAGACCAGAAAGCCAAGAGGTGATGGTGACCTTTGTCATCGACTTGTTCGATCGTAGCACCAATGGCGTAACGACTGGCGTCTGTACGAATATAAAAAGGTCTTCCATCCAACCACGGAGTCTTTAATGTAACCACATTTGCCAGTGCTTCCTTGAGACCAGTAAAGGCCTCTTCACATTCTGGCGTCCACTTGAGCTTGACTTGAGATCCCTTCTTTTCTTCTATTTTGCCAACCATGAGTAACTCTGTCAATGGACGAGAGAACTTGGCGTAGAGAGGAAGGAACTCGTGGTAATAATTGCAGCAACCTAAAAAGGCACGAAGCTACGTGATGGTTTTAGGCCTTTCCCATAGCTGCAGGGCAGCCATTTTCCCTGGGGCAGGTCTTCTTGTCCCGTCTTCCAAAACAGAGCCACAAAATTCCACACTCTGGAGGAACATTTTGCCCTTCTTGGGTCCACACACGAGCTTCTCTTGTCGAAGGACTTCGAGAACTTTGCGGACTTGTTCTTCGTGCAACTTCAGGCACTCATCAAAGTTTTTTCCCAACGGCGTGGCAATCAGAAGGTCGTCAATGTAGATGCTGCAAAATTCTTGTAAATCCAGAGACTTGTGCCTCTGAAATAAAATAGTCTCCATCATCTTCTGGAACATCGACGGCGCATTCTTCAGACCCATCGGTAGTACAGTCCACTGGACAGTGCCACAGGGCGGTCACATTGCCGTCAAATGCCTATCCTTCTTTCGAAGTGGCATTTGGTGAAAGCCATGGCGCAAATCCAACACAGTAAAGAGCTTACCTTTGGCTCTCGCGGCGATCTCCTTCTCGATTAAAGGAAGGGGATGCGCGTCAGGTACCGTGGCGGCATTCACAGCTCTGTAATCCACCACTAGACGCCAAGCATCTATGCTGGATTGGTCAGCAGGTGGGGGTTTTGGCACAGTAAATGGTGCTGAACACCACTCAGAACTCATGCAGCCTTCCAACCAACCGAACTCATAGAGATTGCGCTCAATAATCTTTCGCAGGGCATCTGCTTTGGTGCCGTGAAGGTAGAATGGACGTTGTTTGTGCACCTTTGAGCCTTGGATTATCTCAATCTTGGCTTCCCCATTTTAACATCGAATGGGGGGGTTTTTCCACAACTTCCCACTCAGCACGTCATCTTTATAATCTTCGAACACTGCGTCCCCTCTTGCAGATATCTTGTCTCCGTCGACCTGATTCCCACATTTAATCACCGACATTATGTCCACCAATTTGCGAATTGTTGGTCGTGGTCTCATATTCTTGGCCACTTCATTCCAAACTTCTTCGTCGCATTGTTGGCGGATGAAGCTCACCTGAGCTCGCTCCTCTGTGGGATCCCACCAATTAAGGGGCTCCACAAATGTCTTGAAGGGATGGTCGGACGAATTCAGCTGCATTCCTGTCAATTCAGGCGAGATTCTTGGAGATTTGTCATCATTCTTGCTTGAAATCTTGACATTTTTGGCTTGATTCTTGTCTGATGGGGACGAATTGGAATGGATGGAGGCGTTCTCTTGAGGGATGCCGATTGTCCTTCCCTCCTTCCGCGACGATACGTCGGGATTCCGCTCTCGATCGTCTCGATCCACCTCAATTTTGTCGATTCTTGAGGAATTTGAGATGACCTCTTCTGTTCCCATTTCACTGTCATCTTGCCAATAATCTCCCAGATTCCCGTCAACTAAGCACGCCAACGTGCTCCACGAACGCTGTGGCAAAGGCTTGCCATTGTCTTCACAATACAGCTTCACTCCCTTGTGAGGTAGCTCGACAATGTCGATTGAAATGTCCATAATGTCCTTGAACCAAGATTGTTTTGGCTAGTTGGGGACAATGAAAATCGCCTTTGCGCCGGATTGCTTCAGCTTCTGCACCACACGAGGAAAAACGTCGAAGGGCGGATTGATCCAAAGAGGTTCAGACCAGTCCTCACTCCAGGCATCGTCGTAGAACTTCGGAAATCTTTTATTCTTTTTGTTTGCAAAAGCATCAACTTGTGGACGAAAATTGTGGTTCCTTTCGAAATAATCCACCAGAATGTCCCGCCATTTGTCGACTACACGATAGCAAACTGACTTCCACTTCTTGCAGTTCAATGATTCCACCTTTCCTTCGTCGAATTCTTGTTGATTCCCTGTCCATTCCTGCCCATCTTGCTGAATATGCAGCTTATTTCGCTCCTTGAACTGGTGGATACTCTTGGTATATGGGTGCAGATGATACAGGTCGGACGGGCCGCTGGTCGACGGATCCTGGAGGAAGCATGTCCTGTGTCCCATGGGCGACACACGGTGAGCGTGAAGCCATGGTTGACCCAAGAATAAATCATACTTTATGCTGGCTTCATAGAATTTTCCAGGAAACCACTCCTCCGCCACCGTCTCCTCCACGCTCCAGACAGATTGTTTCACCAATCTGACCGCCAACTCTGCCTCTCTATCGCCACCTTCAAGGCGATGTCCGCTCACTCCCTCCAGCTGGACAGGTGTCGAGGACATCTTCGCCTCGTCCTCCTGCAGAAAGCCTTTCCTCACCAGATTGACCTCTGTTCTTACCTCGTCGACCCAAGTGTCAACACTGGAGGTAGAGCTGGGGAGTTTGGACAATTGCTCCTTGGAGAGGTGAGAATGTGTCGAATCACACCTCATTTTGTCGACCTCTTCGTCGTTCGGACCCCAGGCGCCCGACGGACCAGCGTGCGGATGCACATTCTGGCGTCTTTCCTCGGCAATGATGGCCATTTGCACCATCACGGCAGCCTGGTGGTCGAACTGGTCCATCAGCTCTTCCCAATCCTCTTGTTCCCGCAATGTGGCGTCGAATCGCAGGCGGCCACTGTCCCTGATGAACTGGCACGACGCCCTGAACCAGTCCCTCAGGCGGCCTCGATAGCTCGCCTCCGCCAGTAGCCAATTCTGGCGGTTCAGGAACTCCTGATTCCAGATTTCCTGGAAGTGGCTTTCCCAGTAATCACCACTAATTCCAGTATCAGACTGCTCTCCTTCGCTGCTGCTGTCTTCGAGATCGGGTAGAGCGTGAGAGCTGGAACCAGATTCACTAGAGGAGGGAGATTCTCGACCGGGTTTAAGGTTGGGTGGGGCGTTCATACAACAATCAGCACAAGTATGAACTCCAGGCCAATGCCTATGGCCACAGTAAGGACACTCTGAAGGTTGATCCTCGGTTTGCTGGGGAGATGCCACGAATGTAACCTCAGGGGGAACACGCAGTGACCCAGTACGAGTGATAACCCCGCTAAAGTCCGATGATCTTAAGGTGTCCGTCGAGATTCCAGAAGCAGAGTCATGATTTCCTCTGCTACCATGTAACCGCTGCATAGTGGCGGATCTTTCTTGTAACTGCAAAGCCTGTAGCCTTGATGCCCCAGGGGTCGTAACGCCCGACATTGCCCCTAATATCTCCGAACCCAACTGACCCTCTTCAGACCCATATCCAGCCTCTGGGAGCGACACATGCGAAGCACTTGTAAGCCCATTGAACTCCATGGTGGAATATGAATAGTCAGAAAACCCGGTCTACAAAAATGGAGCAGACATAGAATCTCATTGTGCATCCATCGCATATAATGACACAACGTGAAATCATTCGAAATAATTTAAATAAATCCGATTGGGAAATCACGAAAGACAAATGCGACTCGACGCGCGCTCACAGGCGACATCTGGCGGCGAACGGAAAACAGGAAAACAAGCGGAAAATTTGATGCACTAATGTACATTTGAGAATCATTGAAATTCTGATCACATTGATGTATAAATTGTGTGCTGTCACTGCTGCCGTTACACCACAACCCCCACACTGAGGATAATACTTATTGGCCCAACATGGCCAATCCAATGTCAGCACACCACATTCACTGAAAGGAGAGTTATTGGCTGGTGCCCTTGTAGGTCCCACACTCAGGGGGGACCTTTGCACTGCGCGCGCACTGCGCGCTACTTTTAGACTATGTTCCCCCCCAAGAGCCCCCAAGCACACCCCTTAGAAACGCCCTTAGAATTAGGTGACCCAAACTGCCCCAGCTCAAGAAAGTTGGAAACTACCTTCCCTTCCCACTACACACATCATGCACAACTGGCAAAGCCATGAACAGGCGTGGGTTGCACCATTTTTAGCGATGGAGGTTGGGTTGGGGCAAACTTGCATGTAACATGATCCACGAATGCCCTTTCCCTTACGTACATGGTACTCACACGAGCCTTAATCGCGTCCTTGTATCGGATAATCGGACTTGCTTCAATACTTCCACTTCCCTATGGAATCTTTGGCCGTCCGATGCGTGCTTGTCCCCCTGAGTGGAAATGACTCTATGGAATCTTTGGCCGTCCGATGCGTGCTTGCCCCCCCTGAGTGGAAATGGCTCTTCGCCACTCTGCAGAGATATAATGTAAAGCATAAACACAATCAAGGCAAGAGAGTCGCAAACGGCATTGTAGTAAAGAGGGCGGAAATGCTACGTCACCCCTGCATTCTCGGGGGTCCCCAAACAACGGGGGACAAAATCAGAAGTCAAAACGTACGCTAGGGGTCACCATGATGCCCCTAGGGGCCCCTAGTATCTCAAAGTATGGGTCTCTAGTACGGCCAGACGCCCAAATAGTTGCACTGCGCGCGCACTGCGCTTGAGGCGCCCCCTCACAATCCTTGTGGAGGAAGCGGTCATGCAACAATGCACGCCCTAAGTGATGGCACACATGATGGGAGAGGCAGACTTTACATTAGGGTCAGTTGACACCGACAGATGAGTAAAGCCCTGGCTCCCAGTCTAGGCACAGGTGAAGGGGCGACAGAGTGAGACGGCTCTGAGTGAGACAGTTGGTGATATAGCAAAGGCTTGCAGACTCTGACAATTTGATTCAACAGGAATACAGCCATAACCAAGGGCAGGCTACTTTGTGTACAAACACAGCTGTGATATGGGCACAAATAGGGCATGTGGGGGGCATAGAACAGTGGCACGCTGTTGTCATGGCTGCCTACATGCTGTGACGAATTTGCATGTGGCACAGCATGCAAGGGGTATGAACACATCGGAGCGCATCAATGCACAGTGCACAAAAGGCTCTCATATTCTCACGCCCCCTCAGGAGCCCAGAGACAAAGACACAATAGCAGAATGTCGGCCCTAGATTGCCTGTGCTTTGGACAAAACCTTTTCACAGTTCGGGCAGGCGCTGCAGGTGCACCAGCTGCAGCAGATATCGGACGTGAAGTCTTCCAAGAAAATTCCTCAACCAACCTCAAAAACAAAAAGGAAACGTGGATTCAATAATTCCAGTAACAACAGCAGCAGCAGCAGCACCTCATAGCATTGCTTGTACAACATGGGGGAGAATCATATCTTTTGAAGTGCAATCACCCGGCATTGCCCGTATCCGCATATTCCGAGAGTACTTGGCCAAACCCAAAAACAGGTGGTCTGCAGGTTCCTGTCTTTGAACAGGCTTATGGTGGTGGGCAAAAAAGGGACAGCCCCTAATGACAGCACCTGGTCAAGTGATCCGACAACAGGTGGTATTTCGTACATGGGCAGGTGCGTTCACCTAGCATTCGACGCTTCACCGACGCTATCGCCACTGTGCTCAAGCACACAAGGCATTCCCTTCACCAAGGAATGAAGTAAAGTGGCGACGCAGCCAGGTGCTACTTCGACAATTGCATGTGCACTGCCGTAATCAATGGTAGGGAGGGGTTTGGTAGATGGGAAATGGCAAATTACAGAGCGTAGCTCATTAGGTCATGGTTATGGAAGGGCTTAAAAAAAATCAGGAAGGTGTAGAGAATGGAACCTGAAAACATAAGAAGAAGAAGAAGAAGAAAAGGGGTTATTTTGTTTTGAGTGGAAAAAAAATCATAAAACGGCTTTGGCCAAAACCAATCGGAACAGACAAAAAAAGGGGGAAGTGCAAATATCCATATGGGCAGTCATATCACTTGAGTGGACGTGGTGCAAGTCCTGTACCATACCTGGTGGCTCAGAGACCTGGGCAGCGTGGCATAGCGTGTTAGCGGTGTTTACCTCTGTGGCTCCGAAGAAGTAGACAAACCTTACAAGAGGTCCGATCTCAGCCCTTCAAAATGCAAGACTTCTGCAGGCTAGAACTGACGATTCGTGTGCAGAGTGTGGCATTTGCAACCCAATTTTCGCACAGCAAACATGCACCAGAAATCCATGAATAATATTGCAACAGTAGAAACCTCTCAGGTCACCTCCGAGTGTCGTGATTATCTGCGGAACATAGAAAATAAAAAGGAGGCCAATGAAACAAACAGCTGGATACAGAAATGACCCCATAGTATTGGGTCTCCTAAACCCACATGATTAGTTTAGACCAGATCTCCCCAGCTTGATGTTCTGCTGACGCAATGGCAAGATGCACTCACCCTTGGGACCCGGGACAATGGATCTGCAGGCTGTGAGAGGGTAGGTACCCAAAAAACATGAACAACAAGCAGGGAAACTCGTAGCTGGTGTACAACACTCTCCGAATGCGCTGCTGCTTCCACAAACGTGCGCAAGCAAGTAAATTTAGCCACTCCCTGTGCGCCTCGTGTGACGAGACGCGCGAATCCGTCCAAAACCATGCCCAAACCAGCCCTTTTGGTTGCCTTTTAATTGGTCCTTCGTGGCTCTGTGATATGGCAGCGCTAATCCATGGTCAAAAACTCAAGTCGTCCGTGCGAAACGGTCATGAAGGCTCATATGCAACCACCTCCTTGGGTGAACTTACTCCTGCTTGGGTTGGCTGAAAAATCACAATTTTGGGGTGACCCCTATGGACCCTCTACGCAGCCTTGGGTCAAGTCTGGGTCATGATTTGTGTCACTTTCTGATAATTTTTCAATGGGCAGCCAACGCTGACTACGTTTGGGAGGTGTTTCAGAGCACGCATCTCATGTCTGAGGCGCACTCGCCAACAATCGAATGCAAGATTCGGAGTGTTTCCAACCATCGGCGTCAAACTCCAAGTGCGACCTCTGGACCCTGAAATCTCTAGGAAAATTTGGAGGCGACAGCTTTACTCGCGGCGCTGCTGTGGCACCTCTCTGGAAACTTGGGATTCGAACAAGGGACCACAGGTGCACTTGGCATGTGGACTGACCACCCGACTGAACAGAGGCTCTCGGCGGTTGGAGGGTGACCGATGGCGGTTAGGGTATGCGACGGTACTTCCAACCGACTGAGCCGATGTCAGCTGATGGCAGTTTGCTGGGCAGTGGCGTCATCGAAGCAGGAAGATTGAAGCAGGAAGATTGGATTTTGCTGCGAAGAAAGGCCCTGCAGAGAATGCGGGGGTTTTTTGGCCAGGCCAGCACCAGGCACTTGTGCCGGATCCTCAGCCGCATCTGCTTGTTGCGCCCCTGCACGACCTGCGGGTTGCGTGCATCACCATGCAGGCACAGGAATCTATTTGCATCGTCAGATTTCCTGAGGATTCTTGAATCAAAAGACGTGGCGTGAAAACTAGAGGCATGACCACTGCGGAACACTGCGCAGACAAGGAGAGAGCAACCAAGTGAGGGAACCAACACTGAGCTGCTTGGACATTGAGGCTGCTTGGAGAAGGTCTTTGAGGGGATTACCATCAGAAGTCAAGGTGCGACCATAGGACTGCATACAGACATGCCTCTGCATCCGGATCGCAGTGCTTTGAAGAGCACGCCTCTTGGCACAACAGCTTCGCCAATACCCGTCGCCCCTTCAGTTTGGAGGAAAATGGCGTTGCCCATGGGGGGTGCCCCCACCTCCTCCCTCCCACTCTGTCTCTCTCCCCCTTTCTGACCTCTATTGACACCCCGTCGAAGAAGCCCCATCCGCGAACACAAAAAAAAGCGGAACGTGGCTGTACTAAAAAAAGGTAAACCGCCAGTAAATACGCCGCACCGACCAAGATCGGTTACGCGCTGGCCGCCGTTGATCACGCGCTATCAGCTGCCAACGCTCAAGGGAACATTCTGGCACCTCTTGCTTCTCCGAAGGTCACGCGCTCTTCCCACTGCCCACCAGAGCAGTCCTCAAGACCTCAAGCCCCTCCAGAGCATCGGCTTCGATGCGTCTCCGCTGCTCTTGCTCCTGCGCCAGCTGCTGCTGCCGGAAGCGGAGCATGTAGCGCTGCCGGCGCTGCAATGCTTGCTCCTCCTTACGCTTCAGCTGCCGCATAGAATCCCAGACACACTCCATTGCAGCAGTCGCTGCTTCATAGATCTGCTCCCTCAGGGACACCTCCTCGTTTGCAACTAGGGCTTTGTTGAGAGCCAGCACTGCGCGCTGCCGCCGGGCATCTATGTCACGTTCACGCACGAGCTGCTTGGTCACAGGAGCGAATCCGTCCACAAACTCTTGCCAGATTGCCCTGCGGCACTGGGCCTCCCACATCTCAAGCAATCCGAAAAGGCTTGAGTCTTCCCCCTCCAATCGGCCAATCTGCATCTGGAGATGAGTGGAGAGGGTGCAAGATGGGTGGGGAGGGTGGAAAGGGCGAAGGAGCGTCGGGGAGGGGTGCGTTGGAAAGTGAAAGAGGGTGAGAGAGGGTAGAAGAGGGAGAGTAGGATAGGCTGGGAGACAGTGGGAGAGGGTTGAACATAAAGAGGAGACAGTGGGAGGCAATGGGAGGATGTTGCCTTGCAGGTGTCAAAGAACCTTTTGCAACTGGCAACTCCACAATGCCCGAGAAATGCTTACAGATCACCATGGGCTGACACAGCAACTGGGAGGGCTGGGGGAGGGCTGGAGCCGTGGACCTGTGGGTGGGAACACAGGGGCGTCACGTCACTTCCAGGGTACGTCTGCGGTGTTACGTGACTATCTCCTCCCTCCTCCCTCCTCCCGTTTCCCCCCTCCCGCCTCCTGTCTCTCCACCTCCCCACCTCCCCGCCTCCAACCTCCTCCTCTCCTCCTCCTCTCCTCCTCCTCTCCTCCTCCTCTCCTCCTCCTCTCCTCCTCCTCTGCTCCTCCTCCTTCTCCTCCTCCTCCTCCTCCTCCTCCTCCTCCACCGCCGCTGCCTCCTCCTCTCCTCCTCCTCCTCCTCCTCCTCCTCCTCCTCCTCCTCCTCCTCCTCCTCCTCCTCCTCCTCCTCCTCCTCCTCCTCCTCCTCCTCCTCCACCACCACCACCTCCTCCACCTTCTCCTCCTCCACAGCCGCTGCCTCCTCCTCCTCCTTCTCCTCCTCCTCCCCTCCTGATCGGGCTCACTTTGTAGAAGGCTGACGGTCAAAGGGATAGTTTCAGGACAGGTGCTACACAATTTCATTGGTTACCGCTGTACTGTAGGTGCTGGTACAGGGGTCACACAAACGCCCGTCACCAAAGCTGTTGACGGGTTGACGGGTGGCGCTAAAAAAAGTTGTTGTTTCTTCAGTTTCACGTGTTTTTCCCCGTTTTTTGTTGTTTTTTGGGCACAACTTGCTGCCAAAGGCCCATTTTGGGGGGTTTCAGGGGGGGGGGGGGGTATGGGGTCTGGGGGGGGGGGGGGGTGGGCTAGGGTGATTGGGTGCCATGAACCAGTGTACCCTATTTTTTTTGCTTTACTTGCTGTTTTTGGCAACATGTCATTGTGTTTTTCCGTTTTTTTTTGTATCAACAATCCAAGGAATCTAACCTGATGCTTGCCATAGGTACCAGTGTCCCCATTTTTGCCCTTGCTGGCCTGTGCTGGTGTACTAGGAATTTTAAATTTTAATTTTGATGTTTCCCATGGTTCGCAGTGTCCCAATTTTTGCCCTTGCTGGCCTTTGCTGGTTTACCAGGAATCTTAAATTTTTAGTGTAATGTTTGCCATGGGTCCCAGTGTCCCCATTTTTGCCCTTGCTTTGCTGGCCTCTGCTAGTGTACAAGGAATTTTAAATTTTAAGTATGATGTTTGCCATGGGTCCTAGTGTCCCAACTTTTGACCTTGCAGGCCTCTGCTGGTGTATCAGGAATTTTAAATTTTTAGCCTGATGTTTCCCATCGGTCCCGGTGTCCCCATTTTTGCCCTTGCTGGCCTTTGTTGGTGTACCAGGAATCTTAAATTTTCAGTCATGTTTGCCATGGGTCCCAGTGTCCCCATTTTTGCCCTTGATGGCCTCTGCTGGGTTCCAGGAATTTTAAATTTTTAGTCTGATGTTTCTCATGGGTTACATCCCTCCTTGCAGCCCTGCACATGGCACAATGCAAAACAAAAAAAAGAAGCTGAAAGTCGAAGATGTGCACATTTGCATTACTGCTTCACAGTTTCAATACGCTATGCGTCAGAAATCAGGTGGCCACTCCGATCCCTCCCTCTCTCGAACCTCAGCACTATCGTGCTCGTGGCCCAAGCAGAAATTCTGCTCACCCTCCCCCCATTCCTCTCCCCGCCCCTCATCCCCCCCCACGCATCATGGACGGCGATTATGCTGGGCTGCGAGCTGCACTTCGAGCGGACGTCAACATCAATCTGTCCACCACGGCCGAGCGATGAGTACTGCAGCGGCAAGATCTCCAGTGCCCACGACATCCGGCGCAGGTTCCGAAGGCGGGTGGGGGCGTTGTTGTACCACGTGACAACGAGATTCATCGTGTTGCCGACCACATCCAGCCACTCATGGGAGCTGTCCATAGCGTTGCGAAAGGCTAGATGAGCGCGGTGGCAGTTCGCGTGAACGGGGACGATCACGGAGTGCCCCAGGACATCGCGCTGCAGTTGCATGAGTAACCCCGCGACGCCGTTTTCCGTGGACTGCATAACCACTGCACCATCTGCGCAGTACCAAAAGACGCGGCTAATCCATTCCTCCACAGTGAGTCCTGCGCGAAGCATCACCTGCTTATACGCAACCAGGATGCCCACCGCCGAGCCGTCCTGCAAATCTTGCAAACCCAACTGTGCGATGTTCCCTGTTTTTTGTACGTTGGCAATGCAAAAGCAACGCTCATTGAAACTATCCTGTGTCTATTGAGTCCACTAGGCCTATTTTAATTTTCTATTCGTACCTACCACATTGGAACTGGAAGTTGAATAACTAAACACCCACGGCAACTAGTTACAATTGCTGACTGGCACGACAAATTCCTTCAAAAAATAAGAAATGTGTGAAAAATGTAGGAGTTGCATATTTCAAACTTCCAAAAATGGATTGCAAAAGCCAAAAAACAGCGGAAAAACACAAAAAAACATCGAAAAACGGGGGGGAAACAGGGGGAAACGGGGGGGGGGGACGGCGTTTTTTCCTAATTGACGGGTGGTTGGACGGGCATTTGCGTTTTCACTGTGCTGGTATGGGGAGCTGCAGGTGCTTGTGTTGTCCTCCGAGGTGAACCAGACATTTCATGATGCAGGCCAAGAGGGCAGGGCGTGGAGACAACAGCATGATCAAGATAACAGTGGGTGTTGCGATGAACAAAACGTGTCTGGTGAGGTCGCAGGCCTTGATGGCACAGCATACATTGTGGACTTGGCCTTTGTGCTACCCACCATCAAAGGACACCCTAGAGAGTACCCTGGCTTGTGGGACAGTATACCGCGTGGGCACTACAGCGGGGACCTCACTAGTGTGAACGCGTTCCCCTGGGGGCAGCACTGATTCCGTGCCAGCTGCGGTCTCAAGCCCTAGAGCACACAGCCGCCCCTTCCTTGAAGTTGTTGCACATGTCCGGGTGTGGCTGCTTTTGTCCGCACTGGCCGCACCAGCCACGACCATGAACAACTTGGTGGAGATTTCTGTTCGGTGGGCTATCTATGGGTATCTTCTATATTGTTGCACTCTGCAAGAGCTTTGTATTATGGGCTTTCGAGAAACTATGCTGGGAGTGGTCGTGGATGGCTAATATGGCGGGAATGCAACTTTGGTGAGTGGGTTGTACTTGGGCTAGATTGTGGTTGGCCTGTGACATTTTTCGATGGAGACGTTGCGTTGATATAGTGTGTATCCCCGCTATTGGCAGGGATGTATGTACAAGATCTCAGTATTACCTACTATCTCATGCCGCTTTGAAATGCAGCTGGTGGGTAGTGGCGGCTTTTACGACTTCATGATGGTTACGTTGTTGGGCTTGCCCTGAACCGGGCAAGTGTGTCTCTTACCCTCTCATGCCGCTGTGTTGTACTATTGGTGAGGCGTGGGCCGTACTGGGACTGAGCACAAGCTAGTATGTGCTATTGTACAATAGAAGCACTGATGGAGTCTTGATATGGTTTGTGCTAGCTCTCCTTGTGGGGACGTATGTGCGGGGCCTCCCTACCACCTGTTGTCTCGTGCCACTGTGATATGCAACTAGTGAGGCGTGGTGGCTTCTACGGTACCACCGGGGATGGCATTGTCTCGTGCCATTGCAAGTTGCTGTTGGTGAGGTGTGGTGCCCACGGGCAACTATCGCCGGGCTTGGGGTGTGGTCCCGCCATGCTTTGCCTCATGCCACTGCAACGTACAGTCGGTGAGGCATGGTGTGTCTCCTTCGCAGTTCGGCGTGACAGCCATGTCCAAATGTTGTCTTTTTCTTTCTGTTCTTTGTTGTATCATGATCGCAACATGTGGATCCATGTTGTGCTTATGATGGGCCCTTGTGTTATGGGTTTGCAACCAGGTATGTGGGGCACCGTGTCTGTTGTACTCTGCAGAGATGTCATTTGTTATTAAACATGGAGTGCTCAATGCACCTATGGGAGACGTGGCTTGGAAACCGGTGCAGTGGTGCCTTGATGATGGGACGGCTGCATCGGAGGAGTTGGCACTCTGGCTCCAGCCCAATAGTACCAGAGTTCGCATCCTTTCGCTGCTTTTACTGGCTGGATCCGTGCCGAAGTTGGGCATAGATGCCATTACCAAGGTCTGCCCGAATGCAGAGCTTCGCAACTTGCAAGACATTAAACAGTGCCCGTCAAAGGATCAAGAGCAAGAATTGGTGGAGCCGGTTCAAAACGGCCCACGCAAGCAAGCTTGCCTTCTTCATCGGCTCAAGTCTAAGTATATTATGGCATATGCCATGGCGGTGGTGATACGGCAAGAATTGCAAACAACCTCTGGTGGAGTGGAGCTCCTTGCGCAATGAAAAATGGAAGGATGTGCACACCATTTGGAATTTGTATTTCAAGGACGCCGTGCGTGACACCGAAGCTCTCGACGCTTTGGATGCTAAGAGCGGCTAGTCAGTGGAGGAGCAGATGACAGATAGAAGGTTCTCATCCTGCTGTACGTGCTTCATCCCATCACGGTAATGGAATCCGACTGCTTGCAGGCGTTGCTGGCCGACATGTACAGCAATTACACGGATGTGGAGGTCTTGGCGTACCCGATGATTGGGCTTGTGGGAAGACTCACCCCCTTTTTGCCAGGCGCCTTGTCTTGGGTATTGTTGCCGACACGCTGACGTTTGGCCTCGCTGCTTCAAAACGCCTCATTGTCCACTCACCGTTGGGTCCATACTTTTTGGAGCACACCGAGAAAACTCATCACCAACAGAGCACCTCTTGTTCTCGTGCGGCATGCACCAATGCCAAGTTACTTTCCGGCGGCAAGGCCGGGGCTACAACCGCTATGGCCTTTTCATCACTTGCCGCGTTGGCAAGTGCAGCGCAACCGGCAGGGAGCCGGCAATGGAGGCGCGGGCCAAGCAGCGGCGCCGCCGCTTGTGGGCCTTTGCGCAAAGCACCGGGCGCCGCCCTGTGCAGTCAACATGCATCGGGGCACAGAGCTCTGCTACTCGCGGGCCCATGAGGGCCACAAGATGGACGCCACCCCACGCTTATGGTAGCACTGGTGCTGCGGGCATGGCTGCAGCCTGCCCATCCCACGGGACTAAGCGTGGGGTTGTCACAAGCGCCATCCTAGGACTCCCCGCCCACGTGCAGCACCGCACCGGGCCTGTCGCGGGTCCGGTAGAAGAAGCACATCACCATGAATGACCAAGACGTGGCCACTGTTGATGCACCAATTGTGGGTGACAAACCACCTCCCACTGATTTTGAACAGCCACGTACAACCACGTAGACCACCAGGAGTTCCCGAGAGTTTGGTAATCGTCGAGGGAAAGTAGTGATTGAGAAGCTCTCCATGGACAAGGATAGGCTGCAGCCCATTTGGGTCACAGGCTTTGAGGTGGCCGATGTAGTGTACGCTTATGGGACCTTCCTAGCGGTGTTTGGCTCCGTCTCTTTGGATTACCCCACGTTCAAGCTAGTGCACAAGCAATACAAGAAAATCATTACTTTCGTTCCGCGGATGGCCTTAGACAACTTCATGCTCACAGACCACAGGTCAAAGAACATGCGTATCACCGCTACGTGAGATCCTCAGACCATGTGAATGTGAAGGAGCTGCCGCTTCCGGATGCACTGCGCTTGATGGGCTCCAAGATTCCAAGCATTAGGGCGGTCAAGAATAGAGAATGCAGTCACCATATCAAGTGTGCTTTTGCGGTGCCCACCGGCATTGTGTGTGTCGGTGGTACCGCCTTATTCAGCTGGTGTGTGCTACAAATTGTTGTGGGGTCCGGGGTACCATAGAGTTGTTGGGCAACATACAGTTGTATCCGGATGACTAGGAGGCTATGCCGACTGCGGATGATGAATGAGCATGCAATATGGAAGAGGGTACCATGAGGCTGTAAGCTGGCTGAAACCCAGTCACAGGAGGCTCTTGGCGGTAATGAGGAGGACTGAAACCTGGCCAAAGAGGTTGAAGTGGCTATTCACGATCACAGATACCAACGAGGAGATGTACGTCAAGTCCTAGATGACGGGTGGATAACGAGTGCGGCATGGAAACTCAAAAAGTAGAGGCAATTGTGCTTCAAGACGGGTTGGTATGCCGTTGTTTTAGAGCATTGTCTTCACCGGCGCGATAATGGGGATGTCTCAGGTCCATCTCTGAAGTTGGTCTAGAGTGACGCAGTGCTACATTTCCTAACGCTCAGCGGGTTTTCTGGTGTGATAGTATTGGTGGAATTGGTACGGAGTTTGCAGATGACACGATTTGATTTTTGCCGTGAGTGTACAAGCGGATGTTCACGGCGGGGGTAGCTGCCTTGTCTTTGGGCAACTCTTGTATTCCGTCTCCGGGGTTCCATTGTGGGCCCGGCTATTTTCATTTCTAGCTCCAACCGGCCGTCCTTGCGGACGTGGGTATCGTGTGATGGCCCATGGACAGGAGAACACTAGTGGATGAAGCAATCATACCCCTTTCGGTGGCCCTGCAACTCGCCTTGTGGTGCGGTCATGGCGGCCAAATACTTAGTTTCTTTGATGGGGGGTCCTACCGCCACTGCCGAGTGCCACGGCCCAACTTCCGTAGCTGGTGGAAGCAGTTTTTCTGTGTCCTACAGCTTGATCATCATAGCTGACCTTATGAAGCAGAATTGGTCAATCCAAGGACTCGTATGGAGGCGGGCCTAGTCGTATTGCCCATGCACCTTAATTGGGAGCCGGCAAGGTGGGGATTCAATATTGCAAACATGCGGCATGGTAGCATATTCATATCTTGGAGTTCAGGACACTAGAACCAGTAGTGGTCAGTCCCTCGAGCGGGAACATCCAAGTGCTACATTGCATAGTGTAGAGGCCAATCATGACATGGGATGGGTTGTTTGATGTTGTAGCCATTTGAGATGTTTCCGTGCGGCTAGTGCAAGAAGCATGGCCCTCGTCGAAGAAGGCAAGCAAGCAAGCGGACAATTGATGGTGCCTGGTCACACATATCCAAGCACCAGCTACGAGGGCACGGCAATGACATTTGGGCGAAATCCAAGTGGTGCAAATGCAAATGGTCATCTTGGACAAGCCATATGCCTTGTTGTTGATGGTGGTGAGTGCTATGGGTACAGTGGTACTAGGGTTTGTGTGTATCCCGCAACGCAAGACGCAGTCGGAGTTTCAGCAGCAAATGGTTCATATCTCTACACTCCCGGCGAAGGTTCCCTACGTCTAGGCTCTAATTGGGGGGGGATTGGAACTGGGACATATGAGTGGACAAGCACATGCACATCATCTGATAAAAAATGTGCATGCATGTGGTACCTATGGACCATGGGGTGGCCTTGCCGAAAGATTTTACGGTAGTAGTCTTTAGGGGCCCATACAACCTTCTAAGCTCGAGAAGGTGGTACGGCTTCAAGGTACTTACGGCCCTTGAGGGTTCCATTTTGGGTTCTTCACGCAGCCGGTCACGCTTGTACCATGGCCAAGTCCCGTGAAGGCGGTGTTCTCCGACGTCTTAAAAGCCTTCAGTCAAGGATGCCCAGATCCGGGGTTGTGGCAGCACCTCTACAGGGAATGTGTATGTCTACGGAAAAAAACAACAATCAACAATGCCCAATGCTGCACAACGGTGGGCACATGGGATCAAAGGCCCCAGCCCACAGCCTCGTTCCGTTGACCACTGGTGGTGAAAAGAGGGATGACTACGCCTAGAGCCTGTAACCAACCCCCCCACCCCCCGCCGCCGCCAAAGACAAGGGGCACCCTGCGCGCATGGGGGTACGGGGGATAGGGATGTCGGGCCTCGGAACAAAAACCCCCAAGCACTTTGCCTATAAGCACAAGTGCTGCTTGGATACTTGGGTGCCACTTGAGTGTGCTCAGTGCCCCACCACAACACCCCATCTCTCTGCCGTGGCAGCATCCGATAACTTTGGTTCCGGGGTCCCTTGGGCAAATAGCCAAGGTGCTAACGCTGGTAGCCTTTGCCAAGTGGGAAACACTTCAAAAGCATAATGGGAAGGAGTTCATCCAATGGAGCCCAGTGGATGACAAAGAACACAAGGTGGAGTTGGCTTTTGCCAATGAAGAGGAATCTGTGCCTGCCAAACTACTCACATTGTACCCCATGCCAAAAGATGCACTATTTGACACAATGAGGGCGGCCATGACATTGCACGAAGACGGAGTGTGTGTCCAATCGTATGAGATAACGCTGGAAGAACTCATTGAAAGGCAAATCAAAGAATTATAGAGGACAATGAAATGCACGGATATCAACATGACAACACCTTGATGGGATCAATAACTATCATGAGCTGGCAGTTGCACAAGAGGTCCAAAGACTGGCCACAAGATATATGACAAGGAAATCGGGGACCGACCTCTCCTTCCGGGCGCACATAGCACCATGCGCACGGGATGGAAAAGGCATATGACCAAAGTAGCACACATGGCGGGATTCATCGCCAAGACTTGGACGGAATCAAAAAAGAAAGCAAAGGGCCCAAGGAAGCAAAAGACGAGCGACATCTGTACATCCAAGAGCTGCAAGAGGAACTATTGGTGATGGTTCAGCAGCAAAGAACAGAGCGCCAAACACGGTCATTGCCCATCAAGCAGGAGTTGTCGGACAAGCAAAAAAAAGCGGAAAAGGCAGCAGCAAAAGTTGGGAAAATAAAAAAAGGGAGAAGACCTCAAGAACTAGCTAGCTACAATGGACGTCGCGAGTTCGATACAGAAGGTGATGCAAAATATGAAGCAGAAAGGAGGAAACGATGAGGGCGCATCAGACCATGAAGAGGGTAAATGCGTCGACATCATGGAGAAGCAGGCACTAAAAGTCATACAACTCACTAGCATACGCTGCAGCTGCCCAAACAAGGTTGCGGGATGCATTCATGCCAATTTTGACTTTCACAACCTTGCGGACATGTGGCCAACCCTCTGCGCCGTGGTTGATGGCCGCACTGACCCATCGCTACTGTTGGCAGTGGACTTGGCCAGCTACAAAGCATAATGGGGCCGCACGTGCCGACAAGCAACTATCAAGGGGGTGGGGGTGTCGAGAAAGACTAAAGAATGCCGATGGGGCACAATCACATGTCATGTCGCCAAAGAGCAAGCGACCACAATGGGCAAAGCAAGACCCAAGAAAAGAGGTGACACAGCAGCCAACTTCACAACCACACGTTTCAGTGGGGCCGGGGACCGGCTACTGATTCTTATCACATACCCACACTTCCTTTCATTTCATCATGGGGTAGGGGGCATGAAGAACACACAATGGGGTGTGGCACGTTTGCTCTGCACATGGATGACCCTCTGATTCGACAAGCAATGCAATACCAAAAAACTCTAGGTGCAAAAGCGGGCCACAAACCCATACCACGACCAAAGCACTTAGACAAATCACGAACGGAAATACATATGGGCAATTAGTGGGAAGAGGTTCCTCCGGCCAAGCATTGTGGATGTACCAGAGTTGTCTATGGAGTGGCACTTCCAACGCAATATGTTCACAACGCCATGGAGGCCGGAAAGGTTGAAGCGGCCATATGGACCGGTGATGTGCCCGTAGCTGCACTCAATGGTGCTACTGTGGGGACGAGCAGAACGACAAGCACAATGTGAGGCCATCAAAGCACTTGGCCTAGAATGGCAACTCTATCCGCGATGTATCGACAGGCATTGGAAACACCAACGTGGGACAGAGGGTGATAATGGGTGATATGATAAAGGAAGGGGTAACCCGAGACGCGCAACAAAAAAACACACTGCCCACAAGCAGCCCAACTTGGGAAGGGGTGCAAGCATACTTTCCGCACAATAGCACAGGCTGCATTCGTGACAAAACAAGGTGCGTGATACGATAAATTACCACGCAACAGTCTGAGGGCAGCGACGCATACCGTGGGATACCCCACGCACTATGGCGAAAGGAGGGAGCTAGCAACGGCACAACGGAATGTCACACTAGCAATGGATGGTATTGCGATGGGCGAGGCTATGCACACATAGGTAACTGACCAAGACATGCAGAGCAAGCTTCGTTTCATAGCCTGCTCCCAACAACCGGCTGAATGGCTCAGAGTATTGCACCTCCCCTATCAAAAAGCGCCAAGCATTGTATTGAACAAACACACAAGGCCCATCATGTTGGGTCCGCTTTGCGTCGGAAGAGTCAGAAGCTGTCGTTCATACGCAACCAAAGGAACAACACCCCCGAAGATGTGCACATGCTTCGGCATGCCATTCAAAAAAGACTAAGCCGTCTGCATCTCAAGCGGATCAAGTACACCAACATTTTTGAGCAGCCGCAGAATGGCTACGGCCCAACCAATCGTGAGTTGCTGTGCAAGCGGGTCTCTCAAGGAGGCAACTTAGCGTGGCTTGGGAGCAACAAAGCTAGCTGTATGCACATTTGACCGCACACGTCTGCAAAGCAATGGGTATATCCCTGGTCTGTTCTATGTCGCGGGTTTTAATACAAGGTGGGGGGATACACACCTATTTGTAAGGATGGAACTCCTTGTTGCTAGCAGGCCCGGGCACAGGGGGGGGGGGGCAAAACCCTGCGCGTTGTGGGACAGTGAACTATAGATGCACGTGTTGTGTGTGGTGGACGACACGACGCTCTCGGGCGCCACGCCACAGTGTATGTAGGCCAGGGTGCAACGGTGCATGTATGTGTTGCGGGCAATGAATGCAACATGCAAACCGACAAAGTTTGAGCACATACATTATAAGTACATTGACAATGGTATCCACCTAAACGCCAAACTCAGAGAGGTACAGGGAGCCAAGGTGACAGCTACAAACTAGGGCCACTGCATTCAATTTTGGGGGGGGGGGATGCAAATGTGCTATCAACAACACCTGAAGATATCAAAAAAATCTGCCACATGTAAAAAATATGCTTCCCTTGAAATGTATATTTGGTGCCGGGTATTGCTACAACTAGGCTCTGCTATTCACAACCGACTTTTTAAGTTGGCCCATGGAGACAACAATTGCTTCCACATGATGGTGTTCTGTAGTATTGTTGGAACGACTGTTCCCAAGTGGTCCGTGGCAGGAACACCCCAAACACTTTTTTTCGTGCATCAACCCAAGGCAATTTCCCAGCACCAATCCCAGCCCAACCTACCCGCCAACCTCGCATGCAACCTCGCAAGCACTTTTACCAACCACCCCCGCCCATCAAAAATTCCAAGCAATTTTTTCAAGCGGCGGACGCCTTTGGTTTTCCAAGCGGTGTGTTGCACCAAATAACTGAGAACTTTGGGGGGGGGGGGGGGGGCATGCAACTTTCCGGCCCTCACTTAGAATTGCACCTTGCGGCTTACAATCAACACTCAAAAAAGTTCTCAAGAATTGTGAAGGCACAAAAACATTTCATGCCGGGGGGATTTGGAAGATGCGCCGGCATGCACACGTGGGGATAGCCCAGTTATGTAAACATGCACCATCCTTGGCCATCACCAAGGCCATTTTGTATGGTTGTACCATAGCCAATTGGCTATGAAAACGGAGTTGGGTTGGTCGATGGGGCCGGAATGCAAGCAGCATGGTGAGGAAATCAAAGTACTTTTGGTGATCATGTGCAATGGAGGGCCCTTGACTTACCGTTGAAGACCCCAAAGCAGTTTTTCATTCACCAAAAGTGTATGGCCATGACTACCCTGTTACTAAATTGTTGTTAAAAATTTGTAATGGGGTAACCAAAATTTTTTGCAACCAAAAAAATTATTGGGAGATCAATATGGTGGACATGTACAAAGCCACCACAATGCCACGCAGTTGTGGGTCCGAGAGTACACATAAAAGACCATCACCCAAACATGGAGTGGTATGGGTACACTACCAGCGCTGGACACACACTATGATGAATTGTACCGATGGTGAAAGACGCATGGGTGGAAGCCGCTAGTGCACAATGAAAGGGCACACATTGATACATGGCATTGTAGAGTGAATCTCGGAAACACCCACACGAGGGTACTAGTGGTGGTTGGGGATGTCGGTGGGAAACCGGGAGACACAGCATGGGGCCTAGGGCCAATGGTAGGAGATATCAGGGGCAACGGCCTGTGGGAGGGAGAGACCTAGATGAACCTCGTGCATGGTAGCACGGATGTTTTGGAGGCTACCGTGTTGGTGGAGGCGTGCCGATCAGTAGCGACGGCTGACCTTGTTTTTGATTTGTGCAACAACCAAGGAGCAGCTAAAGCTCTCAGACACCACAAACTAGTGCATCGGTAGGGCAACCTCGTGGATATGACAGTGTGTGATTTTCAAGACCTATCCACCAACGTGCCTTTGGTCATGGGCTAGTGCTCCACACATCATGACACGCAATTGTACGGCATACTAGCGGGCTTGAACAAAATAGTAGATGAGCGATCCAAATCCAAGCATGCGCGCAGACACACTGCAGGGAAACAATGGACAGTGCCCATAGTGTGGGTTGATGGGCACTCATTTGCCTGGTATTACAAAGGCAAGAGAGCAATGGGCATCAAATCGACAATTAGACAATGTATGTTGCGGGTGAGTGAGACAGCCCCCTCACAACAAAGACAAGTCCCCATGACGCACGTGCTTGGGCACCTAGAGAACACCTGGCGTGTTTTGCCATCCTAGACAGCAGGCTGGCACTATTGGCGGTGTTTGATGAGAATACTAGGGACATGTACACGGATCCGGAAAGGCAAGGAATGCGCACAGCATGCGAACAGCTGTCCCCCCCCTCCCCGTGTCCAACAAACAATTTGATCCCAAATTAATACAGTCCAAACGGGAGTGTTCGTTGGACGCCCTGTTCAGTGCACGCGACAAAATTGTAAAATGGCAGTGACACCACCCTAGGCACAAGATACCCATCCCATTCAAAGCACAATGTGGTACAGGACTCCAATTAGCACTTTTCAGAGTACAAGCCCTTGTTGCGGTCCTGCTTCATGCAAAAAAGGTGAACATGCTCCCCGGGCTTGGTGCCCTTCACGTTCTTGGCACGGGCAGAAGTGGCAACCCAATCGGGCTGAGGCACCTTCGGGACGGACAGATTTGATGGGAGAGCACTATCCTCTATCAAATCAGGGGTTAGGTAGAGGGTATTCTCAAAAAAAATGGCACAAACCCCACACCCCACACGCTACCTTGGCCGAAATCACTTCGCACTGGTCATCATTGTCACTATCAGTGTCATCCACACCACTCTTGTCATGGCAGTCACCTGATTCATCCGTATCAGTTTGTGACCTGTCGTAAGAGTCGGAATCGGGGTTACGCTTATGGAAGAACTCCGTGTCTTGGAATTGGGATAGTTTCAAATCACTTGAAAAATAGGCGGGACGGCATGCTTCACGGATAGCATCATCCGAAATAGCCGCAAAAGCCCACACAACCCCATTTGCAACCTCTTTACGAGACGGTTGCAGCACCGGCCCCCTTTTCCCGGTTTGCCGCATGATGTTTTCTTCTGCACATTGCATACTCCTCCTCCGAATACCCTTTGAACGTGCCATTAAATCCGGGCCTGTGACACGCTTGGGCATATGGTGTACCCTTGGGCGGTCCAATAAAAAGAGGCATGGAAACATGAACGGACCAAAACGCACGGCAAATTGAAACGTGCATGTGACGAGGTGCACTATCAATCGCATACACTCCCTTCTCACCCTCATGGAACAGAATGGCGCCCATGAGAGTCTCACACACAATGAAAATCATAGTTGCCTCATTGTTTTTCCCCGTTGCAGTCACGGTTTGTTCAATTCCACGGCTAGCATTGTTGCGCTTCAAGGCATTCAACTCCTTTTAATCTTACTGTTTGTTTTCTCCCTTCCATATGAACACCGGTTTGAGGCGCACCACATCCCCTAGAATCCAGCCTGGTCACCCTCCTCATTAGCCCTCACAAAAATTCTGATGGCAGAGTGCAAGTAAGCCGTAATATTGCTGTTGGCCCTTCCATTTATCTTGAAAATGACACGATGTGCCCCCCTACCGCCTAAACATTTGGTGGGCACGGGTTCCGGGCTAACTTATGTCTCATCCCCATTAGCCAACCACTGATTTTTCCCCACACACGCGAAGCTTTCGTCGCCGCAACCGCCACTTCCGAAGGCAGCCCTCAACGTGGTGATACCTACAACAGCAACGTGCCATGACACCTAGAGTGCTGAAATCTGCCCCTGTAGCCCATATTGTTGCACCGGGAATGTTTAATTTTCAGTTTTATGCATGCCATGACACCTAGAGTGCTGAAATCTGCCCCCGCAACCCATACTGTTGCACCAAAAAATTTTAATTCTATTGCCTTCGGCAGTGCACCTCGAAGAGAGGTTGACAGTCAGCGAATCAATCCCTTAGCCAGGCCAGCTGTCAGTCAAACAGAAACACACAGTTTGGGTTTTTTGTCAGCGGCAAACGTGGCCCCAAGCAGTGGGGAGATCTTTTGGCACAGGCTAAGATTTGGCCGAGCGGTAATGCAAACCGGGGTTTTGTGGTCGGCGGTTCGAACCCCGGTCGGGTGAATACGCCGCCGCCGCCGCCAACAGTCAGCCGACCAGGGTTCGAACCGCCGACCAAAAAGTTGACGTCGGCTGTGTTACCATTCGACGGGCGGCTGTTTGACAGCGACGTGCTTTCCCATTGCTTGGAGCCTTCTCAACAAAACTTTTGACCCCCAACCACCCCACCCCCCCACCCCCCCCCTCAAAAAAGTGATATCCAGCTTTAGGGGATAGAGGCCTCAAAATCAAAAAATCCGTTGGGGGATGGTCTTATTGGGCAAAATAATGATTTTACAAGGGGTTGGACATGCAATATCATGCCTTGGGGTAGGCTATGCGAATGACCCCAAAAAAGGGGGGTTATACGACGCCCGCGCTTGCGCTTGATCTAACAACCTCTCTTCGAGGTAATTTTTAGTCTGCTGATCCGGAAAGCGAAGGAGACGAGTGGCGACATTGCCACTCTACAACCAGACCAACTCGAACTGTGGTGGGCTAGTTTTCAGCGGCGGTGCAACATTTCGTCGCGACGTGTCACATCCTATCACCGCGCCTGCGACGAGACTGTGATGCCTTTGGTCCGGGGAAAAATATGCCATGACACCTAGCTCAGCTTGTCAGCGATGCACACCTTGATTGCTTCCCTAGGTGTAATGTTTTTCAATGCCCCCCCCCCCCCCCCCCGCCCCCCCGACTGATGGGCCCTTTTGCGAAGTGCCGCCTCATGTGCTTCCAACCCTTCTCGCCCAAAAATTGATGCCGGCGCCATGTCAAACTTCTCTGCAGCCTTGCGCACCCCATATTGCTTGGAGTAGTCCACAACACGAAGCTTGAAGCGCGCGTCGCGGACACGAATGGGTGCCGTGGCCACTTCAGCCCTTGTGCGGCGCCGCTTGGACGGGACTTTCCGACGGTCCAACAAAATGGTGCCGGGGAGCTCCTGCCGTGGGCGCTTTGTCGGTGGCTCGTCTTCCGCACTACCGCCGCTGGTGGCGCTGGTGGGCTTGAAGAAGTCCATTAGTGTGGACTGAGTAGGCCCAGGCTGCGGTCTAGCCTTTCGCCCAGCGGGTTTTGCCCTTGGGGGGGGCTGAGAAGCGCGCTCAGACGAGTATGATGGGGGGGGGGGGGGTTCCTCCCATTGGGTTTCCCGTTTGATGTGGTTCACATAGAACACACGACCATCGGGAGTTTTACATTGTTCCCAACCAAGCGGAAGCGAAGGGTGTGTTGGGGGTGAGCTGGTGCGCCCACGAGACGGGGGCAGAGGTGCCCCCTCCGATGATGTTGATGACATAGGTGATGGTGAACGCAACGGGAACTGCACGGCAATGAGAGGGGCAGCTGGGTTCTCATAATCACCGTCATTTTTGGTGTACTTGAGGCGTACAAAATCATCTCCTTGCATGCAGGGCCCAAGAATTGTGGATGGTACAAGCTCACCAGTGTGATACCGCTTGTAGAGCACCTCCCGGCTACGTGCAAGCAAAGAATCAGTCATGGTGGGCAATAGAGGTCCTACAGTTGAAGGACACCATTCCGTCACAACCTGCTTTACAAATTTGCCCACCAAGACTGCAAGATACATCACAACAGCCCCTCATTTCCCCCAACCTTTAGCCTCAAACCGCGGTTCTAGAGCCCGGTACACAATTAGATACCTCATTAATTAGGTCCCAAATTAATACGGTCCGAGCGGAAGTGTTCGTTGGACACGGTATTCGTTGGACGGGGGGGAGGGGGCTGAGTGCAAAATAGCCCATGCGCACCTCCAGTACCCGTGCCTATGGCAGAATGTCATCATAGGCATGGCAGAAATAGCCCAAATCTGTATGGACCGCGTGCACTAGGGTGCAGCAAGTGTGGGGTGGCTTGCAACTGAGAGGTTTTGGAGTTACGGTGTTGTAAGTGTGGGTACCGCCTAGACATAGTGCACAGAGTGTGCACTGCATGCAATAGGCCTACATTACCCTGTGGCCAATTTTTCCGGCGTCAAGTCGCCGGTGTGTCGGTGACCGAGGCGTTGCAACCATTAGCAAAGAGCCCAACCGACACCTGTGTATGTGTATCATGCATGCCCAAGCCCGCCATATATAGCGCTAGCGCGCTATACACAGCGAGTCCCTCTCCGGAGTTCGAAAGGCAATACTAGTCCCTCCCAGACAGCTATGCAACTCTGATGAACACAGATGGAGAGTGCCAGGTACAAACCAGGGGAGGGGGGTGAGGTAGTAGTGCCAGCACCCCTGCTGCGGGCGCTTGTGTCCGCTCATGTCTGTGGTGTGGGGTATGAAAAAGAAATTGGCAGCCAAAGGAGTGTGGAACATGAGGGTATGCAGTATACAGCATGCGGCCTGGTCCACCCACAAACGAGTGGGCAGTTTGCCGTGGCAGGGCCTCCAAAGAACACCACCAGAATTTGGGGCTGAGTTCTGCTATTTGGCTGTAATGGACGGTGAGCTCACACCACACCAGAGGTGGTGGTATGAGTCAGCAGATGTCCACCATCATGCGAAGGTTGACGTCACGACATGGGCGCCGCAGAAGCATATCATCCTCTGCGTAACTAGGGGGCCAGGGCCAGCGAGTGGGGAGACACAGTGCTGCCTGCAATGGATCACCTTGCCTAACCGCACCTAGTCGAACCTAACCCGCCAGCCAATGTTTGATTCAGGTGGCAAAAGGGGCGCCAAGAGCAATGTCCAATTCCACCAGCAGCAGCGAGCATGGGCGCCATCAACCTGGAAGGGTAAAGGGAAAGGTAAAAGATGGCACCGGTAAATAGAATAGACATGAGAGACTGGTGATGAATGGAAGGATGCATGAATGTGCAGTGCTGAGCAAAGCTTAGTTGCCTGTTAGGAGGGAGGAAGAAGTGCCCGTGCCACATAATTGCCGTATCCACTCTAAGCCACAGCCCCACCACACACAGGACCCTGGGCAGGCGGTGGTGTAGCGCACCGCAAAAGTGCAGCACATCCATCCATCCATCCATCCATCCATCCATCCTGCTCCTCCTCGTCCTCGTCCTCGTCCTCGTCCTCCTCCTCCTTCTCCTCCTCCTCCTCCTTCTCCTCCTCCTCCTCCCACCCCTCCTTCTCCTCCTCCTCCTCACACTCTGCACAGAAGTTGTTGGATGACTTCTGTGCTCGGCGTGGAAACGTCAGGAACATTAGACCCTTGAGTATTTCAGATGCAACGTTCAGATCCTCAGCACAGAGCGTCGGGGCCACACTGGGAGGCTCAGGCCAGCACCGGGGGATGGGGCCACACTGGAGGGAGCAGGGGAGGATGGGAGAGGGATCCGGGATGTAGAGGGTCGTACCTGGGTCTTCTCCCTCAGCGGTTCCACCAGCCTTCGTGCCCTGAAGCCTGCCCCACTGTCACAATCGAACACCCAACCCCTCAGTGCAGGGTCAGTGGAAGGAGGGCGATCCACGGATACTGATTGGGAACAGGTTGTCCCACTGGCATTGTGTTCCCAGACGCTGTCAGTGCGCAATTCCTTGTTCGGCACCTGCAATGAACAATCATTCCCTATCCGGACACAACAAGACGGAGCTCCGTGACTAGGCACGTCCAACTGAAAAAAAACAGGCCCGGCTATCCAGACTGATCTTCAGTAACACCAGAAAGGGGGGGGGAGATTGCGGTGGGGAGGGTCCGATTGCAAAGCATTGCCGAAAAATTGCGTAAATTTGCGAGAAAATTGCGGGAAATTAAGGGGAAATTGCGGGAAAATGCGGAAAACTGCAGACCTCTACACCCAGCCCTGTCGAAACTCAGCGCAAAAACGACAGCCGGTCGAGGTCAGCCAACAGCCGATGTTTGACCAACGGTGGTTTGGTTGGTCACGAGTCGCCCATTAACACTCAACCATCGGAGGCAGGCCATCAACCATGCGGGTACCTGATCGCCATGTGCCTGGGACGGTCGTCATTTGGTGAGGCAGCGCTGGCCTTCCTGGTCCTGAGTGAGTGTGTTGTGCCTCTATTTGATGGCACGCACGGTTTTGGTCTTGTGCTGCATGTGTCTTTGTGTCCCGCCTCTTGGAAGGCCGTCATTTCGGTGGTGCTGCCGCACACCGAGTCACTTTTGCATCCAGAAATGTCGTGAGATGCGTCTTCTGCCAGACCTGCCTCGGGCCATCAACAGTGGCAATGCCATTCCACTCCCACTACGGAAAGCCCATCTTTCGCACTGCAGTCCAAGACCCAGTAGAGCAGGAAGTCCAGACGCTACATTGCGAAGCGGAGAATCCCCCCCACGAAAAAACAACACCAATGAACCAATCCGGCCACTTTCGCGGGTACTTGTTTTCCCTCGCGGTCCACCACCAGGGCTGAAGATGCAGAGCCCTATAGGCTTGCCAGGCCGGTAGGCGTGAGCACTGCACACTTCTGGGTTGTCCTATGTGACTGTGCCCCGGGCGCCTCTTGCACTATGCCGCACTTGTTTGGTATGCTGTGCACCAACCTCTCATGTGCCCGCTGCGCGACGCTGCTGTGTGCAGCTGCGCCCAACGCGCGACAGGACATGGCCAGCGCTAGGCCGGACTAAGGGCTGTAAAACATGTAATGTCACAACATCCCATAACCACTCCTCCAACAGGGCATGAAACAGCCCTCAAGGCCGCTGCAAATGCACTCCGCACAGGTTGGACCAAAATGGCCCGTAACAGCAGAGCACCCATCCCACATGGGCTAGGCAAGCCTTCGAACCTGAAAATACTGTTTTGCCTCAAAACTGAAGAATTCCAAACAAACTCGTCTTCTGAAATCAAAAAATGGGGGGTAAATCCCCCCACCCTAGCCCCTTGGCGCCCGCCCACCCCCCGGCCCCCTTTCCCTCCCTCCCTGCAATAGCCATACTTGGGAACTTGGGCCTACTGGCGATTTTTCGGCCCAAAACTTGGGAATCTGCTGTTTCGCAATGCCAACTAAGAATACACAGGCCCTGTGCCCCCTCCTCGAAGAAAAAAAGTGGCATGCCCGAACCAATCACCCAAAAATGCCTTGGGTGCTATGTCGCAGCTGGGTTGATCTCACAACATCGCTAGCGACGTGACTTGTAGGCAACTGCTGCTGCGAGCTGTGCCCTGCCACCCTCTTGCCTCTCGCCAGCTCCTTTGGCTCAAGGATGGCCTTGTTTTACTGTCCTTTTGACAATGGGCTTTGCTATTGCAATTAGTGGAAGACAGTGGTGCGCAGTCCATCAATCTCCGCTTCGGACGCCCAGTCGCTCGCACGGGAGCGGGGGCGTGAAAAGAGATTGTCACCGACCTTCCCTTGAACCAGGGATGGATATAGTGGATGGCGGGGGGGGGGGGGGGGAGACCCCCCCTCCCTGGATGACAAAATGACGATAACGAAATTCGACCGGCCAATTTTGGCCAATTTTCACCACTTTTCACTCTTGAAAAAAGGTTATTTCTGGCACACACATCTTCGCGTCAAGTACATTCCGCTGATCAATTTGAGGGGGCCTCCTGACATTTTTGAAAAAAAAATTTTGAATATTTTGGACCAGTTTTGGCCCCTCAGGAAATAAAAAAAGCGGCGGCTGCAGCGCCAAAATTTGACCTTGACCACAAGAGGGACAAAGGTATTTTGTAATTGTCATTTCGTCATCTCGGGCTCCTCAGAGCCACCCCCCGCCCCCTTACCCCCACCAAAATAATTCAGTCACTATCATATCCATCCCTACCTTGAACAGCATCCGACGGCCGAGCCAGTCAGGCAATGTCGCAGCAGCCCAGCACCGACTAATGGTAGCACCTAGCATGGTCCATGAATCGTGCCGTGCTTTGACAGGATCGCCCATGTACGCAGCGCCATCCCTTTACCGCTTGAATGACAAAGCGTCCATTTCACAAACACGCACGGACGCGCAGGGGGGGTCCTAAAGGGGAAAAAAAGGCCAGCATAAACGAACGCTCACGGGTATTCGTCCTGCTTCCTGGTCATGCCACCACCCGCCAAACGCCAACCGCTGCCAACCGCCAACCGCCAACCTTTGCAGTAAAGAAGGTCCCGGTTGGGGGTTGGCGGCGGTTGGCTGTTGGCGGTTGGTGGTCCCTGCCTTCAGGGCGGTCCTGAACACAAAAAAGAAACAATTTCAGGCTTCTTAAGGACCCCCCTGCGGACGCGCTCCCCCTCTGCGCGTGTCTCTTGTCTGGCCCATGGTATTCAGATGGCACATACCTGCCCTGAAGACAATACAATAATCGGACGCCACGCAACACACACTGCACGCACAGCGGGCAAACCTGTTTGGGAGAGATGTTCATGGGAGATAGACTGTACGCAGTGGACATCTCAAGGCCAGGCGAGCACTGGACCGCTACAGGTGGTGTTTGGCGTGAAGTCCTGAGCACTGAGTGCAGTGCGAAAGTGGGACTGTGTGGCTTGCGGGGCGGGGACAGCCTTGGCGGCGACATGCTTCGCACGAGAGAGAGAGACTGCTTCAAGGCCATTGCGAAGGCAAAGCGCTGGAAGAGAAAAGAGAAAAAGGCCGCAAAGAAGCGAGTCATGCTCGCACAGCAGCCGGCACGGGGGGCTTAAGAGGGTTGTGTCAGTGGGCAGCATGGCCGCAAGGCAAAAAATAAAAATCAAAGGAATGCCTTAGAGTCGAGTCCATAGCGACTATGGTGGTGTCTATGTCAGGAAGCGAGTTTATGTCAGTCGAGACACAGTGAAGCACAGAAATGTGTCAAAGAGATCTGCAGCAAAAAGCAAAACATTCCGGTGGAGTTAATGCCCTCTCGTCACACTGAATTCCAAAATTGCGTGTTCCCCGTTTCTACGCTTTGGTGTCTGGGCCACCTGCGGAGGCCTCGGTTCTGGTCCCAGTTGGCGAGGGGTCGCCGTCATTGGAACTCTGCTTGCAGCAGTAGCTTGTTGACGGCCGAGGCGTCCCACAGCAGGACGTGGTCCCGAATGGCCAGCGCATTCATATCGCCCCCCAAGCGCACAGAAGGTTGAGCGCCAAGGGTGTGTGAGTGAGGATCAGGAGTGGCTTGGGAAGGGAGGAGAGGAGGGAAGAGGTGTCCGCTAGACCAGGATGGTGGCTGGCGGAGGGGCCACCACATGCGGGGGGGATGGCCAGCAGCACCAACCTAGACGAGGGCGGGGTCTCAGAAAAGATGGTCACCATGTGCGTCAATGCAATACGGCAATGAGGGGGTTACCGTCAACGAGATGCGGATGCTGCTTACAATCAAAGTGGATGCTGCTTACAATCAAAGTGGATGCTGCTTACAATCAAAGAGCAACTACTGTGCAGCACAAAAGACATCTTGCCATGGCTGCCTCTGGCTGCTGCGTGTGGGAGCAGTGGAAGCGGGCAAGAATGCGTACATATCTGGTGCCGGGCTTGCAATAGCCATGCGCCCGGTACAGAATAGAGTCCAAGGGTTCGGCGGATGACCTTGGAGTGCACTATGCGCAAGGATGCCTGGAAATGGCCGAAACAGCAGGGCACCATAAAATGACAAAAAATGCATGGGTTTGCACCAGGCCTGTTTGTTGGTGGGGGAAACACACGAAGGGACGGGCCCCCAACATGGCAAAGCGGATGGCTAATGCGGTACGGGCGGGGCACGGGACCAAGGGGGAGGGGCAGCAACGGGCATAGTGGAGTAGTGCAGGAGAGAAGAGGAAGGCACACACCGTGGAAGGAGAGAGACGGCTGCAAAAAACATGATGGGCACCGCCGCCCAAGGCAGCTGGCCAAGGGGTGGCACAGAAGGCCAAACAAGAAGGCCTAGAGCAGCCAAGGCCCGAAGGGCACTCCCTCTTCTCTGCATGATGGGTTCTCTGCGGCTCCAACCTCTTTTGTCTCGCCGACACTGCAACTATGATTTCTCTTGATGGCATATTGACAGCAAATGCCAATGCTACAGGCCAAAAATTGGTCTCAACTAGCCTCCTACTTTGGGTTGTTGGACCACACCCGAAACAAACGTGTGCAACACACAAACCTGAATAAACAACAACGATTCACACTAGGTCTACCTTGGTGTTTACAACCATGAGGCAACATGCCACATTCTTGATGCATAGGCACATGTGTAAATGTCAAGCACCTTGATGCAAGACTAAAAAATGACGTGCAAACAATAACTAGGACAACAGTGGTTTCATAACAAAGGTGTTTTCGATTTCTGAATGAATATTTAACAAAATACTCCTTATTGAAATGTTTTTTTTATGCCTACATTTTGCTGCCCTAAAAAATCTTCGGTAGTGGAGAGTGCTAGGCCTGAAGGAAGGTTTTCGTTGCCTCAAACAGGCTTTTTTTTCTAACACTTGAGTAGAGGATAGTAGTTGTTCACCTTCTTATTTCTTTTTTCGGTTTATGTTTTGCCCAGAAAGTGTGTCAGCGGGGACAGGTGCATGGTGGGTGGCGCCGCATCTAGGCTCAGGGGCGCACCCAGGGGCTGTGTGTGTACAAAATACCTCGATGGAATGAACATCAACCACTTGTCGTCGTAGGGACCATACTAGCCAAATGTGACACTGTCCAAGCCCCGGAAGGTGACAGGGGGTGAGGAGCAGCTAAGGGCTGGGAAGACCTTGGAGGGGGCAACGGCATAGCATAAAGCAAGGGGCAAACGTGCGGAGGGACAGTGCACAAGGGGCACACTCTGTTGTTGCCCTGCACAGCCATGCACTACACGATTTCAAAACGCCACAGGCTTTTCCTTGTGCCCCCTCTAGGGTACGATAAGGCAGATCCCTGCCAAGGCTTTCGCCGAATAGTGCACGCACAGGCTATTGGTCTGCAGCCCCTTAGTTCACATACAAGAGCATCATCTGCGGGGTGGTGGGAGGACACAGTCACTGTCACTGCCCCCCCCCCCTCCCCCTCAAAACCTCACTTGCCTCGGTCAACTTTGGTTTTGCTTTGACTTGCCCTGCCCTGCCCAGCCCAGCCCAACCATGCACAACCATGCACAACAGGACGTCATAACGTCACAAGCTGTTACTTGTGCCCCCTCTGGGAATAAATCCCCCCCCCCCACAAGCAACTATACATCACGCTACTGCAATATACACGGAGGGGTTATGACGTTAGTGGCGCCAGCTCGGCACCGCACCCATCCACACACTGCCCGCCTTGTCTCTGTCCCCCACAGCCCACCACGGGGGCCGTTTCACCACCTCGTCAAACACAGCCTCACGTGCCATTGCCTCCAGAACTGCCTGTCAGCCCCCCCTGCCCATTGCACGCCCTGCTGATGGGGTCAACAAGATTCAAGTGGGACTGCACAAAGCCTAAGCTCATGTAGAGCCCCTACCACCTGAGCTTGTGCGCCAGTCGGCGCAGCACTCCCTGCTGCTGCTAGCGGGATGTGCTTCACCTGGGACAGGGCACCCATATTGTCTAGAAATGCTTACTGCGGCAAACCCAGCCTCCCTGGCCAGGTCGCACCCAAAGTGCGCCCCCCTCAGCTCTGCCGCCTGCTGGATGGTGATCCAGGGGGGGGCATACCTGCGAGCGCGCCCCGTGGAGCACCCACCGCAGGTCCCCCTTTTGCCATCTGCGCCGCATCTAAAAAAAATTCGGGGGATAGGCGCACATGGGTGCAATATTTAGATCACATTCTTTTTGTTTGGGGGGGTGCCGTCCATTGTCCAACAGGTCACCGATGTTGTGGCTAGGGCGCTCGAGGAAGCGGGGTTCATTATGAGCGAGAAAGGTGAGTGCCCGCTGCAGCAAAGCCCTAACCCGGATGGGCAAGGACATCAATCTACGCTCCCCGCGAATCTCCCGTGCCCCTCTGCCATAATTGTTGTGGTGTTGGTGTGGGTGCGGCTGGCGCTGAAGCCCTTCCACTTTGTACCCCTACGTCGTCTGTTAGGAAAGATCAGCTGGCTGGGATGACCCGGGAACATGGGTGGGTGCTTCACAATAGGGGCTGCTCGAGGCGATTGCATAGGTCACAGCAGAGCCGGGGGTCACAGAGCCAATGATTTTGGCAATGAGAGCCAGCACTAGCCCTGATGCCTAGTGCCCAGGGCGTTCCTTAAGGGAAAAAGAAAGTTGTTCCAGAAAATGGGTTTTTCCGAAGAGCCCGCGGACATTACATGTCTTCACCCAGGTGTTCCCAACTATTCAACCATGAGTCCCTAGCCCAAAAATTGTGCAAGCACACAACCATATGATCCTAGCCCCACATGTGTTCAATGATAGCATCCGAACCCTACCTCACACCCTGCACAATTCAACATGAATAGGAGCATTGTTATTTTCCATCAAATGTAGTGACACGGCGTTCGACCACCTGAATGTTCCATCGCCGGTGGCACAGCTCATAACAAACTCTCTACAGCAGGTACAACCTTTGGAAGTGCCCCCTGACACGCTCCATAAGCTCACCCTTCCCCCCGTTGACACTCAAACCATGCTTCCTACAAATGGCCTTAAACTCAACTTTAGTCCAGTCATGCAATTTGCCCCTCTCCATTGCCTTCAACACCGCCTCATCCACATCATACGCAAACACCAACTACGCGGCAGGGTCAGAAGAGGTAGAGGGGACGGTTGGTGGGTTACCAAGGTCAGAAGAGGAACGAATGGCGACTTCACCTGGCTGCTCCAAATCCTCGTTGTCACTATCTTCGTCCTCACCCTCCAACCCAACCCCATACACATCGCCAATGTCGGCGTGGCGCGTTGCCCTCTTCAGGACAACCCACAAATCTTGAATGTTCAAATGAAGCTCTGCCGGAGCATCCTCTTCGAAAGAAATTGGCAAATCCTTGAAAGCAGCAAACCCAAGCAAACCACCATCTTCCACCTCAACCGCATGCCCTTGCTTCCGCTTCTGCGGGTGGAAAGGGGACTTCCGGAGCTCATCAAACACCTCAAACGGCCCCCAATCCTCTGGTGCCTCCCCATTGCACCTTACCCACAACGTCTCACACATGCGCTCCGTGCTTTGGCCAAAGTCAGCAACCGTCACATAGCTGAACACTCTCTCACACGAACATGAGCTTGCCTCAACCCAATCCTCCACTGTAGCACTACCACCCCACCGAGTTCCATTGAAGCGTGTTCGGACACCTTGAATCAGACTGCGAAGAAACTTCATCCAGCTACCCTTGATGGGGCTGCTCCCTACCTCAACACCCAACGATTCCTCTGGAATGACATGACGCATGGTGTGCAAGAGCTGCGTGCACATCACGTTCACACACAAACCTTGGATGGCGGCGACTTGTGCACCCCTGGGCCACGCAACAAAGCGTGGATTGTGAGTCCCTAACCCCAACTCGAGGGGCCACGCAACAGAGCGTGGATTGGATCCCAAACGCCACGCTCGGGGACAAAATCAGAAGTGGCTGCCTCACGCCTACCTTCTCGGGGGGCCAAAAGAGGGCGGAATTGCTACGTAACCCCTGCTTTCTCGGGGATCCCCAAAAAGGGGGGATAGACATGGCCCAAGTTGGGCCAGTGCAAAAAGGCCTCTGGGGCGGTCCTTAAGGGTGGTCCTTACAAAAAAAAATCTCGTCCCTTAAGGATCGCCTTGCTGATGCCAGCCAAAGGGCACCTGCACCAAGGCATATGTGTGGCCCCGGGCAGCTAGCTTGAGAATGCGCGTCAGGTTGGGGGGGGGGGGGCTTGATGGACCAGTAGCAATGGGAAATATCCAACTTGGTGGCCCACAACCCCTCCCGCCCCCCCAAGAAGTCACGTACTAGCACCGCCAAGCCCTCCAAGGAGGGCAACTTACGGGGAGTATCTGCGCCACGTGCGCACCGCGCTACTTTTCCAACGAGTTTACCCATAAGGGGCTGGATCTGACACACCTCCCAAAATGCCCCCCAAGGAGGGTACCACACGCCGGGGCTGAGCTTCGAGGACGGGATCCTCAAAGAGCAACAAACGACATTTGTATAGTGCCTCGTCTTGCACGATCTGGCACTCAAAGCATGGACGGTTTGATGGAACACCTTAGTGTAGTAGTTCAACTCAAGAGAATCACGGACTAGGCTCAAAACCCCTAGACAAGGGGCCCCCGGGCAGAAGCTGCGGCTGCTTGGTCGGGCCGGACCGCTAAATCTCTGCGCCCCGCGCCGCGCGCGTGCCCCGTTAAGTGCTCCGCGTTAAGGGCTTGGCCTTAAAGTTGCACATTGCATTGCTACAATCAACACACACTTGTGTTGGGACTTACATTTAATGAAAGCCTCCTGGGCTGCCCGTCGGTGAGCTGAATGAGGCCCTGGTGGCTAAGAGTAGCCAACATAGCCCTGAGCTTGAGATACATTGAAGGTTGTAGGGGGGGGGGACACGTTGGCCTGCGCCTCGAGAAACTTTGGGTCTAACCACTCCCCCCTCACATCTTGTGGCACATCGACACTCCCTACAGGGCCCAAGCCCCTCGCGGCAAGCTCTTCTGTCACCTCACGCCCCCCCCCCCCAGCTGTGGATTGGAGCCCCCATCCTCCGACAACTCATCTACCGCCATCCCATGAAGAACCGCCTCCATGAGCTCCATACCGCATGTGCTCTTGGGCTTGGTGCTCGCCAGCGTATCTGGGCACCACTTCAACACTTCTGCCCACTGCATGCTGACAAGGGGGAGGGCCGCCGCCACCGAGACGCGCAACTTGTTAGCCATCCTAATGCTCGCCTGCTGGAGGTGGTCGCTCCACAAAGCGTCACACATGGTGCACTGGGCCTCGCTCCCCATGTTGCCGGCGCACTACTGCCCTGGGAGATGGTGTGTCCGTGCTGGCAGTGGCCAACTCTTGGGGGCACGCCTTCCGCATGCCCCCAAGGGAGGGCAAAGTGCCACGCTGAAGGGGGAAGGGGGGGGTCGCGTAAGATTTGGCCTTGAGCTCGGACGACCATGGCCCTCATACCGCGATGGTGCGCATGGCTGCTCCAAGGGCATCCATGGCGGCAACCCCCATGCGCCGGAAGCACTGCCATGCATACCCTTCATACGGGTAGCCGGCCATCAAGCAGCGTAGTGTGTACTGCAACAACGACTTAGGGCCCAAAAGCGACACATGTGGGGGCCTAAGCCTGACCCGATCCGTCTGCAGCAATGCCTTGCGCCACTCTTGCTTGAGTGCCACCCTGTCGTTGGCCCGCTTGTCGTTGTAGATGGCTACCTTGTGCCTGTGCTCGATGTCGCATACTTGGCAGTGGACAAAGGATAAAACAACAAGAACAAGCGCCACGAGCTCCGTCGGGGAAGCCCCTGCATCAGCGGCTATGCGGAGGAGCTCCATATCTGCCCATGGCGTGACGGACGTGGGAACGCCTGGGCAGCTCCTTCAGCCATGGCCCACTGGGCGTCATTGACCATGGTTGGTTTGAGTTGCAGCTTCTCCGCCATGCGCACCACAGATAGGACCCCCCTAAGGGTAGAGGGTCATTGTCCTTCGGTAGCCAATGCCGTGACGTGGTGGGCCAGGGCCATGTCCCTACTGCACTTGCGGTACATGAGCAATGTCCTCCCAAGGGCAGGGAGCTTCCCACTCCAACCCTCAACGGTGTCCCGTGACCACTTGCGTGTGGCCAATGTGAAGGGCTGCTGCGCTAGGTCGCCATGCTAGAGCTCCTCGACCGTTCCCCCAAAATACCGCAGCTCCACGGCGGTCCCATCCACCCCGGTGGCCCGTTCGTGCTGCCCCCACCCTCCCCCCCGTCAGAGAGCTTGGGGTGTGTGCGCTGGGTGTGGACCTCCCAGACTCCAGTGGCTTCTCCCACAGCGGAAACAGGGGTAGGGTGGGGGGCCACTGAAGTCGTAGACACGCCTCGCTGTGTGCGGGCTGTGTAGACCCACTGCAACCCCTGCATGCTCAACCCTCCTACACTCTGGCCAGAGGTAGATTGGGGGGCTGGAGGCTACGGGGCATTGGCACATTCGCGGGACTAGCGGCCGTAGAGCCCGCAACGAAAACAGGGGCCAAGCGGCCCAGGAGGCGCAAGGGGAGGGCCAGGTGGAGGAGGGGGCTGCAACTGGGTGTACCAGCCTTGTAGCTGGGGGGACCATTGCTGCCGGGGCTAGCCCTGGTACTGGGGCTGCTGCTTTGGTGGCTGTTGTTGCTGTTGTTGACCCCTTGGCTGCGGGGGCGGCACCGCCTCGCGCAACAGCACCCTCAAGACCGCCTCAGCCAGCACAAGACTTGCTCTCAACATGTTGTGTGCCTTCAAAAATGCGTTGAGGGCCTAAGCCACGTGTGCCTGCCATAGCCACTGACAAGGTGCCACTGGCCACGGCCAAGAGGGCCTTGTGCTCCACCGGGTATGGGGACACCCACTTTGCGAGCTACGACAAGCCCTCATCATAGAGCCCGGCAGCCTTGTAGGTGTCGAGGAACTCCACTGTCGCCTTGGCCTTGTCCTCAGGGCCCAAGAACGCTAGCATCGCGGCCGCTACCCGACACGTTCGGCCCGAATTTCCCCAAAGTGGGCCATATTGAAAAATCGCCCGCCGTAGCTATGCGACGAGCTAAGCCAATATTAAGCATGGTCCTAAAAGTAGGGACCCACTGCCCTCACATCCCCGCCTTGCCCCAACCATAACCCCTCCGGATCTTAGAATGGCGCTAGGCGCCAAAGGGGTCATGAGGGCATAGTAAAACATCGGGGAAACTTGGGTTGGGCCTTAGATATACCGCACATGGGCACCTATAACAATCATATGTCACATATGTCTGGTGTTGCACATATATGTGCCTAATATGGCCTTTTTATGTTCATTACTCCCTGTGCGTGGCTTTTGCAAGGCACGGATGCGTCTAGTTCGTTTGGATGACTTGTTTGCGTGTATCATAGATGATCTATAACATCCGGAGTGTCTCCCGTGAATAATTCATCTTTTTGCTATAACAGAATATCTAATAATACAACGGGGCATTTTGGCCCGTTTTCATGATATGTGACATTGGATAACAACATATGGGCATGCAGTTTTGGATTGAAACCATGACAAAAATTGAGGCACATGGGTGACCTTTTCTTCAAACCCTAGATCATTTCTAAATCAATCCCCAAGGGTCCGGAGATCCTAATTGGGTAGGGTCATTTTTCACTTTTTTGGATGTTTGGTGTGCTCAAATGAAAAACCGTTTCCAAGGAGCCATGACGTCAAATCAATCCCAAACCGAAATATGCGATGCACCCAACTTCACATTTTAGGTCGCTTGAGTGTCGCATAAAATTTGCACAAGCTTTGGTGTGCCCGTCATTGAGTTTGACTGTGAAATTTTCAAAAACCGCGTATAGCCATATTTTGGTATCCAATCGACCCAAATATGGGGAGATACACGAAGCCAAGCTACACGCGTGAAGTGTGGGACATGTATTGACACGTGTTACGAGGATAAGGTTGAGTTTCCAATAGGCTCACCGTGATTCAATGGAGACTATGCAACGTTTGGGGACATATGCACACACCGTGTGTTTGTCATGCACCATGCACGTCATTTTTGGCCATTTATGGGGTCAATTGGCGATCCCGGTGCTCTGCCGTGTTGGCTTTGACCGTCATATTCTCATATCATGTTGGCATGGTTCCCTGCCCGAGATCTCTGCAATTGGCCTGAGTTGCAACGGCCGTGGCGGCCAAGTGATCGCCAATTGAGCATCTCTTGAAAACATTGCCCCGTGTCGCTTGGGGGGGCCTATAGGTGCAATGGGCCCTATCGGTTGATGCTTGGTCAACCCAATCCCTCGTGCACTGCTCCTATTGGCAAAGATATTCAATGATGTTGGAATATCTTTGGGAAATTGTTCCCAAAGCACATGGACCAATATATTTGTAAAGTAGACAACAGGGGCAACACAATAGAGCCCTTGTTAACTACTCAACTACCCATGGTTCCCTAGTCAAGCGACACAAAGGTGTGGAGGAAGACAGAAGTCTTGACCTCCACGAAACTCGGCGCTTATTGCACCGACATGAGCGCACAAGTCCCAGGGACAATATTCTGTGTCATTGGGACGCTTTTTGGCCACGTCAAACTGACCAGAACATTCAAGTATCCGTGCGACTACTGACGACGGCGCTCCCAACATGTAACAGAAAGACACGATCATCTCGATATAGAGAGCGAGTTTTAATAAATTCATAGCAAGAATTGATAAGCAATTGGATTCCTCGTTGACTCCGTTTAACACGAAAAATTGTGGTGCCTGCATGATGCCAGCTGGGCTCGGCGGGGCAAGGCAACTCAAAGCAAAACTAGACTTTTCCTGTCCAACTATGGATGTGCTGAAATAGCACTGTCCAAGACCCCCCCCCCTGGGGTGGTGGTGGGCATAGCTCTCTAGCTGTGTGGAGATTGAGATTGGGGCATCATGGGAGGATGTTGTGCCACTGTTGGCCGACACGTGTGCCCAATGGCACCCATGGACTCACGTGTGGTAGGTTGGGACACCTGCCTCTAGCTCTAGGGTTAGGGTTATTTTGGGATGTGTTTTATGTCCCTTATCTCTGAGCCCCAAGGGAGTTGTTCAGAGGCCAAGGGACATGGGTGGCTGTTGGGTGCCATGTACCATGCCTTACCCCCAATTGTCTCCCTCTTTCGTGCCTTGTCCCAGTATGTACACATGGACCCCAACCCATTTGTAATATTTACATCCCGTTTCTCAGATCATGGCAAGAATCTTGAGACACTTTGACATTCAAGGCTCTTTGGTTTATTGGACGTGAGCTCAATGCTTTGCCTGTGTTTGACTATCCCCAGCGTGCCCTAGGGAAGCCCTGCCCGGGGTTACGTGTCAATAGGTCGTGAAGTACCGGAAGGGTGTACAGGAGTTTTGGTTTATTGGGGAACCGAGGTCGGGCAGAGGATGTGGAAGAGCAGGAGCAACAACAAAGTCAGGTTCCGCATAGGCGCAAGTGAGTGTGAAGCAATGCGCGGGGCCATGAGTAGGGGGCATATGAATGCGTGTGGGTTGTTGTAATGACATGGCTGACAGTGACAACAACGAAAGCAGTATCAACAATACCACGAAGAGCACCAGCCCAAACACCCTGGATATGCGAAGGTTGGTTGTGTGGGTCGAGGCCCACGCTAACAAAGGCACTGAAGGTGCATACTCTGCCTGTTTGGTTTCCCTCTCTTCTTGTTGTTCTTCTTGTTGTTTTTTAATTGTTGCCAAAATCTCCCATCTGCCAGTCTCAGGATGAGTTGAATGTAAAAATGACTTATGTGTCAGGGGCCTGTTTGGGCCCGAAAGCACTGTGTTTCTGCTTGAAAGGTTGCAACAATGTGCACCTTTGCCTCGGTTTTGACCATCTCTGTTACAAGTCCTCGATCATGTCCTGTGTGGTTTTGTGTGATGACAGTTTTGGTCCTTTTCGACCAGACAGAAGGACGTCAACTTATATATTGGCTCTGCTAGCCCTTTGAGAAAGCCTTTGTTTGTGTTTGTATATTAGCGTGAAATGCAGTGTCATGCTCTTGAGGCTGAGCCACAGCCCTCTTTCGTATCTGTGGCGCGGCTATGTCACTGTTGCAGTGGCAGTGGTTGGAATTTTGCTTGAAAGACACACAGCAAAACAGTGTCCTTTTGTTTGGTGCACTGTTCACTGTGTGCCACGCCTGCTGTCTTTCGTCTCTGGTACGGCGGGACAGCCTTTTCAAAACCAATCTTTGATGACAACAGGTTTTTGTGTAATACTGATTTTGCTGACAGTAAAGTACTCAACAGGCTGCCCCCCCTCTTGACAAAGCGTAGCTGTAGCCCCATCACCATACCCCAGACCACCATCCCTTAGCCCAGCACAGCCAATGGGTACAACTGCAGTAGCGTTTGAGTTTTACTTGAACCTGTTTGATTTTTTGAAGAACAATGAATTTTCAATGCCGTGGTCAGTTAGTTGTTCGTATATCAGGAAAATGTTTAATGATTGTGGCGATTTGGCCTTTTCAGCTTTTGCAGGTTTTTTTTCAGGATGAAACTATTATATGTACAATGGCCCCAGCACGACCCACTAAATGGTGGGGTGAACAGCGCCTTGGTTGGGGGCAAACGGGGACACGCAACACCTCAGTGCCGTGCTCGTAGGTATTATTGTGCATCAGTTGGCTAGGCAGCACAGTGGGTAGGCCACAAGTGTGGTGCTGTGTATGAGTTATAGCTTAAGCCAGACTGTGCTTGCACCTGGTAGCAGGTTGCCAGTGCACTGTAGTGCAGTTTTCCTTGATTCTGATTTGCCATAAGCTTTTGATGCTGAATAACCGTTGCTTACCTTTAAGCATTTCTGTTTGCACGAGCACGTTGGCAGGGTGCTCGTGCTCTGGGAGGTGCTACATTTCCGATTATGTACAATTATACTCTGATATAGTGCTGGCGTTGCAGTGATTCATTGTTGTTAATTTGATTGGACCGAGATATTTATGGCACTGGCACTGCACCCCAAGGTTTCTTTTCGGCCATCTGCACCCGTGCAATGGTCCTGGGAGGGGAGTGCAGGTGCGCAGGTGCCAGTGCGCAAGACCACGCAGAATGCGTAAGCGCGACAGAAAATAGGACTCATGATATTTGTCGCATAGCATGATTGTTTGTATGATAAATAAAGCATTTCTGATTTCATGTTATTTAGTGTGTTATTTGGCAGCACTATGAAGGGACTTATTGCGAAATCAGACTGATCAAAGTTTCAGAAGTTGCTGTTCCGCGTGACTGTGCTTGTGCCTTGCTACAGAAACAGGAAAAAGAGAAGAGCAACCTCCATGCTGAGGAGGATTTCTCTGAGAAACTGGAGAGCATAAAACTTGACCCTCGTCTCGGTAGGCTCATCCAGAAATACCATGAGTTTTTTGGAGCGTTGCCCCCACCCCTGTCTTGCAAAAAGCTGGTCCAGATGGACCTCAAACTGAAACCAAAGTTTGAAGGGTCTGTGGTGAGGTCGCGTCCGTACCCCGCCCCACAAGACCAAATCGACGAGATCGAACGCCAGATCCAGGAGTGCATAGATGCTGGCCTCGTCGAGGAGTATAAACACGGGGACTATCCCCGCCATTGTAGCCCTTCTTTCCTAGTGGCTAAACCTGGCTCCACTGCTATGCGCTTGGTCGTCGACTATGGTGAGGTCAACAAAAAAACCCAACACCACTCAGAGAGTATCCCCAACATGGAGAACACCCTAGAGAGAATCGCCAAGTGTCGATTCAAGACCAAAATGGACAAGTGCAGTGGATTTTGGCAGGTAGACCTAACCCGAGCAGCCTAGGAACTGCTCGCCTTTGTAACCCCTAAGGGCCGTGTCTTCCGCTGGAAGGTCATGCCCTTCGGCGTCGCGAATGCCCCTGCACTCTTTCAGGAGATGATGAACAAAATCCTATATACCCTGAGACGCAGACCCCTTGTACAGGAACTGGTTTCCGTGGGGCTGAGATGGAGGCACTTATCGATGACGTGAGCTTGGGTACTAATACCCAGGAGGATCACATCCTCCTCCTACAAGAGTTTTTCACCGTCTGTCACGAAAACCATCTCCGCATCAAACTCGAGAAATGTGAGCTCATGCGTGAGGAGATGGAGCATCTAGGTTTCGACGTTGGGTATGGCTGGTGGAAACCAGCCGCATCTAAGATGCAACCCCTGCAAGACATGCAGATACGTGATGACCCTAAGAAGGGTCTTCACGACGTTCGAAGTTTTATTGGCGCGTGCAATTTTTACCGGCGCCACGTACACAATTTTACATATTCATCAGCCCCCTTGACTGGCCTTATAAAAGAGACCAACCCTTGGCGGTGGACCGACAAGGAGGAGGTCTGTTTTCAGGAGTTGAAGAAGAAAATCTCCTCTACCAACTGCCTGGGGGTACCCCGCTCTAAGGGCGAGATAATACTCTCCACAGATGCCTGTGATGTAGGGCCTCAATTGGTCAGGTGTGGACCCGCCACTTAGCTCCAGCCGCGCCTGCCTCACGACCTTCATCGCCATCTCAGTTCCATGGTTGTCCGTGTCACGCAGACAGTGCTTTGCAGTTCGTCCCGTCCCTCGTCCCTGGATGGGGTAAGAGTCGGGCTGCTTCTACAGGGTTCAGGGCATTGTCGCCTTCGGGTTGAGTTTGGGGCGTAGCGTTTGTTGTGTCCCACTTTGGTTCCCACCGTCGCACTGGCATGCTCGCTTGCGCTGGCCCCTCTCGGCCACACACCTGTGTTTCCGGGTCACCTGGTCGTGGGGGGTGGGGAGGTCAGAGGTCACCCTTGTGGGCCACTGCCACCGGCCCTGGGCTATTTAGGTCCTTAGGATTTAAAAACCCCAGTGGGTACTGGCTTTTCGGAGGTCAACATACAGCCATACAAAGGGTGGGAAGGCTGGGCGGCGCCGAGGCGCCTGCATGTGTGGTGAGTGTGTTTGCGTGTGCGGTTGTTCCCTGTGCCAAGTTCCAGTACTTCTCAGAAGGCAGCCGCTCAAGTGGCAGCGCACCCGGCGTTTGCCGTGAGGGAGGTGGTTCGAGTCCCGGACAGGACCTCCTATCGACCTGTTCGAGTACAGGTGGCGGCGCGCACTGCTGCAGGTGTGTGTGGTTCCTGCGTGTCACTTTTTGGGGGTTGGGGCAAAACGGACGAGACCTCCACCCGATCCACCGGTACCGGTGGTGGCGCGGGTTGCTGTAGGGGGGGGTGGTTCCCACGACGCCGACTAGAGAGCTCTACGTGCAGGGAACCCAAGAGCACCAGCTCCCGGGATCGAACCCCGCACTGGACGACTGAAGACTACCGCTCTCACTACTGGGCCGTGCCGGTCTCTTGCCCTGTTTGGGGTTTGTGACGCTCATGGAGTCTGAACCTATGGGTGTGCGGGCTCGCGTGCACTATGGCGTGCCAAACAAAGGGCGGCTGGGGTCCGGTGTTCCACACCGTGAGCCCTCCGTGCTGCACGTGATCGTGGAGGCCGTTGCTCGTGATCTGGGTGCCAGCCAGGCCTCATCACAGCTGCCTGGGGGGGAGGGGGGGGCTGACGAGGGGAAGAGTTCCTGCCTGACGTCACGCATTGGTGTTTGCCGTGGTGAGCGGGAGACCGCCCGCGACCTCCATCCAGAGGCCGGGTCAGTCCAGCCTGGTGAGTGGCGTGGTCTCTTGGAGGCTGGGGTGAGTAACTCCCTGTCTGCGGGGGGTCGGGGGGGGGTGTGTGCCACGAGGAGGCGGGCTGGCCGCCCGCTCCTCCGGAGAAAACATGGGTTGCTCCTCCAGGTCGGACTCATCTTCCTGATCTTGTGCCTGCCCTTCCTGCTGTGGGCGCCGGGCCGAGGTGACATACCCTCGGAGGAGGGGGGATTTGCGGCGGCCCATGTCAGCCAGTGTGTCCGCGTGTGTGTTCCCTACAAGGCCAACGTGTGAGGGGACATGCAGCCAGCGTACCGCTGCCCCTACCTGCTCAATTTCCCCAAGGAGTTGCTCCCACAGGTCCACGTGGCCCACCGGCCCCCGCGAACCTTGCCAGTCATGGCGCCGCCATTTGCTGGCTTTGCCTGTGGCCCCCATGACCACTAGTTTTGAATCAGAGCGGATCAGTGTGCGCTTGTGCTGTGTCCTATGGCGAATGGCATGTATGGCCGCGAGGAGCTCTCCCGTGTTGTTTGTTTGTTTCTGAGTGATGGGGATGCACTGTGCCGTGTCCCGGTGATCCCCGAAATATACCCCAAACCCTCCCACCATTCCCGCCTCCGGATGGACCTCCGACGAGCCGTCGGGGTAGATGGCTTCCCATCCCTCCGCTACATACTCATCAATGACTTTCTGATGCGCCTCCGCCATCGCTGGGCCATACATGTCTTTTTTGCGTTTCCTGGGCCGCGGGTTGCGGAGCTTGGGGGGGGATGGGTGGGGTTGGCTGAGCCTGGGGTGCTGCAAATTTCCTGTTTCCTTGAGGGATGCGATTGCTCGGTGCATGTCCCGCACTTCGGCCGTGGGGAGGGTTGGAGCTGGGTGCTCGTACCATCGCGCAAGAATGCACAGCCACTGTGTGAGGAATATGTCCCATGTTGGGGGGGTGTCTCGGAATTTGACCGCATTGCGCAGATTCCAGGATGCCATAACCGCGGTCCACATGATCAGCCCTAGCGGGCTCTGGAGGGATAGAACTGGCATGTCCCACAGGAGGACCTCTGGGTCTGTTTCCGTGGTATCCTCGAATATCGCTGGCCCCATGCATTGTTCCGCAATGTGATACGCGGGGGGGAGGAACCGGCACTCCAGCAGCGCGTGTCGCATGTCTTCTGGTTTGCCATCCACCAGGCAGTGTGTGTGCTGAGGGAGCCAGTTGGCGAGTCTGGTCCCCACTGGGAGTTTTTTCCACAGTGCGGTCTGTATGAAAGAGTGGTGTTTGGGCGGTATCGATAGCTTTGTCCAGGCCTGCCAGGTTTCCGGTGTTTGACGGGGGTCCGGGGGTTCCTGACGCATCAGGTACCTGAGCATGGCCTTTGTATTCCAACCCCCCCACCTGTGATGTAGGGGGGGGGGGGTACCCTATACCAGCGGCAGGAGCTAAACCCCGCTGAGTTGTCTCACTGCCAGTATCACACTTCAGGTCTGAACCGCGATGGTACCCTGAAGCATGACTACCCTGTGAATGAGTGGCATCTAGTGCCCCTCGGGCACTGGAACTGGAAGTGGAATCAAGCACGATCCAACTATAGTACCTACGACCAGATACTCCTGGCTGGGATGCTCGTGCTCTCGTCGCACTCCCGCCTACTTGGCACTAACCCTATTCTGTGGCTCTGTGACCAAGAGCCTATGAAAACATTTCAGAAGGGTCCCCCTCCTGAAAAAGCGAAACTAAAACGGTGGTGGACTTATCTCAGTCAGTTCAGGTTGACTGTCCACCATATACAGGGTATAAAACACGAAAGGGCTGACTGTATATCTCGTAATAACTTCGATGCCCTCTTAGGTGAGAGCTCGGAGGCGTTATCCAAAGAGGCGTTCCAACGTATGGATGTCCAGTGGACTTGTCCATGCGCACTGCAGGTGTACTGGAGGGTTGGAGTCTGAAAGACTACCAGTCAGAGTACCAATGTGTACTCAATTCCTTCAGTAATGGCCTAGAGGCACGCCTGATAGACGGCGACCGTTGGTATAAAGATAACCAATATCTGTACTATGAAGACCGCATAGTGGTGCCCGAGGCACGACTGGATGGTTGCCTACAGTGGGCCCATCTTAGTTCAGGGCACACAGGGTGTAACCGTTCTGGTGAATTTTTCAGGGAGCGTTTCTACTCCTGATTAACCTGCGCTGAATTACGCGCTCGTATGCAGCCCATAGTGGACCCCTGTGGCTGTCACGCCAGCAAACAGAGCGACCCACGTGACCGGGGACTGGTCTCCAGTCTGCCTATCCCCTACTGTGCTAATTCTCTGTTGTACGTGGATTTCATCCACGGTCTGCCTAAGTTTGGTGGTTATGACAGTTGTCTGGTTGTCACCTGTGGCCTGACCCGTTTCACCCGTGCGTTTCCCTGCAACAAAAGATCACAGGGGAAAAAACTGTGAAAATTTTGGTTGAACCATGGTTCGAATACTACGGGGCACCTAAGGAGGTGCACTCTGACGAAGATGTACGTATCCGGAGTGACACCGGATGGTACAAGCGAGTACTGGACGCCCTGAACGTCCATGTAACCACAGGTGTGCCCTACACTCACACTTCTAACCCCCTGTGCGAGAGACGGAACCGTGTGGTGGAGCAGAGCCTGGGAATTCTGATGAAACAAGAGCGTACCAAAGATTGGGTACGCCTGTTACCCTGGGCTGTCCTAACCATGAACTCTCAGGAGAGTTCCTCAACTGGCTATACCCCCCACGAGCTGTTCCATGGGGGGCGTCCTGCGTGGTTCTTCAAAACCCCTTTTCCAGAGGACTACAAGAGCTGGAGCACACGCAGGACCTGGCTACCCTGGCTAGAGCTAACTTGAAAGACGTTCGAGAACGTGAGTTAACTAGTCAACTTGGTAGTGGACTCACAAGTTCATTGGCATCACCGGATGCCATGGGGTTGTGGGCACCACTGCACTAGTGCTCGATGTCTTTTGTGATGACACATGGTATTGATGGAAAGAGTATCTATGGCACAGGTGCTGCAACACCTTACCAAATGGCATTCTTTAGCCTACTCCCGGACAATATGCTATTCACTCTCCCCCCTTCACCTGTTGCATGTTTTTGGCTTCTATCATAGGCTGTTGTATGTTTATTTCTGTTATGGGCTATTGTTTGCTTACACTTTTGTGACATATGGTGTAGAGGCATGGGGCCAAAGCCGGGGGAAGGACACGTTTGGGGTGTGGCACTGGCACATCACACCTCGGATGGGGTGTCTAGGGTCTCAAGGACCGGGTTGGTTGACAATCTCCCAGCGGGTGGGAATGCTACATTGCATAGACTTAGAGGCATGAGGACATGCAACAAATCACATGTATGGGTTTGCATACCTACTGCCAGCACACAACCACAACACACCCAACAGCCAAAGAACAGCTTCTCTATTTGACAATGCTCATAGAGGTATGCACTGTGAGACGCAATGCCGCGTGGCACACACAAAGACTGGTGGATAAGGTCAGGCAGCCATGTGTGGGCATATATACCGTTTGTTCGTTGTGGAAAGCCAACAGGTTGCTAAAGTGGCCCACCTTGGTGTAGGCTTCTCACCTAAGACCCTACACTATGGGGAAGGGACCTGATACTTGGGGGGGCTAGTCGTGTAACCATTTGGGTGTTTTCTCCCTATCAAGTCGGCTACCCCTTATTATCCCATATTACACTTCCCAAGTTTATTACAATGAAGGGAGACACAGCATGCGTTGGAAACGGGCACCCACCTTGCCGAAGGGTAGTGTATCTCTTTGGTCCTAGGGGTTTTCATTACCCCAAACATGAGGCGGTGAATCATATCTGCACCCACATAGGCTCATGGGTGTGGGGCATAGCGGTCCTGGGATTTTTCTGGATTACCTGAAACCATTATCTCAATATCTGTAAATTTCATTTCAACTTTCTTCTGCACAATGCATGTTGCAACATACACCTTATATTGGTTCAACTTAATCTTGTTATTCTGCCTATTCTGCTGTTGTCATCTGCGGCCTTCGTTTTTTCTTCCGGCGCTTGCACATTACTTGAGGGGCCTGCAATTCTACTGGGTGGGGAAAATGCACAGCACTACCAGGACACCTGTGCACAGTGCACACCAAGACAACCCCCCACCACACCATACACCAGATGGAAATCCGTACACCGAAAGTACTATATGCCCATACACCAGGAGCACAGCTTCAGAAACCCGGTGCACTGTGCAAACAAGGTGCTTCCCATGTGCCATAGACTGTATTCATGCCCGGCCTGTGGAGATTGGGTGAGGCTTACTGCTTCATGCAAGCGGCGCAAAAGGAAGCTCTCAACACACAACTCAACGCACTCTTGAAGAAGAATGCACGAGCTGACAAAAAGTTTGGTTTGAAGCTTTTTTGAGGTGTGGGTTGGATGAAGGGTATGTAAAAAGGACGTTGATCTATCGTGCATCAAAAAGTGGTGGGTTTGGGTAGAAATCAAGGAATTGCCAAGTCGCAGAAATCGCCTTTTGGACCATGGTACCACCGTGTTACTTTATTGATGGGCACCTGTTGGCAACATGACAAAGAAGGCGGAAGCCATCCTTCAAAACGTTCCGGGGTACGAAAGCAGAAGCAGGTTTTGGAAACCTTCATAAAGTCAGATTTGTCCACCTGGCTGGTGGCCCACTGCTGCAGATGTGGCCTCCACCGGCCTGCATTTCCAATTTCAGGTCAACCCCCCCCCCCCCTCCCCGGGTCACAAGCATATCACATGGGTAACAAGAAACAAACAAAGCTGTAATTCATGCAACAGAGATGGGTATCGCTCCTGCAACGTTTGCGTCAACCCCCGTGCCACTCTTCTGCCACCAGCCTCTCTGTCCTGGCACGAACTGCAACTGGTACTTGGCAACAATCTGGCAACTTCTTCTGCTGTGCCCCGCCCTGTTCTTTCCTTGTCACTTCTTGACCAATAAGTTGTCGCACCGGTTCTCCTGGCCATGCCGCAGTTCGCTGCCCCCCCTGTGTGACATTCCGTCTGGTTGTTGTTTCTTTACAGGGCCCTGGACAGTCACCCTTTCTTCCCTTCGCATGTTGCGTCGGGTCGCTGCTTTCCGTCGGCCGCTGCGGCTGGTGCTCTTGCTGGTGTTGTTTCCGCGTTCGCGGAGCCCAGTGGTTGGTGTGCCGGGGCTGTGCTGGATGTGGCATGGTGTGCCGTTTGCGCGTCAGTGGCGCCCAATAGTTGGCGTATTGAGGTTGTGCTGGTTGTTCCCCCCCCCCCCCCGGGAAAGGTCAGCGAGACTACAATACCATGCCTCACCCAACCAACCTCAACAACTCTCAGCAGGCTCAACCTCCATCACGCTTCATGACCGCTTGTGCGTCTAAACTGTGACCGAAAGTCCAAACTCCCGGCAGCTGAGAATATACTCCAGCACCCAATCCCGGAAGGCCACCACGTCGGCAGCATAGGCCTCGGCTTGGGCTGCCGGCAGCTGCGCAGAAGACGACATGCGCCACAGGGTCACGGCGAAGTGACTGATGGCGGCCTCGCAGACCTCGGCCTCGACGGTATTGATGCGTGCGACGATTGGGTGTGCGCTTTTGGGGGGCACGGGGGGCAGCGTGTCCGCACTGAACTCTGCTCCGGAGGTGAGATCCTGTGAAACGGTGGCCAGAAGGGGTGACTATGTGGGGCAGCGCAGCACACCACCGATGATGGCACACAAAAAGCACCTTCCGTGAGCCCCCAAAACGGCGCCTGCGCCATTAGCCTTATCCGTGTCGTACGAGCAAAATTCCCATGAGCCCTTGAACGACAGGAGGGAGGCAGACACGATCAACAGGTGTAGGGAGTGAGGGGGCATTGCTTTATCCCTCTGTCTGTTCCTAGGTGCCTGTTGTGGCAACCCAAGCATTTTGCACAACCCCGAGTTTTGCATCTGCTTTCCTATTTCCAATTTGCAAAATTTTGCGGAAGCACCCCAAAACCACCCAAAATTCCGATAAATTAGTGGGGGGTTTTTGGCACATTTTTTTGTGCAAAATTGGCTTTTGCGAAACCAAAAATGACAGTTTCAGCCAAAAACTAGTTGACTTTGTGTGTTTTTTTTCCGTTGCTGTGCAAACTGAATTTCACAGGATGGCAGCTGTGGTTTTCAGCAGGCTTCTGGGTGTCTCAGTATCGGTATCAGATGATACCTTCTGGGATACTGATGAGTGGACGTGGGTTTGCCTCATTATCCCCACTCCTGCTACCCAGCATCAGCCTGGAGACACACACTTGCGGGTTCAGACCATGACTGCGGGTGTCACCCTGATCCCGATCGATGATTTTTCCATATCATATGTAAAACTACCCGTGCGGTCACCCCACTACCTGCTACTGTCATCTCTCATTATATGATGATTAGTGCCAAAAGCCCTAGTCTAGTCTCAAAACTCTAATTATGGCTCACCACCTACGCCACAAAGCGGCCCGGAAGAATTTTTTCAAAAAAATTTACCCCATGATACGTACCTCAAAATGATCAGCGCATCGTGGGGATCATTTTGGGCCATATGTGTTGGGGTGCCTCAGGACCCCCCCCCCCGTCGGCCCGTCGAGGGTCCCCGTCAGCCGGTCGAGACCCCGACACGCGAGCGAAGGGGGTGGGGCGGCATGAACATGGTACTCATCACAGCGAGTCAGGGAAATGGGCAATTTGACCCCCTGTTGATGGAAAAGCAATGGTTGAAATTCGAACAACGGCCTGGCTCAAGCACTAACCAGGGAGCACCCGCTGCTGGAGTACAATTTTGTGGTTGCTGAGGGCACCGCCAGCACAGCAGCACCTCAGCATCCTCATCTACAAGGCCTCGAAGCTCCAGCGTCTTCTGATGCAGCACACGGGCCAGCAAGTGCTTGAGCAGGTACTTGTGCGCGTGCATCTCGTTCCGCAGGTGCACCACCCCCCCTTTGAAAGCCTTCGCCTCCTCCACGGAGGCTAGGAACTTGATGCGGAGGCCAATCATCAGCAGAGACCCAATCTTCTTGGGGAAGATCTTTAGAGGCTTCTGCTGCAGGTCATAGAGTGCCACAAGGTCGCGCTTGATTGCACTGAGTGCCTCGTCCTCCGGAAGCCCAGGCTCCGCACTCACCGTAAAATCGATGCCCCGAATCTGCGCGTAATCGCTGACGCTCACCTCCGGGACTGTGAAGCCGTAGTACAGCGCGAGATCCAAATTGCTGTAGGAGCTTTGGTAAACCAAAAATACCTGCACACCGACACACGCTTGTAGTATACCGACACACCGACAAAGGGAAGCAGAGCCAAAAGAGGGACGCAACTAGCGAGGCTGATTCCCCGACCAGGTTTGATTGCCGGACACCCCAAAAAGGGGTGCATGCTGTAACACGTGCGCCATCCCCCTCCCCCCCCAAGCTTGTTTTAGAGGGGGGGAAGGGGGGGGTCTGAGATCCAAGGGCCCAAAAATCTTTGCTTTACATACTTGACGGATCAGGGGAATGGGGAGCCGACACTCCTCCTCACCTTTTTCCGATTCAAGCACACGCCTGCCCCCGCTCCCCGCTTGGAAAGGACCAGTGAAACGGGCTAGTCCTCCTCAGCATCCTGGGAGGGGGGAACTTCGTCGGGATTGTGGGGTCTGGAGGCGCGCACTTGCAGTGGTAAGCCCGTGTCTCTGCGCCCGTGCTAGACACTGACTGCAAAGTCGGTTGAAATGAAGCAAGTTGTGACACAAAGGAGCGCACACGAGAGGCACTAGCACAAAGGATAGACTGAACGGGTCGCCCGGCCTTTCAACCGCCACGCCCCCCCCCTTCCACGGGCGAAACGCGAGAGGCAAGCCACGTAGGCGTCACCATTGCTCCCCGCCGGCGTGGGAATTCTACGCAAGGGGGTATGCCCTCATGTGTAGCTTTGCTCATCGCTTTTTTGAGCACTTTTGTCCGGCCACAGTGGCGGTCGACGCCAACCGCATGCCGAGTGGGCTGTTCGCAAACAATTACCACCGCCACTTTCCTCCAGCCTTTATCACGAGCAGAAGCACACGATCAACGACAAGGGCGAGAGTTGGGAGGCCGAGAGGGTATACAAGATTGGACCACCTCCTCCTTGCCAACCAAAAAGCTGACATGTTTCGCGTGCAAGACGACACCGCACGAAAGTTTTGCTCGCCACAATAGGCAGGAGACACCTTGTTGGTGCCTACCAAGCGCCGAAGCCCCGCCGGTGTCTCCAAGAGTGGAGGGGGTTGGAGGGTGAGGATGGGGAGACTACGTTTGAAACGCATCCCTGACCTCGTCCAACCTGCTGCCCCTTTTGATAATTGTTGGTGGCCATCGCAACAAATTCCTCCCTCTTCGTGGAGTAGTAGTAGTCCGTTTCCCCGAGGAACGAGTGGTTAAACATATCCGCAAAAGGTACCAGCACTTCTTGCTCGTCGTGCCCGTCCTCTTGTGGCTTGGGCGGCGTGGGAGCACAATCTTGGTCTTTGGATGCTTCCCCACCCCACTCGCTTAGTCCTGAGCCATCCTCTTCGTCACTATCATCCTCGCCGGCACCTTCGCCGTCCAATTCGGCGGCGACGGGACGGCGTGCGAGGGTCCTATAAGGATTCGCGCTAACAAACCGTCTAGACTCAAAGAGGGCGTAGGTCCACAAAAAGCGGTCCTCCGTGTAAATGTCTGCAGGGAATTGATCTGGGTATTTCGATAGTAAGATGCGACACACCGCTTGATACTTGGAGAGTACATATGCTTTGTGAGTGCGCACTTTCTTTGCAGCCCACGAAGGTAGATGTTGCAACTCTTCTTGTGACAACAAATTTGTGGTATTCATTGAATGCGGCCACATTTTTAGCCACGGTGACAAGGGCTGCGCCGAGTGGAAGAACTGGCGCATCAAATACACAACCACTACCTCTTCGTCATGCAACACCTCTGGGTAGTCATCAACATCCGGCGCATCTGCGTAGTGGCAAACTTCGCACAAGGTGCCCCCGATCTCGGGGTCTTGTAGCACCTTATGAGCACTTAGGAACAACGTTTCCGGCACAGCAATGATGCACTCGCCTTTTGCAATGTCATCGCTCGCAACCAGACCCCAACCACTGCCCTCGAAATAGCGCGGCCGAACTTTATGGTTACAAATCCCGACCGATTGCGCCCATGATTCAAATTGCGATTGCACTTGAGTTATATCATCGCCATGAGACATGAAACTGCCACACAAAAATGAGTACTTGCTTGCCCGGTTCTTGTGGTATTCGCACCGTTTGGGTGCGAATGTTTTTGGCATGGGTTGCAAACACAGAAGGGTTTGCTCTACACCCCACCCGTGCCACGTTGTTTACATTTAGTTCTCACTTCCTCCAACCGCGTTTCCGCAACAACAAATTCGCAAGTATCTAGAAGTTGCAATCTCACCTCGGACGGAATTGGCACAAAACTAAGGGCATGACAGAAGCAATCCATGAGCCCAAATGAAGGTAGCGTGGCAATCATTTCACCGGTCGCGCGCACGAGACGACACGGAAAGTACGCTTCTACGGTTGGTCTTTCCACCTCCACTTTCAAACAATCGCAAGTTTTCGCGGTGGCACTATCACCACTTGCTCGCTACTTCGCTACTTCGGCCTCAAATACTTTTTCGCACCAAAAATTGGCTCCATTTTCCGCAAGAGAACCATTCCACCAAACCCGTGCGAAGCACCCAAGTCGCGGGAATTGTGCCATACGTCTCATGACGCCTTATACCACGGCGCGAGAGACGCCTCATTGAACACACATGTGCAATCATCCAGGCTCAGTTCCGTCTCAAAATGGGCCACCGCATGGCGCCGCGGCCATAGCGGGGCCCCATTAAAGGAGATGTGCAATCATTTGATAGCCCAATCCCTGTGGAAGAAGAACGCCCCTCATTGGAAATGCGTACATGACACATTGGTGACTGTCCTAAACTTTGAGGACGATGAGCCTTTCCCTTCTTACAAATATGGTCGTTCCAAGCAAAATCGTTCAAATCAAAAGTCACATGTCAATTCCCAAAAGTTGTTAACAATCGATAAAGATGAGCATAATGGACATGTGGAGGCCATCCAAATTCAGAAATTTTCAGCCGTCAAGACTTAATTTTCCCACCGCACCGTTATTACCATTGTCGTCACGTTGCTGTGTCCGGAATTTGCATCCAGCTTTCCCGCGTTTCCCCGGCGCACTTTGTGGCATCATTCCCTCTGCATCTGCAAGGAGCTGGTGGTTGAGACTTTGCAAATCTATAGAGTCTTTAATGATATAGAAATCTTACGAAATTGCTTGTTTTCAGCAGGCCAAAGTTTCCTCTTTTTGGCCTACTTACTTTGTAGGTATCCCGCAATCTTGAGTATCTCCTTGTATGTGGTGCCATTTGCTGAACAACCTTTTCTGTCTATTTGTCCCGTATCATGTAGAAGTGAGAAGTCCGCATACTCAAAGATTTGTGCCTTCACATTGTTGCGTATTAGTATGAGCGCTCAATGGTATTCTTGGACCGGTGTTGCTGATTTTGGGAACCGCGCCAGCCCGAAAGATGGATGTCGCGCAGGCTGATAAGTGTCCAGATTGTATCCAAGAAACACAGAAAAGCGGAAACGAAGTCAGAAAAAACACTCTTGAAATACGTGTGGAATTTCCATTGCTTATCTCATCAAACAATTGTCGTATCCAGTGTCATTTTCGGGGAGCACACGCAATGGTAGTCGCTAGGAGCTCAGAGCGATTCGGGCCCTCGCTTCATTCAGGTTTAAACCACCATGGCCAAGCATAAGCCCACAGGACCAAGGATGAAGAAAGAAGTTAAGAAGAAGAACGACGGAAAGCCCAAAAGGTCCACAAAAGTTCGCCTGTGGCAGCCTGCAGTGATGTGCGGCTATCGGCGCGGCCAGCGCAACCAGAATCCTCATGTGTCCCTCCTTGCAATCAAGGTAGCTACAACCTTGCCCCGCGTGTTCGTTTTTTTCCGGACGTGGCGTTGTGGTGTTGACGAGTGCCTCGTAATATTGATGGTGTCTTTGCATTCCCAGTCGTGGCAACGTATTTGTCTCGGGCACTCAGGTGGCGGCACTGCTTTTGTCTCAGGGCGTCAAAACTCGAAGAGAAACCTCCTTCTACATGGGAAAGCGAGTCGTGTACATGTTTAAGGGTATTTCTGTCTGTGGAATTTTCGTTTCGTTTTGTGCTTCGTTTGCCGTACGGCTGCGTGCTCAACGGTTGTGCTCGGAACCTCTCGTCTTCTCACCCCTCAGCTCTGAAGAAGAAGGGCTGCGCCGGCTCGAGGCAGAAGCCTGAACTTATGTCGAAAGTCCGCAGAATCTGGGGAAGGTATGCAGACGTCGAGTCCCGCTTGCCGTTCCGAGCTGGGTGGCGTTTCGGGACTGAACCTGGTTTCCCCTTCTTGTTCTGCAGGATTGTTAAGCCACACGGACAGAGCGGTATGGTCCGGGCTGTCTTCAAGCCCAACCTGCCTGCTCAGGCTATCGGGAACAGGGTCAGGTTGTACATGTACCCAAGCGCAATTTAAGTGGTGGAGGGGAGAGAAGAAGGCACTCAGAACCCAGGCAGTACCGTGCTGCTGTCTTCTGCTCGTAGTGTGATGCCGTGCAATAGAGTCCCAGGGGGGAAAAGCACTGTTGAAGCGGCGATCCCTCCGGACACGAGTCCGGCGACCAACCGGCGCTGTGCGAACGTGCATCCACAGCTGCGGCGGGTTGAAATGAGTCGAAAGTTGAATCAGCTTTGTTCCAAAATGCGTGCTGGGACGAATTGCGTGTGTCCCAGCGCGTTGCCTCATGCATACGATTTTCACTCCCAAGCAAGCAAACCGCCGATTTCCCTGCAGGTCGAAGGCCCTGGAAAGTCTGGCTCGTTTCTCACACAGTTTGCTGCATTTTTTCTAAACGGCAACCTCGAACATAGTTTCAGCTTTGTTTCAGCTCAGTTTTTGGCAATTTTTTTATGGCAACTGTGCCAAGTTAACCGAGTTGCCAGAATGCCACACAAGTAGGTTCCGCGAAATTTTTGCCTCTGTGCTGCCAGCTTGCCAGGGCACACAACATCCAAAGCACAGGGGTTTTTCACCCAAACCTCATTGGTGGCCATGCACAGGCCTTGCGGGCCAAAAATGAAATTCACTGCAATCGGCATTTGAAATAAGTCGCCATATTTTTTTCAACAGTGGAGTCATGAGCGGCACCGAGGAGAATTTTGGTGGCAGAGTCCGTCCATGAAATGCTGACTGTTGGGGGAGTGATAGCGCGCCAGGCATCTTTTTTTTACCATTCCTGTGCCTGTTTTTGCCCCCTGCCACCAGACAATCTGGAGTACTTTCTTCGGTATCTAAGAATCTACCCCATCGCTTCCCAGTTCATGATGATGACAAGGGCCGTGGTTGAAAGTGGTGGGTGTGACATTTTGCATTTTGTGATCAGACAAATGTGGCGCACCGGGCAAACATTCCACCGCTGGTGATTGATAATTGAATATTGCACGTGGTTGTCAAATTACAACTCCAAGTTCTTCATGTGAAGCCAGCAAGACAAACAGGGGGCAGGCCCATCAAAACCAGTTAGTTTCATTTAGAAATTTGGAGCATTCAGGTTATTGTTGGTAGAGATTGACAGGTTCTGCCTGAAATTGTTGATATCCTGAAAGCTATATGTGCCCACAAAAGTGAATTTGGATACACAGCAGACATTCACAATGTCGTTATGGTGTATGTCGCTGTGGTGTATGTAGCGGCATATGTAGCGGCTGCATTCACATTCACTCATGGTGGGCATCACGGTATGCTCCAGCATCAAGCCTACTGTGCCCCCAGTGGTGTTCTGTGAGAGTAGGTAGGATTGTTTGGTCCTTGGAAGGTACAACAGTTTTCGGCCATGTGTTGGTTAGGGTAGGCCATGGGTGGTCAGAATTGAGAAAAATTGTGCCGTGTTGAAGATGTTTTGCTTTACAAATATTGAGATATTTTGGTCCAAATCTGTAATACATAGGTGTTCGCAAGGCACATAGCAACAATCCATTTGGATTTTGAGAAATTCTCAGTCCCGTGTTGGTACACACAGGCATGACCTATGGTTTCCGCTGTTGCGGGCATCTTGGCCCAGCCTCATCTGCAATGTTTTCAAAGTAGAATCATGTACAAGTGCACAACTTCAAATAGGATTTCCAAAATCAAAACCGTTTGAAGTAATGGCACTTAAGAGCCTTGATTCAATGGATCGGGGAAGACAAGTTTTCGTTTTATTTAACCACATCACATTACACAACACATACATTTTGTTCAGCTTTATGGGTCCGTCACCTGTTCGCTATAGAATGTGTCGCCGATGAGTGCTTAATCCAAGCTCATTAACAGAGGCACGGCTCAGCGAAAGGTCGTCCAAAATATTTTAGATGGAGCTATGGCATGAAAGAGGTACCTAGAGGTCTCTACGTGCCAGGAAACTGAACTATTGCGTGAGTCGAAGAAGACGTAAGGCGGCATCTCATGTGAAGTTATTATTTGAAAAGGGGGTTTTACCTGAGGCATTTGTTTCTTTTGTGGCACTGTGAGTACCCGCCTCCAGGTCTCTGAAGTGAAGAGTGGTTGAATAGCTTTTTTCACAGAGAAAACTTTGGCAAAATTTTTGGATGAAACAACTCAAATGGTATACATCTAAGAAGAAGCGATGGAGGTGGCGTAAAGTAAGACGAGTGTGGCCAACCCTGCTTCGTTTTCCAAGTGTGGAAGACTTGGTGGCAGCCGCTTAATGAACGAAAAAATGCTTTTTTGTCAAAGTTTGCACAAGATGTTGGGTCTCAATGTGCCTCGACGGCGGATTGAGCACTTTCAGATTGCCTAAGTTATGGAGTCCGTAATTTCACACGCTTTTTGGTTTTGAAATTGAAGCGGAAAAAAAACGGCCCAGACGACGGTGGCGAGAGAGTGGGGGTGGGACAGTGCCATGGGATGCCCCCCCCGGCGGAGCCGGGCCCCTCGACCCATGCCCCCCCCACAATACGGCGCGACGGAGGGGCGCGCGCCACCTCCCGTGGGAGGGAGGCTTGAGACAACGAGCGCGGGGGGGAACCCACTGCCCCGCAGCCCACTAACCGCTGACCGCTGACCCTCACGGCCGCCCCCAACCAGCCGGCGCCGCGCGACAACGGCGGGGGGAGCAGGGGACCCCAGCGAGGGCCTGCACGAGGGTCCGGCTCTCGCAAGGTAGAGGGGGGCGGGGGAAGAGTGCGACCCCCCGGGGCCAAAACCACCGGGCCGCCCCCCCGCGGCCGTCGGGGAGCGGCGCCAGGGGACCGGAGGTTCCCCCCCTCTCCCCCCCCCCCCCCCTCAGGCCCAAGAGCAGACGGAGGCAGACCGGAGAGACACCGGCCCCGCACCCCCCCGGGGAGGCCGCTGCGCCCGGGGGGGGGGGGGCACCGTGGCCGCGGCAAGCGCCCCCGGTGAACCGCCCGCACGCTCCCGCCCTACCCGCTACCGACCGACGGCGGACCGGCGGCGCCCAGGATGGCGCAAACGAAGCAGCCCCTTCAGAGGCCGGCCTGGGGAAGGCGGGGGTGCGAACCACGGCAAGGAGATCACCCCCCCCCTCCCTCCCCCCCCCAGCCGCACTGACCCATTGTCGGCCGACCGGGCCGCGCCCGACGCCCACGGGCGCCCGGCAACCCCCACAGCTCGACTATACCCCGGGGGGGCGCGCCGGAGAGAAAGGATCGCAGGCCGACACACGACGGGGCGGGGGGGCGGGGGGCGGCAAAGCGGCCCCCCTCCCCCCCCGCCCCCCCCCCGGCTTGAGGGCCGCAAGAGCGCTGACCCCCTAGCCCCCCGGAGCCGAGGGGACGCCCCCGCTCCCCCAGCAGGGAGCGCGACGCGGGGGGGGGGGGGCGCACCTAGACCTACACACCGCGCGCCCCAGCTCCCCCAGCCGCGTGCTCTCGCGGGGGTCGCGGCCGATGGGCGAGCCAGCAGCAGCGCGACGGAGCGGCGCGCGGACCAAGCCCAGGGGCGGCACGCGGCGGCGTACCAGAACACTATGGGGGCCGCGCCCCCCATGACCAAAGCATCGCCAGTGACAACCACAATGTAGCCCACTCGGGGAGGGCAGAGCGAGGTTTCGGGTCTGAAGGGGCCCCCGGGGGAGCGGTCCACGGGCCGCCCCTCCTCCCCCCCCCCCCCCCCGCCGGGCAGGCCGCACCCGGTGCACGGGGCGGCCCCGCATCCCCGACCGAACGCGCACGCCGGGGGGGAATGCGCCGATGACGAGAGGGGGGGCGGGGCCGCCCCCCAAATGGGGAGCAGGGGGGCCGCGGCGCGACCCCGCCCCCCCCCCCTCCGGCCCGCAAATTGCGGGGGCGCCGGACCCCACGTTCCCGAGGCAGAAGTGATGATACCCCCTTCCCCCGGCCGGATCGCGGCGCCCGTGAGAGGGGCCGGAGCACGGCCCGCGCCCCCGCCTCAGCCGCGGCTCCCAGAGGAACCGCGGGGAGCAAGCAAACCCGCGCCAACGCACGAGGACGCCGCACGGACCGCGCCCAGAGAAGGCAGGCGAGTACGACCCGGAGCGGTATGGAGGCCACGCCCTCCATGACCAGAACGACGCCAGTGACACCCGCTTTGTTGCCTGCCCAGGGAAGGCAGGGGGACGGAACGAGGCAGAGCGACCCCCCGCCCCACTTGCCCCCCCGGCCGCACAAACGGGGGGCCGGCGCACGGGCCGCCCCCCCCCCCCCCACCCCACCTTCTGGCACAAGAACGCCCCGGATGCGCAGACCCGACCCGCGGGGGGCGCACAACCCCAAGCCAGGTAGGGGGAAACCGGGACCGGGCCGCCTCCCCCAAAGCACGCCAGACGGAGCAAGGGACTGGGGCAGGACACGCGGAGGGGCACGGACCGCGTGGAACGGCCCTAGCAGCGCCCAGCGCTGAGACCGCGCCACGTGCGCACGCCACACAACCTAGGGGGGGGGGAAGCGGACGCCGCGGGAGCGCGGGCGCACACACACACAAAGGGCACGTGGGGACCACCAGAAGGGCAGTCGGACCGAGCTTGCGGAACGCACAGACCGCGTGGAATGGCGTACCAGCAAGCGAGGATAAGGGACACCAAGACGGGACGGGCCGCCACACACAGCGCGGGACACGCGGGGCGGGAAGGGGGAAAAGGGGGAGACACAACACCAGGTACCGGCCCGAGCTCACGAACCGGCCGCGAGCTCTGCGCACACACGGACGGGGCACTGCACCCGCGAAGGCAGTAGTGGCGCACTGCGCCACGCCCCAACCCCTAACCTGGTCAGCCACCGCGCCAGCCCAAGGTGGTCCCACTGGCGACAAGCCAGTAGCACGGGCCCGGCAGCGCCGGCGCCCCGGGCGACCACGCATTAGGGGGGGCGACAGAGTGGGTAAGCGCCCGCAGCCACGGCTGCGAATTGATGCACTGACCGGGCAGTGGCGAAAAGGGGAGGCCGGGGAGGGACGGGGCTCCGAGCCCTGTGAACCCGGGGGACTCCGCCACCAAGCAGGAAGTGCGTCTTGGAGGGCCCCCCACTAGGAGTAAGAAAAAGTGCTTTTCCAATGCTTTGAGGCATACTCTAGTTGTATTAGAGATGCACTGAGCATTCAGGCATTTCTATCTTAGTATTGGCCCCACCAAAAGTGGTGATAACACATTTGGACCTATGGAACCAAACACCCAATCAGGATATGGAGTGGACCCCCTAATCCCCTTTCAATGTGAAGCAAATCATCTTTTCCTGAGTCAACTGAGAAGTGACATATCCAGGGCAGAGCCTATGAATTTATTCATGTTTTCTCATGAATTCTTAGCTGTCCTAGTGGTATGCACCCTAGGGGGCTGGGCACCTCTTTTTGAGAGGTCTTGGGTTCAATTCCTGGTCAGCCTAGCTAAGTAGGAAGATCCCATGTGACATGGCAGTGACCTCATCGCCACATGCCCTGCCACCTCAGCACATATGGGACCCAAAACAAAGATTGCACATCTCCTGAGATGGCACTATGGAGATAGAGTGACCATGGGGCAGTTTTCCAACTCTTTTCCAAAACATTTCAGCTATCTTTGTGAATATGCAATCCGATTTGACCTGAGTTGCAGTTACTGTGAATATCCTGCCATCTTTCACTGTTTACACTGCAGCCCTTCATGCTTTGATCCTGATTCTCTTCTACTTGCATATCTCTGGCTTGGGCTATCCTGGATTGATTGTATTTAAGCAAACAAAAGCTTTTCATCTTCAAAAACAAGCAGCAGGAAACCCTACACCAGCAGCAAGCAGCAGGAGAGGCACAAACACAATGTTTGAATCACGATAGACTTTTCCGGTAGCAAGAGGCAGACTGTCTCTGCGTACCGGCAGCAACCCCGTGCCGTACAACCAGTGCGCCGAGATCAGTCACATATAAGCAGAAGGGCGAACGAAGATGGACACAAAGAAGGAGGACACCGACGTGAAGTGAGCGCCTTAGGCACCAGCAAGGCCAGCACCTGATGAACGTGGACCTCGACCTAGCGCTGTACCTTCGGAGCCCTTACATGGGCCAGTGGACGTGGCTGAGTACTCGTTCCATGGACTCCAGTTGGCCTTCCGGGGCCTCTCAGTCGAGGAGGTGGACACTCAATCTGTGAAGAGAAAGAGAGAGGGAGAGAAGGATGCTGGAGACGAAGCACACGAAGGAGAGGACCAAGGGCAAGACCTGACGAATGACCCTACCTTCGAAGGCACACCAAGCGCTTCTGGCCTCCACGCATCACCCTCTCCTATAACCACCACACTCCCAATTCCAGACCCAGCCGCTGCAACATCCACTCCCATAACCAACCGGCCTATGGCAGAGGGCACAGGCTTTACTGGCATGCCTGCCTACCCTGCCTATGGTTTGGGCCCACCTACCACTGCGTTTCCTGAGGCAATTACTGCCAGTGAGCCGGTGGCTTCCAGTTCTGCGCCGCGATGGTATGCGGCTGACTAGCACCATCCTCTACCCGCTACGGGAACCTATGTGGATGTTCCTAGGTATGCACCTGGGTATGCAACCTTGAGTGGGTTGAGGAGAGGACCTGAGTCTCTTGGAGGCAGGGGTAGAGGATCGGGGAGATCCTCCAATAGGTCCATGACGCGGTCCGAGATGAACGAGGTGCTCCAAGGAGCCACTTCTAAAATCGTGGGCGACCTCACTCAAGAGATCCGAGAGAAACTGGAGCCCCTAATGATACCGCCCCAAGCGTCACCTACCACGGTGGGAGTGTCAACCCATCGGGTACAGGCCAACCACCTGGTGGCAGGGCTGACAAACACCCTGGGGGGCCTGAGGAGCCGACCGATGCCGACCTCTGCAGCGATACCGAGAACTCCTTTCGTACCGAGAACGGCCCAGCCGCCCTACAGCCACGTGACGAACTCTACGAGGGCCGAGCTGGACCGGCTGGGGCTGACAGCCTTGAGGGGAATGGTGGACGTGGAGCCTTATGGCTCTAGTGATCTAGGCGGAGACCCCTCCGATGATGAGCCGCCGTCTATGACTTCTGCTTCGCCCTCGGAGGACGACGACCCGGAGCACCCCGAGAACCCAAGGGGAAAGAAGACGAAGAACAAGAAGAAGACCCGACGCCGCGAGGGATGCAGGTATCAGGAGGCGAAGGCTATTGCCACCTCCAAGATCGTGATGAACCTGCCTGAGTTCACAGGCAAGGACCTCAGCGAGTTCGCTGAGAATTTTGGCCGGTTTCTCCGATTGACCGGCCAAACCCACGCTAGTGGACGAGTCAAGTGCGATCTGCTCCTGCAGTGCTGCAAGACCAAGTACCTGGAGAAGCAGGTCAGGCACATCGTGACTAGCTCCGCCACCTTTGCCGATGTGTTGGTTGCCTTGGAGAGGCAGTACCCAACCTATGAAACCGACCTCTCCATCAAGGCCGAGATCCAAAAACTGCCCGTGCTGCCCAACAACCCCAAACCTGGCAGGGTCTCTGAGCTGTTGGCTGACCTGGATCACTTGGCTGGACGATTGACGCCCGGTTCCTACAGCAGCGACGGCCTGCTGTTCTGGTTGGTGGCCAAGCTCCCTCGAGAGCTGTGGGACGAGTGCCGCTCGACGGCGGAGCGCAAGGCTAGATCCCTCCGCTACAAGGATCTATGCGTGCTACTCCTGCAGCTGGCGCTGGAGAAGGAGAGCGACCAGCACCTTAACAACTACCGTCGTGGACGGGGAGGTTCTGGAGGTCATGGCAAAGGGTACCAAGGGTCCAGACCTGGGCAGGGGACTACCCCCAAACATGCCCACGCCCGTATCATGGAGAACGTCAAGGAGCTCTTCTGGTGTGATGCCAGAGACAAGCAGGGCCACCTGCAGCATGCCCTTCACTGCGAGCAGCGAGACTGCTTCGTAGTCCAGGGGAAGCAGCAGGAGAAGAACACAGGCGCCAAAGCGAAGCTGCCGGATCATTACTGGTGCACCATCACGTGTGCCTTCTGCAGGAAGCGGAAGCAGTACGAGGATGAGTGCTACCATAAGCAACGCCTATCGGCGAAGCTTAAGGGTGAAGATCCTGGCAAAGGCTTAGGCAAAGGTGGAGGCAAAGGCAAGGCAACGACTCCGGCAAGGGCAAGTCGAAAGGACGGGGACAAGGGCAAGGGAAGAGTCAAGCCGGACGAGGAGGAGGCGCTAACCGCCAGCCAGACAAGGACAACAAGAACAATGACAAGAACGGAGGCAACCCCAACCCTAATCCAAGGGGAAACTCTGAGCCCTCTGGAGGGCAGTCTGGTCCTACCACACGCTCACAAACGCAGGCCCAGCAAGAACAAGGAGCCAAGCGTGAGCATGAAGGCCGTGATGACGGCAACGCTAAGAAGAGGAGCCGTTTCATGAGGATGGATCGCAAATTGCGGAACAAGGGGTTCGAGGTGACGTGTCCCGCTGAGTTCTGACGGGGACGCTCCGGTGGCAGCCAAGACCTGGTGTTTTGGGTACGTATCCAACTAGGGGGACGCGAATACCTGGGGGTATTGGATACTGGCGCCACAATATCTATAGTGGCCAAGAAAATTTTACCTTGTGGGAGCCTCAAGAACACCATGACCACCGCGGCTATACGCATGCGGGATGGACATGTGGTGCACAGCTGCGGGGACTGTGAAGTGGAGGTACCTATGGGCTCCCGGACTATCGCCCATCGGTTCTATGTGATGGACACTGAGGCCTTCGACTTTGTACTGGGGAATGACTTCTTCGTACAGCACTTCTAGATACAATCCCTGACGCTGCAAGCGCCCTACCTCCTCTACGTAGACCACGGCAGTGGCAGAGAGTCTGTGCCACTGGAGCAGTTGGAACATACCTCGAGTCACCTGAGGCTATCGAAGGAGGAGCCCTCGAACATGATGGCGGCCTCCAAAACTGAGGACTATCAACTATTGGGTGAAGTCCTAGACCAAGGTCTGAAGGAGTTGGGTTACTCTAGAGAAGACCTGAGTGTGGAGTTGTTCGCCAGCGACAAGCAGCATGTACTGCACCTTTACTGCAGCAAGGGGAAGAACTGCAGCTACAAACTTTACTGGCCCTCTTTCGGGATGGCCTACGGGAACCCCATGTTCAGTCAACTGGGGAAGGTCGTGACCAAGGTGGTTGGAACGTTCCCGCATGGTACCGTGTTCCCCCGATCGGGGAGCCCATGGGGGCAACGAATACTGGCGAAACCTCCCGGACAGGCTGACTATCAGCTCTGTTCGGTTACGTGATGAGGCCATCTACGTGCCTCTGGGGCGTAAGACGCCTATTGGGAAACCCGGATGGGGGAGTATGCTGAGCGTGGTGGACGGAGGTTTTACCTCCATCCCCTGGGAGGATCTGGACCCGACTCTGGTCCAAGCTATACAACGAGAAAGCGACGGACTCGCCTTGGGTGACTTGAAGGATCGACTACGACCTCAAGATGCTGTTGAGACTACACCTGGAGGAGATGAGTACGTCGTAACTGACACCAACGCCCCCAACTCTCCCTGCCATGTACCTGTTCCTGATGGAGTCTCTGAGTGTGGACTATCTGAGCTACCTAGGTCTATCCACTCAGATGACGAAACTGAGCACGACGCCTTCTTCGTGCAGACCTGTGTGGAGGAATTGGAGAACGCCGAGTACGTCGCCCCACTGAAACCCCTACTCTCCATGAGGGTGGAAGACCCCGTGGACGAAGAGCTGGATGTCATGGAGTAGCCCCTGATACTTTCATTGTAGTGCCTTGCTCTACGTTAACCAAAAATCAAAAATGGAAAAAAGCTAGGGGCTTGAGATTTCTCTAAAATTTCAAAAAGAAAAATCCCCGAGCAAAGCTAATAAAATTGGCACAAACCCTCACCAAGACGAGGCAAACAGCACACAATACAACACAATTTTGTGTCTGACTTTTCCTCGTGGTCCCGGTTGTGCTTGGTGCGCGGAATGGGCTCGGCGCTTACCTTCACGACTGATATGACTCTCCTTGTAACAAATTGATAATCCACCACTTGAATTGAATTGAGTGTTAATTGAAATTCATTGCAAAGAGTCCTGAGATACAAAAGAATCAGACCAAATCAAAGAGTGTCATGGAGGCACTCCATGCATGAAACATGTCGAACACATGGAAAGAGAGATGGAACGAAATTTGATCAAACATCAAACCTATAACTTAACCTCAAGACAAACATTGCATTCACTCGTAAGGTCATGAATGTAATTACACCACGGAGGTCAAATTATATAATGCATATCATGGCATGACACATGATCGAATATCGACTCGCATGATGAAGCATGCACACCTACTTGAGCCACCTCAAGTTGGTCATTAATCTAACATGGTAAATCAATTGCATACTATGTCTATTCATCCATGAAATGTAAATTCAAACAACAACATGGACCAATGTCGTGTAAATCCACAAGAGTTCAACGAAAGAGTATCCAAGACTAACCTTCATTAATTTTCACGGTTCAAAAGCGAAGCATTGAACAATCAACCAACTTCAAGAGAAACATTGGCTCCTAGCAACAAGATGAAAATTCATGCCCAATTTAGAACAATACCATGGTGGGTTGGAAGACTCCCATCAATTGAAAAGATTCAAGGATAATTGAATTCATGGCATATCAACAACCATTCACAACTCACCACAAGAGTGTGCAAACCTTTCGACATTGTCTCATGGACCAACATACACATACATGATTGTGAGAACAATCCATTGGCACCATGAAGTTTTCGCGTGACGAACATGGTAAAGGGAACCTCACAATTCCTAATTTAGGGATGACTTTGAGTAACACCTCGTGATCGAATATGCATTCATTAACCATGGAAACCTTACGAACATTCACGGATTCTAATTTATGGACGGCTTTGTGTAACCTAATAATAATCATTCTTGGCGGCGTGACTCAGTCAATGGATAGTAAATCGAACTGACTAGGGAATGCGAAACAACACCAGATTGGAACAAACAACATATCTGTCGAGACTCAATCATCCAAAATTCTGTCTTCCTCACTGGAGATTGCAATCCGCGACCTGTCCGGTCTCGGCCAGCGACTGTCAAATTCCTGCAGCTGGATTACTGAATTTCTGAGTCCTGACTGTTGCCTGTCACCGATCCAGAGATGTGCAGTTCTATTACACTCCCTTCCTAAGCTACGAAGTCCCTGACTGAGTGGCTGATAACCACACTGATAGAAATGCACAGAACCTGGCATCTCAGGAATCTCATCTGGAATCCATCTGGAAACCTCATCTGGAATTCATCTGGAAATCTCATCTGGAAGTCTGCAATCTGTAGAGGAATCGGGAACTTGAAACACAACAGACACTATTCTGGGGAAGGGAACAAGCATCATTGCACAGAAGAGGATGGGGTGACAGTTCAGGGGGTTGAGAAAAAACAATGCGACTGGCATCTGGAATGTCTCTCGCCCCATATAGCGGGGACGACGCTTCTGCTGATATATTTACCAAGATTCCACCCAAAAAATAGAAAAACAATACATTGGCCTTGACAACAATCTGTACTTCAGGGTCTACCGGGAAAGCGGTTACCGACCGTGCATGTACACAGTCCGAGAGTGATCTCGGGTCCATAATCCCATCAGTTGTCAAAGAAAGGGGGTGGGGGTCATTGGGGGGGTTACGAACCTCAGTAAATACATCCCTGCAGCAATAACTTGAAGACTTGGGGGGGGGTCGCATCTGCAGCCGCATCACTGACTTACATCATAACGGCTGCCCATCTATCATATGTTTCCCTATACATCTGTAGACTACGTATACCCCTCAAATCCTTGGCATCTGCCACTGCCAGAGGAACGAAAGGTATCAGTCTGGCTCGTTCAGCGGCAGCTTGCCTCAAAATACATCTCAATCCCAACTGCTCTTCCTGCAACACATCTGCCCTTCCCTGCATGGTCACTGAACCAGCTGCTTCCATCTCCTCACACACATCCGTATTATGTCTGTAACAAGCATGCGAAGTTGTCTTTGCTTGTAGTGTACGTACCTGACTGAGTGTGAGGTCTATACCATGCTCGGTATTGTATGTTCGCCAGTCCCCATTAATATCATGTAAAATGAGGTAGCTGGCTGCCACTCCGGTTCCGGGTAGCCGCGGTACTTCACATACCACTCGTATCGTTTATTTTTTACCCTTGCCCACTTCCCTGTGGTCCAAAACTTTTTCAAGTATGTATGTGTCAGACTCCATCAGAAAGTCAGAGTCCGAATAGTAGTGCAGGGGTGGGGTCAATTCTTGATCCCGTTCCCCTTTCATTGATATGTATGGTTTGACACGCATGCTATCCAAAACCACCTCATGATCCCGTTCCGTTTTCACTCGGTACTGGTTTCGCCCCATACGCTGCATAATCATTCCAGGCCCCGTCCACACCCTGTGGAGCTTGGAATTCTTAGCCTTATCGTGCCCCCTGTACCACACATATTCCCCTTCCCGGTACACATGGGGGGGTGGTCAGCTAAAAACTTTTTTGCTTGCGCATCGTGGATGCGCTGTAGCTGTCGCTGTACATACTGCCGATTTGTCATCATGTCGGCAAAAAATTTGACTGCATCCTGAGACCCATGCTCAGGAATAACAGGGGGGCAGTCCCCAAACCCAATTGGGTGGCGACTGAAAAGGAGAAAATGGGGGGAATACCCATGTACCGGACCAGGAATGTCATTTGCAGCCCAGACTGCCAAAGGCAGTAACTGAGCCCAATTCTTTTTCCTGGTCTGCTCCAAAAATTTTCGCAGACTGTCGATGACAACCTGCACTGCACGCTCCGCTCGCCCATTAGAACGAGGGCGGTAAATGGGGCTCTGCTTCATGTCGATGCCCGACAAGGAACAGAGCGTTGTGAAAAATTTCGCGGTGACCAAATGGTCACGATCACTAAAAATTTGCTGTGGCAATCCCATAAAACCAACCACTCTGTCCAAAAACAATTCAGCGAGCTGTTCGGCTGTAATCGTTTTTGAACAGGGCAGAGCGGCTACATAACCAGTTAGCCGGCAAACCACGACTAGTACATAATCGTAGGTATTGCTGTTACTTACTACAGGGTCAGAGGACAGATCGCAAAAATCGATGCAGATGCTGCTGAAAGGGAATTCAGGAATGGGGGCTGGCTGGTTAGCCTCCGGCTGAGTGCCACGGCGTGGTTTGCATGACTGGCAAACAGGGCACCTTCGCAGCACATCTGAAATACACTTATCCAGATCTGAACCCTTGCATCGCACTGAATATTTGCGGTCCATCATTTCTCTGGTTTTACGTACACCAGGATGGCTGAATGCATGCGTCGCTCTGACCACCTGGTCTAACAGGCCAGTGGGTACACATATCTTCCCTTGACTCCTCACCTTCCCTTCATGGAAAGTATACTCCTTCCCTTCTATTTCAATAAACTTGTCACTGACCATTTTGTCCCAGTGAGGACCAAAAAAATTGTCCTGTGCGTATTCTGGGGACCAATCCCTGGTCAGTACTGCCACTACAGGGGGTATCTTGACGGTCTTGATATCCTTGACTCCCATCACCGAATCCTGTTGCACCAGATTGTACATCCCTGGTAAGTGCCAAGACATATGCTGAAATGCATCATACATCTGTGAAACAGTCATGTACCTGCGTGAAGCTGGTTTGGACTGCATCTGACGAATCTGACGTCGTTCTGCTCTGGAAAACTTCGCTGTGCTCTGAGTGGAAGCAACAGACGGTTCTGAGGGGGGTGTCTGAAGTGCAACAGTTCCAGGTTCAGGAATAGGGCAAGTATGCATGAAAAATTCGTCCATGGCATAAAATTGACGTCCCTCAGAATCAATGCCACAGATTTCATCTGTCATACCCTCGTGTACAGATGAGACGCTGACCTCCCTGAGCGCCCGTTCAACCTTGGGAGCATCCCAGCCTTCTATCTGTACCCTTTCCACCTTTCGCTCATCCCAAGCGCGTTTGTTGACAGAAAATGTTTGTGATGATCGCATGGGTTCAAAACTTTCTGGGTATTGCTTGTGCAATAACTGCCTGATTCGGTCCCTCTCTGCCCTCTCTGCAGCCTGCCAACCCTCCAAGTCGCAGTCACTGCCGTGAAAATTGGTATCTTGCGCCTCTCCCGCCGGATATGCCCAACGGGAGAGGGCATCCGCCGCTTCGTTGTCTTTTCCTGGCCGGTACTGAATAAAAAGATTGAACCAGCTCAGGAACTCATGCCAACACCCACGGCGGCCGAGGGGACCTGAAATTGTGGTCAACTCCTGTTTATACCATTTTACTATGGCACTGTGATCTGTTTGGACCGTAACTTCCTGGCCCCCGATCCAGCTCTGAAATTTGAGCAAACAGGTCACAATGGCATAGGTTTCTTTTTCACGGGGCGTCCAGGCAATTTGCCCCAAATTTTTATGCAAATTTACTGGGTCAGCCCTTTGACCCTGCAATTTTCGGCTGTAAAATGCAACAGGCCTCCAAGATTGTTCATCCTGAGGGTTCTGCTGTTGTTTTGGCACACCTCCCACTGCATAATCGCTGGCATCACAAACAATTCTCCACTTACCGTGAGGGTTGGGAAGCCAGAGACCGTCCCCATCAACAAACTTGACAAGTTTGTCCTTGAGAATTTGAAAATTCTCAACCATCTCTGGCGTCCATTCAATTTTCGCTTCCTTCCCTGTCAATTTCACCCTGCGACGTTTTTTTGGTAATCCTGTGGCGTCCCTGGCAACAGGTGCACTGGGATCCTGGGCCTCGTACCTATATTTGCCCTTCAGAGCCTCCATAAGGGGCTGGGCATGCTTGGCAAAATTTTCAGTATATATTTGGTACCACCCCACAAGGCCCAAGAACCCTTTGAGACGCTTGGGGGTGGTAATGGTACAATGGTCCCAGTTTGCGACAGCCTCAACCCTGGACGGACAGGGAAAACGGAGTCCATCCTAAGGATGTGCCCGACATACTTCACTGTCTTGCGGAAAAAATGACATTTCTCCGGTTTGACAGTGAGCATGGCCCGTTCCAACGCCTCAAACAAGGAAAATAGGTCCTCGTAATGTTTTTGAAAATACTTTTCAAGTACCTCAGGTTCCTGTTTCTGACTGACTGTCACTTTCCCTGGCACTAACTCCTCCCTCCCATTTGCCGAAAGAATATCATCTATGTATGGGCGGGAGGAGGGGCATTTCTTGGTGACGTGCTGTACCATTTCCTGGTACGCTGCCGGTCCTACTTTGACCCCCATTGGCAGGACGTTCCACTCAAACACACCAAAAGGAGTGCAAAACGCCGTGAGGTGTTTGCTGTCCTCCTCCAGGTGCATCTGGTGGAAACCATCCTCCAAATCAATCAGAGTGAATAAAAAATTTCCACTCTGATTGGCCAATTGGTCTTCAATGACCGGAATTGGAAAATTTTTTCCCTTTAGTTGGGAATTAAGCCAGCGATAGTCAATGACTAATCGCCACTTATTACTTCCCGGCTTTGGCACCAAGAAACACCTAGAGACGCATTGGGGGTTTGCCTGTGCCTCCCTCAAAAACCCACGCGACTCGAAATCCCTCAGCTTCTGCTGAAGCATAGTTTCTCTCAATCCCACTGCTCTGATGGGCTTGGCCGCCCTGGGTTCTGCCCCCTCAAGTAACTCCAGCTTTACAATGGCATGCTCACCCCGCGCCTCTTGAGCAGCTGGGGTTATATGGGAAGCATGCTTGGGGGTAAATACAGTACTCCCAAAGCGCTGCAGGAGTGCATCACGATACTTTTCAGCCCCAGGCCACATTTCGTCAGCCTGGATCACTGATCGTACATTTCTGGTATACTTGGTTGGACCTGTCGCCATATGAACTACCCAAAACCTGCACTGAATCTTTAAACAACCCTTCCCGATGGCCATATCCAATTTCGGCCTTTCCCTCAGAGGTGAATCGCTGGGATGTTGAATATTCTGCAGACCCTTTCAGGGGTGGTTCATCTGTGTCACTCTCAGACACTGGTCCAGGTGACGTCTCAGCCATCGAGGCCTCTGACAACTCATCAGTTTCAAGCGACCCCTTTTTGGCAGTAGGTCTGGGTTTCTCATCATCTGCACACCTGATGTTAAGTATTCGTCGCTGCTTCCTGTTCATTTGAGATCGTTGGGATTCGACGTCATTGACTGCGCACAGGTCCTGAGCAGTAGGGGTATTGGGGATAGGATCAGTGGGGGCGTCCCAATCAGCATCATTAGGGACAGTGTGAGGGATCTTGTATGCATTCTGAACACTCTCAGGGGGGGGGTTCTGTCCCATATGCGTCAAACAGTACAATACGATACGGAACTGTGGTACACAATTGCTGTCCGGTCGAATTGATGAAAAGGGGGGACCCCACTTCCACATCGATCCAGTCAATGGCAATTTCCCCAAAAGCCCAAAACCAAGGTTTGGACTTACGCACCGGGAGAAGGGCCAAACCCTTAGCACCTTCACCTATTACTTTAGTGACAGTCTGGTCCAACAAGGACTCAGGCGCATGTACCCATACCGCCTTGTCCGACCATGGCCGGTTCAAGGCTGAACTGGGGTTTGCCCCGTCCATCACAAGACGTTGCAAACCCCTACTATTACCGTACACATCAATGGAAAGCTGAACTTCCTTATTGTCTGGATCAACTCGGGCTGCCCAGGCCGCAAGCCGATCAAAAACCTCTGGTCGAACTGGGTTTACTTCATCCATCTTACGTTTCCTGTACTTCTGGAAACCTGCTTGTGTTTTTATATGCTGGACCCTCCTATCTGAGGATCGTGCTGGGCTCCTCTGAGCCTTACTGTTGGAAAGAGGCCTTGACAAGGGCGTGCACACCCCTGCGGACATATCATCCATGTCCGCCCACAGGTCGAGCTGCTGCAGATCAGCACACTCGGCGACTGGGAGCGTTGCCGGTGACTCCAGGCATTGCCTCCGTTCATAACCCCACCCATCTTGAAACCAATCTGGCGCCCACTGTGGATCGTCCCTTAAACAGTGGTCCTCTGGGGGTTCAGTCACTTCACCTGTGTGTTGTACCTCCGCCATACTGGGGATTTCCTGGCATCCCGTGCCACCTTCCTGAACCAGCTGCATGGCTTTAACTAGTATGGCCTCAGCACGATGTTCAGAAGCGTCCACTCCCAAATGCCTATCGGCACTCAGGGACGACTCCAGACGCCGACAAAGCGTCGGAGAATTCTGTTTTGGTACCGGTGGATAGTCACCAGCCACTGGAGCCCTCGACCCCGTCGATGCTCCAAAACACGTCACTATAACCGGCAACACAAGAGCCAACCGGGAGGACAGAAAGCAAGAGCTGCAATTTTTGCAGGTCACCAGGCAACTGCACCGTCAAGCCTGGGGTCTCAGAAGATACAGGATGATTCGTGTTTTGATTGTAACCAGGCTCCCCTGAGCCAGCCACACTCATGGGCAATATGATTCGATGTATGTATAATAGTGTGTGATACACATATGGCAAGAGTTCAATCAGGGGTAAGGATGGAGCAGGGGCAGGGGGAGGGGGTATCAGGCACCCTGATGCTTGGCGCCTCCACCAAAGAATCAGGATAGTCAACAAGTGAAATCTCATGTAAACCCGTACTACCAAATCCAGCTGTGCCCCTGGTTGATGTGGGTAGGTCCTGGACTACTGTCAGGCACGTAGGAACGTAATATTCAATAATGATCTGAGCGATTCTGTCGCCTTTGAACACAGCATAGGGTGATGAGCCATCATTATAAAGTATGACCTGGATGTTGCCTCGATAATCCCGGTCAATGACTCCACCCCTCACCTGCAAGCTGTGTTTCCACGCTAAGGAGGACCTGTCAGCGATCCTTCCATATGTGCTGCGAGGTCCCATCAATGAGACGTCAGTTCGAACCAATACTTTATCCTGTGGAGGGATTACTATATGCACAGCAGAATACAAATCATATCCTGCCGACTCGGGTGTTCCTTTTGTAGGAATGGTGGCATTTTCAGACAGAATTCTCACGTGCAGTGTCATGAGGCTGGTAGGACCTGCCAGGCAGGGGGGGGGTAACTCAGACCCAGGCTGCTGTAAGAAAGGTTGAGTTTTCAGACCTGGTCTGGACTTTCCCAGATATGGACGGTCCTGCAGGTCAGCCTCACGCAATGCTCGCACTCCCTTCCTAAGGAATTGAGCATCCTCTTGCCTGTCCTCTAAGCAACCCTGAACCAACCTGCTTGCACTGACATGTACCCGTACCTCAGGTCCGTGATCCATGACAATCATCTGGTTCCCAGGGTAATATTGTACAGGATGGTGAAATTGTTCTGAAAAGGAAGGGCGGGGGTAACAACAGTCACACAAATGAGGAACATAATCGAGAAACGCGTTGTCATCACCGGTACCTGTTGAAAAAATTCTGCCACACCCTTGCCTGGTGCACTCAAACTGCCAAAAATATTGCAAGCGAACCCTCTGAAGCTCTGGGGGGGCGTCAAAAGCCTCAGGCAGGTCTGTGAACAAGACTGTCTGCGTTCCATACCTGATCTGCTGTCCATCGCCACTTCTGTCGTCCGCTGTACAATGACCAGCTTGATCGGACAGTCGTTTTGATGACTTCTGTGGTGCTTCTGCAACCACCTGTACGTGGGAAACATGATGTACATTCTCAGAACGCCCATGCTGATAATGGGACTTATTGCGACGAAGTTTCACACATTCTGCCTGCACATATGCATCATATCCTGGCACGACGGCCAGCCCGTACCGAACCATAAATGGCAAACCCAAAATCAGGCGGGGCCCAATGGCAGCTACGTATACAAAAACATCCACGCATTTGAAAATTTTGAGTTTTCCATTTTTGGTGTAAACCGGCACAGAAACTGTCACTTTCACGCCCTTATCACCACCCTTGAGGCGGGATTTTCCCGCCGTCACCAACACGATTGGGTGTGGGGCATCTTCAAGTGGAATATTTTGAAATAGCTCATATCCACCAATGGCTACGAGCTCACTTCCTGTGTCCGCCAGGGCCAGAGTAACGATGGTTGCCTTGCCCAATCGCATGGGGGAATTGTACCCGTGCTTGTACAAGTACTTCCCTCCTCATCTTGGAACCACGTTTGCCTTTGGTACGTGGTTCCCGGTGAATCTCCTCATCAAGGTCGTCCAGTTTGATCACAGTTCCGTTGGCAAACTCTGCTCCTTGACCCACATTCAGCACCCGATGCGCTCCCACAAAGTATAATTTCCTCCGTGTAGGTAACGGTAGGTCAGGCAATGACATCGGGGCGGTACTACGCCACTTCCGGAACTTATTCAGTTTTCGGTGGTGGCGGCGATGTCGCCTGGCCCCCTACGGGCCTGAGGGGCAGTCTTGGGCCCAGTGGCCCTTTCCACCACACTTCTTGCATATGTCCTTGGACTGTGGTGTACTTCGAGTTTTGGACCCTGACCGCGATTCTCGGCTCCGGCTGGGACTCTTGGGTCTCCCCCGTTCAGGATAACGATCTTTGCTTCGACTTCGCCCTCGTTCGCGATCCGGTGGTTTCTCATACCCAGGAGCATGCCCTCGCTCACTTCTGCGATCTCCACTGCGTGGTCGACCGTCAGCACTGGACCGCCCTGGGCTCCGACCACGGTCCTGTCCGCTTTTACGGCGATCCGGCTGAAGGCAATCCTTCGAGGTATGGTCTGTGGCATCGCAATTGTAACACCTCAATTTATGAGGACAGTTTTTTTGAGTGTGGTCTTTAGACTTGCAATTGAAGCATCGACCCTCAGATTTGAGCTTGGCCCTAATATGTGACCGGCTTGACAGTACACTGCCATGTGGAGAATTTTTCCTGTCGTCATATCGCGACTGAGATGGCCCCCGGCCTCCGGTTTCTCCTCCACTGCGATCCTTGCTGTCCCTTCTGTGGTATGGGGACCTTGGCGTACCATCTCGATGTTGCCGACGGTCATCGTGTCGATCACGGCTGCCATTTCGACGTTCTCGGCTGCCGTCTCGGCGGCCCTGGCTGCCATCCCGGCGTGAACGGTGCTCATCTCGTCCCCGGGATCGTGATCGTTCTCTGGAAACTGCCCGTACACTGGCCGCGTCATCCGTCAAAAACTCCTCCTCCATCTCAGCATACTCGGCGGAACTTAAGAAAGGCATGACATGCATAAATAGTTCCCAATAATTGAATTCTAGGCCTCCATGATCTGCCTGAACTGGATAAATTTTGTTGTATGCCGCCTTAGTTGCAGCATCCTGTGGGCATTCTTTCACATGTCTGCGAAGCTCCTTGATGAGTCGGTCACGTGCTTGTCTGTGGGTGACGCCTGCCCGCACCAGACTGCCCTCCTCTGACCAGTCATTCATGAAATCTGTCCACGAGAGGGTCGTGAGGGGTTCACTGGGCAACGCACGTCTTCTCCACTTTGCTCCAGGTTTGTGGATCTTTACCATGCGACGTCCAGTCATGTCTTGCCACAGCTCCTCCAGGGATAGACCTTCTCTCCTTCTATTTTTGGCATGGCGGTCACGGACGTCTTCATTTGTCAGCGCCGCCAGAAGGATGTCAGACTGATGTTTTTCATCAAATCGCTCGGCGTAATCGGCCCTCTACTCATTGAATCGTTTGATCCACGCCTCTTGCGTCGCTCGCTCGCAATCCCAAGTGGTCACTTTGGCCATCTTTTCCAGTACTTCATTTACTTGGGGATCAAGCCACGAATTTGTTTGCGTTCCAAACATACCCTGTTCCGTCCGCGGGGCCTCACCAGAATCCTTCAAGTATTTCTGCTACTAATCCATCAATGGCACTGCCCGGACCTCCTTGAACGCTCGCATGTCATCTGGTACACCTGTAGGGCGTACTCTGTACTTCATCTTCATGTTATCGGCGCTCCTGCGTACCATATTAGGCACAAAATGCCCATCCTTCACATATGGCGCCACTTGCAACCACGTCAGTGGATTTTCTTTGGGACACCAATCTGGCGGAGGTTCGTCCGAGCTATTGCCCATGGCAATCGCCACCTCGTATGGGTGTGCATACGGGCGCACCATCTCAGATGCCTCACTTCTCGTGGGCAACGGGGCTGCGTGGTGCATGGGTGGCACCGAGCTCAGTGGCGGCTCTGGATGGTCTAAGACCACAGACGATGTTCCGGGGATGTCGTGCGCTGCTGTATGAGCTGGTGGTGCTGCAGCAGTGGGTGCTGCAGCCCCATGTGAGACCCTGGACACAGTGAAAGCGGCAATCTGGGCTCGCACATCCTGCATTGCCTGTTCCACCTGCGTTTTGTCCGCCTTCTCCTTCTGTATTTCTTCAATGTGACTCAGACGGGACTCCACGTGCGCTTTGTCGACCTTCTCATTTTGTGTGGCTTTGACCCTTCTGATTTTATCTTCCAACGCTCTGAGATCTTCAGAATTTGTGAAGTTGAGGTCCTGAATAGCCTCACCAAGGCGCTCCCGATCAGCCCTGTGATCCGTGTCGGAATCTTGGAGTTGCTGTATGAGGGTACCTATTTGCGTCTCGAACTCCTCCCTCGTGACTTTCTCATTGTGGATCTTAATGTTCGCTTGGTCAAGGCGATCAATACTCTCCTGCACACTTTCGGAGACGCCCTGTATCGCCCGGGCATGATTCTCATTAGCCTGTGCCACTTCAGATTTGGTGGCCTTCTCGCACTGCATTTTGTTTTGCATATTTTCCACGCGGGCTAAATTCGTACTCAGTGCGGACGAGGCGTCCTCCAAAGACTTGTTTTGTGCAGCGGTCGCACTCGCCAGTTCCATCTTCGTGGCATACACCAGATCCAGCTGCACCCTCAGGGCTGTAGTGTCTACAGTGCCCGGGGCTCGGACTCTTTGGGCCCTGTGGGGTGCGTGGGGAGCGATTGTCTGCTCCACTGACCTTGGCTGACTCTGCATAAGCCAGCAACCATGATTCCATCTCTGTGGCCTTGGTCATTAAACCCTGTGTCTGCGCAACGAGCTGGGTGTGTGATTTCTGCATGTACTGCACCCTTTCCTCAATTTGCCTGCTAGTGTCGCCCACCTGTTTCATTGCGGCCTCCGCCTTAGCGACTGCAGCAGTGTGGACACCCTGAATTTGTATGTGGATCTCCTGGTTGTTTCGGGTTTCGTTCTCCATGGCAGCCTTGACCTTCTGTCCAGCAGTGCTCAGTCGGCCCTCGGTTTCACAGACCTTGTTGGCCACAGTGTCAATTGCCTGCTTCACCTCTTGGACAGAGGTCGCCACATCCTTCACACTGATCATGTCCCTCTCCATTCTGGCGGCCATTGTCTCCACTCGTTGTGATTCGAAGGCGATGGTTCGCACCGCTTCTGCCGCCTTGTCTTTCTGGCTTTTTGCCTCCCGTGCGCCCTGGGCAGCATCCTCTGCATGCTGCTTTATGGCCCCTTCAGTGGCTACCACCCTGGCCACCGCCGTGTTGGCACTCTGGGCTGCCTTCACCGCCGTGTTGCTGAATTCCTCGATTCGTCTTGCCATTGTGGCGTCCCCTGAAGGGGTGTTGTGTTCTGGATGTGGTGCCCTGACACTCTGGCGCTCTAACTCGTGAATTCGTGCGCCCAGGCTAGCCACCTCGTGCGTTGCTGCACCTTTGTGGACATCCAACGTCTTCTCCACCTTGTCAATCCACTTCTCCGCTCGTTCAACCCGTGCCTCAAGAATCTGGTTTTGCGTTTATAGTGTTTTCAGCACTGTGTTTTTGCTTCTCCTGCTGCTTGTTGTTGCTGTAGGGTGTCCTGCTGCTGGTTTTGGATGATGAAAAGCTTTTGTTTGTTGAAATACAGTAAAGCCAACTCAATCCAGGATAGCCCAAGCCAATAGTATGCAAGGAGAAGGTAATTCAGGATCAAAGCATGAAGGGCTGCAGTGTAAACAGTGAAAGATGATTAGATATTCACAGAAACTGCAACTCAGGATACAAATGAATGCATATTCACAGAGATAGCTGAAATGTTTTGGGAAAAGAGTTAGAAAACTGCCTCAGGATCACTCTCTCTCCATAGTGTCATCTTAGGAGATGTGCACTCTTTGTTTTGGCTCCCATATGTGCTGAGGTGGCATGGTATGTGGCGATGAGGTCACTGCCATGTCACATGGGATCTTCCTACTTAGTTGGGATCTTCCTACTTAGTTAGGCTGACCAGGAATTGAACCCAGGACCTCTCAAAAAGAGGTGCCTAACCCCCTATGGTGCATACCACTAGGGCAGATAAGTATTCATGGAAAAACATAGATAAATTCATAGGCTCTACCTAAGGTATGTCAGTGCTCAGTCAACTCAGGAAAAGATGTTTTGCTTCTGATTGAAAGGGGATTAAGGGGTCCACTCAATATCCTGATTGGGTGTTTGGTTCCATAGGTCAAAATGTGTTCTCACCACTTTTGGCTGGACCAATACTAAGATAAAAATGCATGGATGCTCAGTGCATCTCTAATACAACTAGAGTATGTCCCAAAGCAATGGAAAAGCACTTTTTCTTACTCCCCCCTTGTGCTGTGGTGGCCACCACTGTCGCATTTTAGGAAAAAGGGAATTTTTCTTGGCCTTTCCTTGGTTTCCACATCTACTTTAAAATACCTACAGTCTCCCTCACACTGAAAAATGGGCGCTCACCATGGCTGGCGTCCTTTTGCTGCTCTGATTGTACAGTTTCCTACAGAAGACTCAGCGCTCTTGGCGCTGCCGGGGCTCCTGTGGCTTGGTTGGGTTAGATTGGGAGCATGCCAAACATGTGCATATGCATCCCTTCCTCCAAGACGCAGCGTCGACACAACCCAAACGCAAGACACATTATACACACTCGCATGGGTTCTCGTAAACCTGCTGGCGACCTGTGACCTGTCTTAGGGCGTAGGGAGTCGAAAAGAAATTAATTTGCCCCTTGGTGGGGTCTTGGTTCTGCTCAGTCTCTCCAGGCACCTGCGTTTCGGCCCGAACACGGCCTACTCAGCGAGGCTGCGCGTGGGTATCTGCAGAGGCAGGAATGGGAGAATTATGGACGAATCCACGCAAAAACGAAGCGACGACACCAAAATCCGTCAAATGACGGCGCAGAATTTTTCTGAAACGACACACCTGAGCAGAATCCAATTGTGCATCTTCAGCACATTTTTATAGAAATTATAGTCATCTCTGGATTTTTTAAGTCCAGAAATTCATACGCATAAAATGGCGGCGCGCAGGAGCGGCTCCTAGCGAAGCGCCGGAAAATGGAAAAATAATGGAATTATAAACGTATGTATCACGTAGTCTTGCAAATGACGAGACACACATTAATAAACAAACATACAGATTCCACCCACACTAATAGAAGCTTCAAAAATTCAAGAATTCGAAAATCAATTGAAAAGACTTCAATGAATCAGGTATAAACTACAGGTATGCTCGTCTTGCATGCCGCATACACATTGCTCGTCTCGAGTCTCCGTGACCGAGTCGTGTAGCAGCGTTAACAACGATAACCACGATAGGACGCGGTAGAGGGATTGATCAGAAAGATTGCAGATGATTAGCGGTCAGATCAGGGTGATTAGTCATACACACAAGTGCATAGCAACGTTCTTCGCGTGCGCCCCTTGTGTTTTCTCTCCTTGCTTCACTTCCCAGCGGTAGGTAAGGTAGGTACGCCCAGGCGGGGCCACCCCCTGGTGGAGTCAAGATTGTTGTGGAGATGGGCAGGTCTGCCCACGTGATTGTGCATAGTCATGCATGCACACACGCATTAAAGGGTAGGCCACGCGAAGTGCGCACGGTAAACCTTGTTTAGGCTACCCAGGGGCTCCTCCATACGTTCTTTAAGAGAACCTGAGGAGTCCCTTAACGCTTGCTTGCTTGATAAGGGTAGCTGCTCCATGCAGCGTGTTTGCGGACAGCGTATTATAGGGCACACTGAGAAGGGTATAATACCTGGAGTGTGCCTTGGTTCCTCCGCCGCAAACGCCCTTTCATTTGCCTTTGTTTTACAGGTGGGCAGGTAGGGTGAGTGGTGCAGCAGCATTTTTTTATGCCCTGCTAAACAGGGGCGCAGATCACACAAACAAGTAACTCCGCTCCGCCTGTGGCAGAGCAGGGAGTCCGACTTCATCGACATCTGCGCCTTGCACACGAGAGCACTCCTTCCCTCCAAGCCCTTGCAGGGGAAACGCGTTGTGGCGTCCCCTGTGAGGCCGGAGTTGCTTAGTAGCGCTGTGTTCTCTTGTCATTTCACAGGTGGGTCGCTAGGACCCTCGAGAACTTCCTCTTCGCAACGCCAAGTAGAGTGTGCGTGTAGGAGTGGTAGTCCTGCGTGGGGGCTAGAGCCAGTTGCCCAGCGCTCGCCCACCAGGATGGTGCCACTGTAGGGTGTGTAGGACCTGTAGGGGGCGTGTCACTGTCCCACCCTTTTCCTGCAATTTTAGCTGGGTTGGTGGGCTGTGACAGTGGGTTAGGTTAGTGTTTTTGGCCACATAGCAAACAGGCGTTTTGCATGCCTTCATAGCTTTTGGCCACCCCTCCCTGTAGTAGACAGGTAGGTAGGGAAAACAATACCTGGATTAACACTCTGGGTATTCCCCCAAGGTTTTGCGCCAGCACAGAAATTGGGCGCATAGGGGAGGGGAGACCCGGGGCGTACCCCGTGGCATCAATAAGCCAACCCTCCAGGTTCAGCAAGGGCGCAGACTTGGGTATAATTAGGACACCACTTCTGCGGCTTGCTCTCAGGACCTTAGGACTAGCACACTCACACATACGCTTTGGCAGGTAAGGGTAAGGTTCAGTCCCTAGCTTTATTCTTGGAGGCAAGCATCTCAGCGAGCCTCAACAACTCACCAAGGTTGTTCTGGGACAAGTAGTCAACCAGAACTGAGTTTAGGCGTCCCTCAGGTAGAACAAATGCAGAGAAGGGCTCCCAGGTGGCCTCTTCGACTCCAAACCCTTCCCAGAGGGTGAGGAAGCGCCAACCCTGGCGATAGCGGTGGCGTAGGACAGACTTCACCAGGTAGAAGCCCTCCTTAGCCATCTCCTCGGCGTTCATGTCGGGGAGTTCACCTTCAACTTCCATAGGGCTGGCAGCCCCTTGTAGGTCCAGAGCGGCGATTTCCTCGTCGTTCAGCTCCCACTCCTCCCCACAGAGGTCTTCAGGATCATGGTAGCGCTTCAGGTGTTGAGCGGCGCACACCAGGGTCCCCCCTAGACGGGGAGAACACCGCACGGTGATACGGTGTCCATCCACAGATAGGATCTTGTACGGCCCGAAGTATGGGTCATCGCTGGTAGAGCGTGGCCAGGCGGGTAGTCGACTGTGGTGCACCAGCACCCAGTCCCCTTCTTGGTAGGTGGCCGGTACACGGTGCTTGTTCTTCTTGTTCCACTGACGCTCCCTCACTCTCTGGAGCATAGCCTTGGCCTTGTCCACCTTCGCTTGTTGCTCTTGGACCCATTCACCCACAGAAGAATGGGTGTCCTCTGGATAGGGGGCATGTAGGAACCATGCCGGGCGCCCCATGAATAGCTCATGTGGCGAGTAGCCAGTAGCTGAACTCTCTTGGGAGTTCATCATCAAGGATATGACGGGGAGTAGTCTCACCCAGTCTCTGGTGCGTTCAGTTTTGCACCATATCCTGACGTTCTCCTTCAGGACACGAATCTGTCGCTCACATAGGGGGTTGCTCGTGTGAGAGTAGGGAATCCCCGTAGACACCTGGACATTGAGGGACCTCAGGACCCTCTTGTACCAGCCAGTATCTGAGCGTACTCGTACGTCCTCATCGGAGTTGATCTCCTTGGGCGCCCCATAGACACAAAACCACTCCTCCAGGAGTATCTTGATAGTCTCCTCTCCGGTAATGTGCTTGGTACATGGGAACACCCTGGTAAACCTGGTCAACCCACAGGTTACCACGAGGGCGAAGTCATAGCCCCCGAACTTCGGCATCTCCGTGTAGTCCACGTATAGAACACTGTTAGCACAGTGAGGGATGGGCAGGGTCGAGTAGAGACCTCTGTCCCTGATATCCCCTGGTTTACAGGACCTGCACGGGCACTTGTCCACGATAGGCAGGAGCGTCTTCCGCAGCTGGTCGTCAGTCCACGTAGTGTGGAACCACTGCTTGAACAGCCTCAGGGTACGGTCAGCACCCACATGACCACTGGACTCATGGGTCCACTTCAGCAGCGCTGGGACTCGGTCACTAGGCACCACGATGCGGTCCTCGTGCCAGAGGTAGCTCTTGTCCCGCTTCCACTGGTCCTGGTTGACCAGGAGGGGTTCAAGGCGTTTCTCCAGGCGCCGGTAGATATCCCCAAACTCCTGTAGGTACTCCGATTGTTGGAGTCCATCCAGCGGGCGTATCATGGTCATGTTCAGGTCCAGGTGTACATCCATACGGCTGAACGCTTCCTTAGCCAGCGCTTCAGACCGGGCACCAATCAGGGCGTCGAAGTTGTTGCGGCTGATGTAGTCGGCACACTCGTTCTTCACTCCCTGGATATGGTGTACCGTCAGCCGTAGTTGACTGAGGTAGGTCCACCAGCGACGTAGCTTGGCCTTCTCAGGTGGGGGGCCCTTCTGGAAACTGCGGACCGGTTCTTGGTCGCATAGCCAGACCACAGGGTTACTCCCCAACAGTCGTGCTTGTGAGGATAGCACCAGCATACCCGCGAGCAGTTCCTGCTCATAGGTGGAGTAGTTCCCCCTGGCCTGGTTCCACTTCCAGTTCCAGTGGCCCAGAGGTACTAGGACCCACTTGTCGTCAGGGTAGCTGTGCTTGAGGGTTCCATCTCGGTTGAGACCTTCCGTCCCCCATTGGGAAATGGCCGAGTCGAACTCCTCCTTCTCTAGTGCTTGCCACTGGAACAACGTTCCACCACCGCCCACATTGCTGGCGTCGGTCACCAGGATAATCTCCCCTTGTGCCCTAGGCACGCCCAAGCACTTAGCGTTGGCTACCTTGTCTTTGAGTTCGTCAAACGCTTGTTGCTCTTGTGGGCCCCAGCGCCAAGTAGTACTCTTCTTGATCAAGTCAGTCAGTACCGCGCTGGTGTAGGTGAAGTTTTTGATGTGGCGGCAATAGAAGTTGCACGCCCCAATGAAACTGCGTACATCATGAAGTCGTTTCTTGGGGTCTTCGTGTCGTACCTTGGCATCCATCAGGGGTTTGGCCTTAGAGGCCGCTGGGGTCCACCACCCATAGCCAACGTCAAACCCCAGGTACTGCATGGTCTCCTGCATGAACTCACACTTCTCCAGCTTGAGTCGTGTGTGGTTCTCCTGGCAGACCGCAAAGAACTCACCCAAGAGGATTAGGTGATCCTCCTGGGTATTGGTCCCGCGGCATACATCGTCGATGTGAGCCTCCATCTGGGCCCCACGGGATATGAGCTCCTGCACCTTAGGTCTCCTTCGTAGGAGGGACAAGATCTTGTTCATCAGCTCTTGGAACAGAGCGGGTGCGTTAGCCACGCCGAATGGCATGACCTTCCACTTGAATACCCTCCCCTGAGGGGTGATGAAGGCCAGTAGTTCCTGCGCGTTGGGCGTCAGGTCCACTTGCCAGAATCCACTTCGCTTGTCCATCTTGGTCTTGTAGCGACAGGAGGCTATCTTCTCCAGGGTAGACTCCATATTGGGAATGGACCCTGAGTGGTTCAACGTCTTCTTGTTCAGCTCTCCATAGTCCACTACCAGCCGTTTGGCTGTAGACCCAGGTTTAGCCACCAGGAAACAGGGGCTGCAGTGTAGGGGGTAGTCCCCATCCTTGTACTCCAGGACTAGGCCAGCGTCGATACATTCTTGTATCTGTCGCTCAATCTCGTCAGCCTGCTCTTTAGGAGCTGGATAGGGTCTCCTCCGGATCTTGTGACCCACGAACTCGGGTTTCAGCTTGAGGTCCATCTGTACCAGCTTGTCGCATGAGGCTGGAGGGGGTAGTTCTCCGAACACCTCCAGATAGGTCCTTATCAGCTTTTGCACCCGCGGGTCCACTACCTTGATCTTGTCCTCCATGTCCTCGTCGGAGTGTAAGTTGCTTGCCCCTTGAATAGACGTCGGGAGGTGGTCCTCCACCGACTCTTCGCCCGCGGTAGCATCCTTCAGCCCTTGGTAGGCATACAGAAGGTCTTGCTCAACCATCTCCGGTGGACGATGGCAACATAGGCACGCTTTAGGGGGTTCACATACACATTCCTCCGAGAGGTCGTCCTCATCTGGGGTCCTCACATGGGCACCCCATACGCTCTTCATGAGCTTGAGATCTACCTCCCTTTGCCAGGTGGTGATCTTCTGTTCGAGGTCCTCCTTCAGTTGGGATACGTCTCCCATACGTCCTTGCTTCAGTGGCCAGGAGCTGCGGGTAGGCTTCGCGTAGCATAGCTTTTTCGCCACCAACTTCCTCTTGGAATCCACATACTCCCTGAGCCTGGATCGAGGGTCCAGCTCTTCATCCACGGGGTCTTCCACCCTCATGGAGAGTAGGGGTTTTAGTGGGGCGACGTACTCGGCGTTCTCCACTTCTTCCACCGCAGTCTGCACGAAGAAGGCGTCGTGCTCAGTTTCGTCGTCTGAGTGGATAGAGCTAGGTAGCTCAGATAGTCCACACTCAGAGACTCCATCAGGAACAGGTACATGACAGGGAGAGTTGGGGGCGTTGGTGTCAGTCACGACGTACTCATCTCCTCCGGGTGTAGTTTCAACAGCATCTTGAGGTCGTAGACGATCCTTCAAGTCACCCAAGGCGAGTCCATCGCTTTCTCGTTGTATAGCCTGGACCAGAGTAGGGTCCAGGTCTTCCCAGGGGATGGTGGTAAGACTACCGTCCACCACGCTGAGCATACTCCCCCATCCGGGCTTCCCAATGGGCGTCTTGCGTCCCAGAGGCACGTAGATGGCCTCATCAGGTAACCGCACAGAGCTGATAGTCAGCTTGTCAAGGAGGGTTCGCCAGTACTCGTTGCCCCCATGGGCTCCCCAATCGGGGGAACACAGGACCATACGGGAACGTTCCAAGGCCACCTTGGTCAGCACCTTCCCCAGTTCACTGAATCTGGGGTTCCCGTAGGCCATCCCAAAAGAGGGCCAGTAAAATTTGTAGCTGCAGTTCTTCCCCTTGCTGCAGTATAGGTCCAGTACATGCTGCTTGTCGCTGGCGAACAGTTCCACACTTAGGTCTTCTCGAGAGTAACCCAACTCCTTCAGACCTTGGTCTAGGACTTCCCCCAATAGTTGATAGTCCTCAGTTTTGGAGGCCGCCATCATGTTCGAGGGCTCCTCCTTCGATAGTCTCAGGTAACTCGAGGTATGTTCCGACTGCTCCAGTGGCACAGACTCTCTGCCACTGCCGTGGTCCACGTACAGGAGGTAGGGCGCTTGCAGCGTCAGGGATTGTATCTGGGAGTGCTGCACGAAGAAGTCAGTACCCAGTACAAAGTCGAAGGCATCAGTGTCCATCACATAGAACCGATGGGCGATAGTCCTGGAGCCCATAGGTACCTCCACTTCGCAGTCCCCGCAGCTGTGCACCACATGTCCATCCCCCATCCGTATAGCGGCGGTGGTCATGGTGTTCTTCAGGCTCCCACAAGGTAAAATTTTCTTGGCCACTATCGATATTGTGGCTCCAGTATCCAGTACCCCCAGGTATTCACGTCCCCCTAGTCGGATACGTACCCAAAACACCAGGTCTTGGGTGCCACCAGAGCGTCCCCGTCAGAACTCCGCGGGACAGGTCACCTCGAACCCCTTGTTCCGCAATTTGCGGGCCATCCTCATGAAACGGCTTCTCTTCTTGGCGTTGCCGTCGTCACCACCCTCATGCTCACGCTTGGCTCCTTGTTCTTGCTGGGCCTGCGTCTGTGAGCGTGTGGTAGGTCCAGACTGCCCTCCAGAGGGCTCGGAGTTCCCCCCTGGATTAGGGTTGGGGTTACCTCCGTTCTTGTCCTTGTTCTTGTTGTCGTTCTGGCGATTAGCGCCTCCTCCTCGTCCGCCTTGACCCTTGTCTTGACCACCTTGACCACGTCCTTTCGACTTGCCCTTGCCGGAGTCGTTGCCTTTGGCCTTGCCTCCACCTTTGCCTGAGCTTTTGCCAGGATCTTCCCCCTTAAGCTTCGCCGATAGGCGTTGCTTATGGTAGCACTCGTCCTCATAGTGCTTCCGCTTACCGCAGAATGCACACGTGATGGTGCAGCGGTAATGATCCGGCATCTTCACCTTGGCGCCGGTGATCTTTTCCTGCTGCTTCCCCTGGACAACAAAGCAGTCTCGCTGCTCGCAGTCGGAGGCATGCTGCAGGTGGCCCTGTTCATCTCTGGCATCACACCAGAATAGCTCCTTCACGTTCTCCATTAGGCGGGCGTGGGCGTGTTTGGGGGTAGTCCCCTGCCCCGGTCGGGACCCTTGGTACCCTTTGCCTCCAGAACCTCCACCACCAGGACGGTAGTGGTTCAGGTGTTGGTCGCTCTCCTTCTCCAGCGCCATCTCCAGGAGCAGCACGCATAGATCCTCGTAGCGGAGGGATCTAGCCTTGCGCTCAGCCGTCAGACGGCACTCGTCCCATAGCTCACGGGGGAGCTTGGAGCACAACCAAAACAGCAGGTCGTCGCTGCTGTAGGAACCGGGCGTCAGTCGTCCAGCCCAGTGGTCCAGGTCCGCCAACAGCTCGGAGACCCTGCCGGGTTTGGGGTTGTTGGGCAGGACGGGCAGGTTCTGGATCTCGGCCCTGATGGAGAGGTCGGTCTCGTAGGTTGGGTACTGCCTCTCCAGGGCAACCAACACGTCGGCAAAGGTGGCGGAGTTGGTGACGATCTGCCTGACCTGCTTCTCCAGGTACTTCGTCTTGCAGCACTGCAGGAGCAGGTCGCACTTCACTCGCCCACTCGCGTGGGTTTGGCCGGTCAGTCGTAGGAACCGGCCAAAGTTCTCAGCGAACTCGCTGAGGTCCTTGCCTGTGAATTCAGGCAGGTTCACCACTATCTTGGAGGTGGCAATAGCCTTCGCCTCCTGAGCTCGGCGTCCTTCAGGGCGTCGGGTCTTCTTCTTCTTCTTCTTCTTCTTCTTACCCTTGGAGTCCTCGGGGTCCTCAGGGTCTTCGTCATCCGATGGCGAAGAAGAAGTCATCGAAGGCGGCCCATCATCGGAGGGGTCTCCGCCTAGATCACTGGAGCCATAAGGCTCCACGTCCACCATAGCCCTTAGGGCTGTCAGCCCCAGCTGGTCCAGCTCGGCCCTCGTCGAGTTCGTCACGTGACTGTAGGGCGGCTGGGCTGTCCTCGGGACGAATGGGCTTCTTGGTACTGCTGCAGGAGTCGGCATCGGTCGGCTCCTCAGGCTCCCCAGGGTATTCGTCAACCCTGCCGCCAGGTGGTTAGCCTGTACTCGGTGGGGTGACATCCCCACTGTCGTAGGTGACGCATGGGACGGGATCATCAGGGGCTGCAGTTTCTCCCTGATCTCTTGCGTGAGGTCGCTCACGATTTTCGAAGTGGCTCCTTGGAGCACCTCGTTGATCTCCGACCGCGTCAGGGACCTGTTGGAGGATCTTCCCGATCCTCTACTCCTGCCTCCCAGAGACTCTGGTCCTCTCCTCAACCCACTCAGGGGTGCATACCCAGGTGCACACCCAGGAGCATACCCAGGAACTTCCATGTAGGTTCCAGTGGCGTGGAGTGGATGGGGATGGTCAGCCGCATACCAACGCGGCGCAGAGCTGGAAGCCACCGGCTCACTGGCAGTAGTTGCCTCAAGGAGCGCAGTGGTAGGTGGGCCCATGCCATAGGCGGGGTAGTGAGGCATGCCAGTAAAGCCTGTGCCCTCTGCCATAGGCTGGTTGGTTGTGGAAGTGGATGTAGCGGCGGCTGGGTGTGTGGTGGTTATGGGAGAGGGTGATGCTTGGAGGCCAGAAGCGCTTGGTGCGCCTTCGAAGGTAGGGACATCCGTCGGGTCTTGCCCTTGCTCCTCTCCTTCGTCTGCTCCTTCTCCAGCATCCTTCTCGCTCTCGTTTCCTCTCTTCCTCTTCACAGGCTGAGGCTGAGAGACCATTTCCTTCACCGACAGGGCCCCAAAGGCCGTCTGGAGGCCATCCAAGGAGTTCTCCGCCGTATCCATTGGCCCATGTAAGGGCTCCACCGAAGGTACAGCGTCAGGCGCCGGCCTTGCCGGTGTCTCTGGCGCTGACGCTGTGTTCACCTCGGCGTCCACTCTTCCTGGATCCATCTTAATCCACCCTTCTGCTTTTGTTTGCCTGCTCGGAGCACTGGTTGTACGGCGCGGGGTCGCTGCCGGTGCACAGAGACAGGCTGCCTCTTGCTACCAGAAAAGTTTATAGTGTTTTCAGCACTGTGTTTTTGCTTCTCCTGCTGCTTGTTGTTGCTGTAGGGTGTCCTGCTGCTGGTTTTGGATGATGAAAAGCTTTTGTTTGTTGAAATACAGTAAAGCCAACTCAATCCAGGATAGCCCAAGCCAATAGTATGCAAGGAGAAGGTAATTCAGGATCAAAGCATGAAGGGCTGCAGTGTAAACAGTGAAAGATGATTAGATATTCACAGAAACTGCAACTCAGGATACAAATGAATGCATATTCACAGAGATAGCTGAAATGTTTTGGGAAAAGAGTTAGAAAACTGCCTCAGGATCACTCTCTCTCCATAGTGCCATCTTAGGAGATGTGCACTCTTTGTTTTGGCTCCCATATGTGCTGAGGTGGCATGGTATGTGGCGATGAGGTCACTGCCATGTCACATGGGATCTTCCTACTTAGTTGGGATCTTCCTACTTAGTTAGGCTGACCAGGAATTGAACCCAGGACCTCTCAAAAAGAGGTGCCTAACCCCCTATGGTGCATACCACTAGGGCAGATAAGTATTCATGGAAAAACATAGATAAATTCATAGGCTCTACCTAAGGTATGTCAGTGCTCAGTCAACTCAGGAAAAGATGTTTTGCTTCTGATTGAAAGGGGATTAAGGGGTCCACTCAATATCCTGATTGGGTGTTTGGTTCCATAGGTCAAAATGTGTTCTCACCACTTTTGGCTGGACCAATACTAAGATAAAAATGCATGGATGCTCAGTGCATCTCTAATACAACTAGAGTATGTCCCAAAGCAATGGAAAAGCACTTTTTCTTACTTCCTTGGGATACCTTCGTGAGCCTCTTTTTCTAACGTAGATATCCTGTGCTCCAGCTTACTTTCGTGATGAGCCTCTCTTCGCTGGAGCTTGGCACAGTCTTGGCGACGGGCGGCCTCCTGCTGCTCCATTCGTGCCGCCAAGGTATTGACTTGTATCTCCAACTCGTTCATCCACTCATCCAATCCACGATGGTCCGCAAGGAGAGCATTCCATTTGGACGTACCTTGTCTGTCTACTTCCTGGACCCGGGTCTGCACCACCTGGATCGCCTTCTCCACCCCGGCTGGCATCTCCACCACACGTGACGCCTCCTTGGTCTCCAAAGTTGTCACTATCCTGGACAACTGGTCCAATTGCCTCACGATGTCACTGACGTCGACGTCTGACCTTCGTTTCGACCCCTCTGGTCTGGTCTGCTTGGCCGTCAGCTTATGGATGGCTCTCTTGACGATGGTGTCGATGGTGGCGTCCGGTAGGGCCGAGATATCAACTTGGGAACCTTCATCAGGACGATGCCCCTTGCGCTGGATGAATGTAGTAGGCTTTCGTGATGGCGGTGGTGGCATATCGGTTGACGAGGAACGGGACTTGGTGGGCACATAGGTGATCTTCTTGTTTCCCAAGCCAAATGAGGCCCTTTTGGCTGTTTCACCATAGCTGACCCGCCGATTTACAGGGATGTTTGTCCCGTGTACCGCCTCGTCTATTCCATCTCCAAACAAAGTTTCTGAAATGTGAGTCGATTTGGCTCCCATTTGCCCAGTTTGGGTTTTCAATAATGACCTTTTGGTCTCCGTGTGGATTGGGGTGAGCAATTGCTCAACTTCTTGGTCCCATTCTTCCATTTCGGCTCTATGGATTTCCTGAGCGCTCATGTGTCCCAAAGGGGATCGATTTGTACTGCTACCATGTAATGGAGTAGCCCCTGATACTTCCATTGTAATGCCTTGCTCTACGTTAACCAAAAATCAAAAATGGAAAAAAGCTAGGGGCTTGAGATTTCTCTAAAATTTCAAAAAGAAAAATCCCCGAGCAAAGCTAATAAAATTGGCACAAACCCTCACCAAGACGAGGCAAACAGCACACAATACAACACAATTTTGTGTCTGACTTTTCCTCGTGGTCCCGGATGTCCTTGGTGCGCGGAATGGGCTCGGCGCTTACCTTCACGATTGATATGACTCTCCTTGTAACAAATTGATAATCCACCACTTGAATTGAATTGAGTGTTAATTGAAATTCATTGCAAAGAGTCCTGAGATACGAAAGAATCAGACCAAATCAAAGAGTGTCATCGAGGCACTCCATGCATGAAACATGTCGAACACATGGAAAGAGAGATGGAACGAAATTTGATCAAACATCAAGCCTATAACTTAACCTCAAGACAAACATTGCATTCACTCGTAAGGTCATGAATGTAATTACACCACGGAGGTCAAAATACATAATGCATATCATGGTATGACACATGATCGAATATCGACTCGCATGATGAAGCATGCACACCTACTTGAGCCACCTCAAGTTGGTCATTAATCTAACATGGCAAATCAATTGCATACTATGTCTATTCATCCATGAAATGTAAATTCAAACAACAACATGGACCAATGTCGTGTAAATCCACAAGAGTTCAACGAAAGAGTATCCAAGACTAACCTTCATTAATTTTCACGGTTCAAAAGCGAAGCATTGAACAATCAACCAACTTCAAGAGAAATATTGGCTCCTAGCAACAAGATAAAAATTCATGCCCAATTGAGAACAATACCATGGTAGGTTGGAAGACTCCCATCAATTGAAAAGATTCAAGGATAATTGAATCCATGGCATTCCAACAACCATTCACAACTCACCACAAGAGTGTGCAAACCTTTCCACATTGTCACATGGACCAACATACACATACATGATTGTGACAACAATCCCTTGGCACCATGAAGGCTTCGCGTGACGAACATGGTAAAGGGAACCTCACAATTCCTAATTTAGGGATGACTTTGAGTAACACCTCGTGATCCAATATGCATTCATTAACCATGGAAACCTTACGAACATTCACGGATTCTAATTTATGGACGGCTTTGTGTAACCTAATAATAATCATTCTTGGCGGCGTGACTCAGTCAATGGATAGTAAATCGAACTGTCCAGGGAATGCGAAACAACACCAGATTGGAACAAACCACATATCTGTCGAGACTCAATCATCCAAAATTCTGTCTTCCTCACTGGAGATTGCAATCCGCGACCTGTCCGGTCTCGGCCAGCGACTGTCCAATTCCTGCAACTGGAATACTGAATTTCTGAGTCCTGACTGTTGCCTGTCACCGATCCAGAGATGTGCAGTTCTATTACACTGGACCCTCGATCCAGGCTAAGGGAGTATGTGGATTCCAAGAGGAAGTTGGTGGCGAAAAAGCTATGCTACGCGAAGCATACCCTAAGCTCATGGCCACTGAAGCAAGGACGTATGGGAGATCTATCCCAATTGAAGGAGCACCTCGAACAGAAGATCACCACCTGGCAAAGGGAGGTAGATCTTAAGCTCATGAAGAGCGTGTCGGGCGCCCATGTGAGGACCCCAGAGGAGGACGACCTCTCGGAGGAATGTGTATGTGAACCCCCTCGAGCGTGCCTATGTTGCCATCGTCCACCGGAGATGGTTGAACAAGACCTTCTATATGCCTACCAAGGGCTGAAGGACACTATCACGGGCGAAGAGTCGGTGGAGGACCACCTCCTGACGTCTATTACTCAGGGGGCGAGCAACTTACACTCTGACGAGGACATGGAGGACAAGATCAAGCTGTTGGACCCGCGGGTACAGAAGCTTATAAGGACCTATCTGGAGGTGTTCGGAGAACTACCCCCTCCAGCCTCATGTGACAAGCTGGTACAAATGGACCTCAAGCTAAAACCCGAGTTCGTGGGTCACAAGATCCGGAGGAGACCCTATCCAGCTCCTAAAGAGCAGGCCGACGAGATTGAGCGACAGATACAAGAATGCATGGACGCTGGCCTAGCCCTGGAGTACAAGGACGGGGACTACCCCTTACACTGCAGCCCCTGTTTCCTGGTGGCTAAACCTGGGTCTACAGCCAAACGGCTGGTAGTGGACTACGGAGAGCTGAACAAGAAAACGCTGAACCACTCAGGGTCCGTTCCCAATATGGAGTCTACCCTGGAGAAGATAGCCTCCTGTCCCTACAAGACCAAAATGGACAAGAGGAGCGGATTCTGGCAAGTGGACCTGACGCCCAACGCTCAGGAGCTACTGGCCTTCATCACCCCTCACGGGAGGGTGTTCAAGTGGAAGGTCATGCCGTTTGGCGTGGCTAACGCACCCGCTCTATTCCAAGAGCTGATGAACAAGATCTTGTCCATCCTACGAAGGAGACCCAAGGTGCAGGAGCTCATATCCCGTGGGGCCCAGATGGAAGCTCACATCGACGATGTATGCCTTGGGACCAATACCCAGGAGGACCACCTAATCCTCTTGGGTGAGTTCTTTGCGGTCTGCCAGGAGAACCACACACGACTCAAGCTGGAGAAGTGTGAGTTCATGCAGGAGACCATGCAGTACCTGGGGTTTGACGTTGGCTATGGGTGGTGGACCCCAGCGGCCTCTAAGGCCAAACCCCTGATGGATGCTAAGGTACGACACGAAGACCCCAAGAAACGACTTCATGATGTACGCAGTTTCATTGGGGCGTGCAACTTCTATCGCCGCCATATCAAAAACTTCACCTACACCAGCGCCGTTCTGACGGACTGGATCAAGAAGAGTACTACTTGGCGCTGGGGCCCACAAGAGCAACAAGCGTTTGACGAACTCAAAGACAAGGTGGCCAACGCTAAGTGCTTGGGTGTGCCTAAGGCACAAGGGGAGATTATCCTGGTGACCGACGCCAGCAATGTGGGCGGTGGTGGAACGTTGTTCCAATGGCAAGCATTAGAGAAGGAGGAGTTCGACTCGGCCATTTCCCAATGGGGGACGGAAGGTGTCAACCGAGATGGAACCCTCAAGCACAGCTACCCTGACGACAAGTGGCTCCTAGTACCTCTGGGCCACTGGAACTGGAAGTGGAACCAGGCCAGGGGGAACTACTCCACCTATGAGAAGGAATTGCTCGCGGGTATGTTGGTGCTTTCTCACAAGCACGACTGTTGGGGACTAACCCTGTGGTCTGGCTGTGCGACCAAGAACCGGTCCGCAGTTTCCAGAAGGGCCTCCACCCTAGAAGGCCAAGCTACGGCGCTGGTGGACCTACCTTGGCCAATTACGGCTGACGGTACACCATATCCAGGGAGTGAAGAACGAGTGTGCAGACTACATCAGCCGCAACAACTTCGACGCCCTGATTGGTGCCCGGTCTGAAGCGCTGGCTAAGGAGGCGTTCAGCCGTATGGATGTCCACTTGGACCTCAACATGACGATGATACGCCCCCTGGATGGACTCCAACAATCGGAGTACCTGAAGGAGTTTGGGGATATCTAAAAGCGCCCGGAGAAACGCCTTGAACCCCTCCTGGTCAACCAAGATCAGTGGAAGAGGGACAAGAGCTACCTCTGGCACGAGGACCGCATCGTGGTACCCAGTGACAGAGTCCCAGCGCTGCTGAAGTGGACCCATGAGTCCAGCGGTCATGTGGGTGCTGACCGTACCCTGAGGCTGTTCAAGGAGTGGTTCCACACTACGTGGATTGACGACCAACTGCGGAAAACCCTCCAGCCTATCGTGGACAAGTGCCCGTGCAGGTCCTGCAAACCAGGGGATATCAGGGACAGGGGTCTCTACTCGACCCTGCCCATCCCTCACTGTGCTAACAGTGTTCTATACGTGGACTACACGGAGATGCCGAAGTTCGGGGGCTATGACTTCGCCCTCGTGGTAACCTGTGCGTTGACCAGGTTTACCAGGGTGTTCCCATGTACCAAGCACACTACCGGAGAGGAGACTATCAAGATACTCCTGGAGGACCGGTTTTGTGTCTATGAGGCGCCCAAAGAGATGAACTCCGATGAGGACGTACGAGTACGCTCAGATACTGGCTGGTACAAGAGGGTCCTCAGATCCCTCAATGTCCAGGTGTCTACGGGGATCCCCTACTCTCACACGAGCAACCCCCTATGTGAGCCACAGATCCGTGTCCTCAAGGAGAATGTAAGGATATGGTGCAAAACTGAACGCACCAGAGACTGGGTGAGACTACTCCCAGTCATATCCTTGATGATGAACTCCCAAGAGAGTTCAGCTACTGGCTACTCGCCCCATGAGCTATTCCCAGGGCGCCCGGCATGGTTCCTACATGCCCCCTATCCAGAGGACACCCATTCTTCTGTGGGTGAATGGGTCCAAGAGCAACAAGCGAAGGTGGAGAAGGCCAAGGCTATGCTCCAGAGAGTGAGGGAGCGTCAGTGGAACAAGAAGAACAAGCACCGAGTACCGGCCACCTACCAAGAGGGGGACTGGTTGCTGGTGCACCACAGTCGATTACCCGCCTGGCCACGCTCTACCAGCGATGACCCATACTTCGGGCCGTACAAGATTCTATCAGTGGATGGACACCGTATCACCGTGCGGTGTTCTCCCCGTCTAGGGGGGACCCTGGTGTGCGCTGCTCAACACTTGAAGCGCTACTATGATCCTGAAGACCTCTGTGGGGAGGAGTGGGAGCTGAACGACGAGGAAATCGCCGCTCTGGACCTACAAGGGTCTGCCAGCCCTATGGAAGTTGAAGGGGAACTCCCCGACATTAACACCGAGGAGATGGCTAAGGAGGGCTTCTACCTGGTGAAGTCTGTCCTACGCCACCGCTATCGCCAGGGTTGGCGCTTCCTCACCCTCTCGGAAGGGTTTGGAGTCGAAGAGGCCACCTGCGAGCCCTTCTCTGCGTTTGTTCTACCTGAGGGACGCGTAAACTCGGTTCTGGTTGACTACTTGTCCCAGAACAACCTTGGTGAGTTGCCGAGGCTCGCTGAGACGCTTGCCTCCAAGACTAAAGCTAGGGACTGAACCTTACCTTACCCCTAAGTGTGCTACGTATGTCTGTGTGTGTCTCACTTCTCTCCCGGGCGTGGCTCCCGGAGACCGGGCTTCGCTGATGTCGGACAGAAGGTCCTAGTCAGGTACTGTTACCACTCCTATGGCGCCCAATTTCTGTGCTGGCGCCTATCCTTGGGGAAGACGGCAAAAGCCCTACATACTACAGGGGAGGGGTGGCCAAGTGTGCTAAGGGCATACAAAACGCCCATTTTTGCTAAAGGCCAAAAGCTAACGCACTCCCCTGCCCACGAGGAAAAGCACGCGGGACAGGAGACACCACTACACTACACATCCTACCTACAGTGGCATCATCCTGGTGGGCGAGCACTTCTGCAACTGGCTCAAGCCCCCACTCAGGACTACCACTACTACACGCACACTCTACTGGGCGTGGTTGAAGAACACGTCGTGGGTCCTAATGACCCTCCTGTGAAGAACACAAGAGAACACAGCGCTGCTAAGCAACTGTGGCCTAACAGGGGACGCCACAACGCGTTTCCCCTACTAGGGCTTGGAGGGAAGGGGTGCTCTTGTTGCGTGCACTGCGTGGATGTCGATGGAGTCGAACTGCCCTCGCCACTCCTGGCATAGGTGCAGTCAATTGTTTGTGTGATCTGCGCCCTTGTTTAGCAGGGCAAGAAAAAAAATGGTATGCTGCTGCACCAATCACCCTACCTGCCCACCTGTAAAGAGAGGCCAATGAAGGGGTGTTTGCGGCGGAGGAACCAAGCCACACTCCAGGTATTATACTCTTCTCAGTGTGACCTATAATACACTGTCCGCAAACACGCCCTGTCAAGCAAGCAAGCGTTAAGAGACTCCTCAGGTTCTCTTAAAGAACGCACCGAGGAGCCCCTGGGTAACCTAAACAAGGTTTACTGTGCGCATTTCGCGTGGCCTACCCTTTAATGCGTGTGTGAATGCCCGAGCATGCACGAGTGTACGAGAGGTCTTTGACACACCTCTAATCTTACCCACAATCGCGGACTCCACCAGGGGGTGGCCCCTCCTGGGCTTACTCACCTTACCTACCGCTGGAGAGAGAGAGCAAGTAGGAACGTGAACGAGGCGCAAGCGAAAAACGTCGCTATGCACTTGTGTGTATGTCTAATCACCTTGATCTGACCTCTAATCATCCGCAATCTTTCTAATCAATCCCTCTATCGCGTTCTATCGTTGTTAGCGCTGCTACAAGACTCGTTCACGGAGACACGAGACGAGCAATGGGTATGCTGCATACGAGACGAGCACACCTGTGGTTTATACCTGATTCATTGAATTCTTTTCGTTGATTTTCGAATTCTTGGATTTTTGATTCTTCTATTAGTGTGGGTGGAATCTGTATGTTTATTTATTAATGTGTGTCTCGTCATTTTCGGAGTTACGTGAGACATACTTTTATAATCTCATTATTTCTGCATTTTCCGGCGCTTCGCTAGGAGCCGCTCCTGCGCGCCGCCTTTTTATGCGTAGGAATTTCTTGATTTAAAAAATCGAGAGATGACTATAATTTTTATAAAAATGTGCTTCTGATGCACAATTGGATTCTGCTCAGGTGTGTTGTCTTAGAAAATTTCTAGGCCGTCATTTGACGGATTTAGGTGTTGTCGCTTCGCGTTTGCGTGGATTCGTCCATAATTCTCCCATTCCTGTCTCTGCAGATATCCTCCCGAAAGCGTCGCTGAGTAGGCCGTGTTCGGGCCGAAAAGCAGCCGCCAGGAGACTGAGCAGGACCCAAGACCCCACCAAGGGGCAATTTGATTTTTTTTAACGACTGCCTTCGCCCTAAGACAGGTCACAGGTCGCCAGCAGGTTTACGAGAACCCATGCGAGTGTGTATATTGTGTCTTGCGTTGGGTTCATGTCGCGCTGCGTCTTGGAGGGAGGGATGCTCTTGCACATGTTTATGGCATGCACCCAAACTAACCCAGCCAAGCCACAGGAACCCCGGCAGCGCCATGAGCGCTGAGCTTCCTGTAGGAAATGTTACAAACAGAGCAGCAAAAGAGCGCCAGCCATGGTGAGCGCCCATTTTTCTGTGTGAGGGAAACTATAGGTATTTTAAAGTAGATGTGGAAACCAAGGAAAGGCCAAGAAAAAATCCCTTTTTCCTGAAAATGCGACAGTGGTGGCCACCACAGCACAAGGGGGGAGTAAGAAAAAGTGCTTTTCCAATGCTTTGAGGCATACTCTAGTTGTATTAGAGATGCACTGAGCATCCAGGATTTCTATCTTAGTATTGGCCCCACCAAAAGTGGTGATAACACATTTGGACCTATGGAACCAAACACCCAATCTGGATATGGAGTGGACCCCTTAACCCCCTTTCAATGTGAGGCAAATCTTCTTTTCCTCAGTCAACTGCGAACTGACATATCCAGGGCAGAGCCTATGAATTTATCTATGTTTTCTCATGAATTCTTAGCTGTCCTAGTGGTATGCACCCTAGGGGGCTGGGCACCTCTTTTTGAGAGGTCCTGGGTTCAATTCCCGGTCAGCCTAGCTAAGTAGGAAGATCCCATGTGACATGGCAGTGACCTCGTCGCCACATGCCCTGCCACCTCAGCACATATGGGACCCAAAACAAAGAGTGCACATCTGTTGAGATGGCACTATGGAGATAGAGTGACCATGGGGCAGTTTTCCAACTCTTTTCCAAAACATTTCAGCTATCTTTGTGAATATGTAATCCGATTTGACCTGAGTTGCAGTTACTGTGAGCATCCTGCCATCTTTCACTGTTTACACTGCAGCCCTTCATGCTCTGATCCTGATTCCTTTCTACTTGCATATCTCTGGCTTGGGCTATCCTGGATTGACTGTATTTCGGCAAACAAAAGCTTTTCATCTTCAAAAACAAGCAGCAGGAAACCCTACACCAGCAGCAAGCAGCAGGAGAGGCACAAATGAAGAGGTTGGGGGGAGGGCAACCTCCAAGCTTCCCTTGGCATGCACGACCCCAATCCCATGAAATCCAAGACTTCGTCTTGCTTTCTTGCTGATCTTCCATCAGTTTGGGTTTCTCCAAAGAATTCTGTGATCCTTGCCTCAGCCATGACACAATCTGGCGTCCTAGGCAAAGAGATGATGGTATATGTAGACAACATAAACATGTAGACAAGTAATATGTATAGGTAACACTTCCATACTATAAAATAGCTTAGAAGAGAGGACAAAATGAGGGCGGCGGCGTCGCCGCCATCAGAAAATCTGACGGCTACGAGTCGTCGCCATCAGGATCTCCACTGAGATCCTGCCCAAACTGGGCCAAACAGTGGTTTTTGGGCGAAAAACAGTGAAATATAGTGATTTTTGAGCCAAAAACACTCATTTCGCGTGTCTCCCCCCAACGCGTCGCGTAGCCGACACGACGCGTTTCTGTCCCAATTCAAACCATATATGAAGAGGCCCACTGTTGGTCCACACCATGGGCGCCTGGGTGATTCCTGGGATTGCCTCAGGATTTTTTGAAAAAATCGTGAACGTGACTGATTTCGCAAAAATTGACCTTCGCGGAACGCCGCGAAAAAGGTCACGTTATATTCCTATATTTCTAAAAACGATAAATCAATAATAAAATTGATTAAAATCTTCAGAAATTGTGAAATAAAACTTCGATCTGGGGCTGCGTCGCGCAGGCGACGAACGTCGTCGCCAGCCCAAAATGACGAAAAATGACGATTTCTGGGGTATTTTACAGAAATTCCACAGAAATCGGGATGCCATAAGGCTGGGAATCAGCTCAGCAAAATTCCTGATGCGAAGAGCGCCACAGGCTGGGCAGCGGGTATGGGTGAGGCACCCCATACCGCTTCACCCCCCTCCTTAGAAGCCTTGCCTATATCAAAAGGAAGGCAAGGCCAAGGAGGCGCTCGGACCCCTGCACTGCCTTGGTTTCAAAACTGATTCAGCAGGACAGTGGGGGGGGGGGGGGGCTTCGTAAGTAATTTACATGCCACTCACATGTAGGTCTTTTTTTTTTTTTTTTTTTTTTTCATATTCATAGGGCAATTGCCCCCCAGGCGACCACACTGGTCCCTGGCACTCCCTTTAGCCTCTGGTGACCAAACCAGGCGCGCTGCAGGTCCTTCCGACCTGACTGATGGCGCTGAGGCGCACATATTGGCCCTTTTTCTCCATGGGCATGGAAACATAATAATTCAAATGCGAAAAAAAAATTATTTAGGGTCAAACCCAAGGCAACGAATTCCTCGCGCCTGAATTTAGGGCCATTTCCTGCCCAAGGCGACGAATTCCTCGTCCCTGTTTAGGGTCAATTCCCAACCCAAGGCGACGAATTAACGCGCCTGATTTGGGGGATTTAGGGTCATTTCCTACCCAAGGGGACCCGCGCCTGTTTAGGGTGGCGACCTCCGGAGGGCCAACCAACCCAAGGCGACGAATTAACGCGCCTGCAACGTTCGCAGATGGCGTCGTCGTCGCTGTGGTCGTCGCCCAGAGCCGATGATAGACTTGGGGGCTCCATAGGGTCCATGGGGAAGCCAAGGTGATACCCATTGTAGGAGTCAAGGAATTCCTCCTTCATCATGTTGATGCCCTGGATCTTAGCTCCTGCAGATGTTGACGTCGTCGACAATTCTCCTGCAGTCTGGGCGTCGTCGCTGTCCGCAGGCCGTTACACCGCCTTGGTGGCCTTGGCGTCGGCAGAATTCTTTTGAGGAGGTTGGGGGCAGGGCAACCTCCAAGCTTCCCTTGGCATGCATGACCCCAATCCCATGAAATCCAAGACTTCCTCTTGTTTTCTTGCTGATCTTTCATCAGTTTGGGTTTCTCCAAAGAATTCTGTGATCCTTGCCTCAGCCATGACACAATCTGGCGTCCTAGGCAAAGAGATGATGGTATATGTAGACAATATAAACATGTAGACAAGTAATATGTATAGGTAACACTTCCATACTATAAAATAGCTTAGAAGAGAGGACAAAATGAGGGCGGCGGCGTCGCCGCCATCAGAAAATCTGACGGCTACGAGTCGGTTCCATCAGGATCTCCACTGAGATCCTGCCCAAACTGGGCCAAACAGTGGTTTTTGGGCGAAAAACAGTGGAATATAGTGATTTTTGAGCCAAAAACACTCATTTCGCGTGTCTCCCCCCAACGCGTCGCGTAGCCGACACGACGCGTTTCTGTCCCAATTCAAACTATAAGTGAAGAGGCCCACTGTTGGGCCACACCATGGGCGCCTGGGTGATTCCTGGGATCGCCTCAGGATTTTTTGAAAAAATCGTGAACGTGACTGATTTCGCAAAAATTGACCTTCGCGGAACGCCGCGAAAAAGGTCACGTTATATTCCTATATTTCTAAAAATGATAAATCAATGATAAAATTGATTAAAATCTTCAGAAATTGTCAAATAAAACTTCGATCTGGGGCTGCGTCGCGCAGGCGACGAACGTCGTCGCCAGCCCAAAATGACGAAAAATGACGATTTCTGGGGTATTTTACAGAAATTCCACAGAAATCGGGATGCCATAAGGCTGGGAATCAGCTCAGCAAAATTCCTGATGCGAAGAGCGCCACAGGCTGGGCAGCGGGTATGGGTGAGGCACCCCATACCGCTTCACAAACACAGTGTTGAAATCACTATGAACCTTTCTCTAGGACCTGGTGGGGAGGATATCACCTGGCCCGACCAGGTGGCCCCCGGGGCTGAAAGGCGTTTAGTACCCGCAAAATCAAACCTCAAACCTCAAACGTCTATAGACCATCAGGTCCACCAAAGTGCAGCACAACATCTGGCCTCGCACACATCCTGCATGCACTGAAGTGACGTCAGTGCCAAGACTGTAGCTTACAAGTTCAGACAGGAGAAGTACTACTACTCTCCAGAGATAGCTCCGCAGATGCGGGTATGTGAATCCACACTAAAATGAACCTCTCCTAGCATAACCCAATGTGACACCATTGAACAATGAATCCTTGCCGTCTGCGCAACCAGGCATAGGCAAATGCCTCAAGACAAATTCTTGGAAACCTAACCCAACGGGCAAAAACAAAAGAACGTGCGTTGTACACTCAATAAACATCCCCTCACAGTACGTCTACTATATTTCTGTTAAGTGACAAGCAAAGCACATGCTGCTCCAAATAGACTTAGACAGCAGCACTACCAACCCAGTTAGTAGAAACAAGTGGACTGGCATAGCTCATACCAAAAACAGAAGGTATCAGGCGGGCAGGGATGCAAAACAAGCTGAAAAAAGCACGTTGGATACATGACATAATGGTCATACACCCCCCCGGTGCAGTGGTGATCAATCACTGATGGGCAAAGGGATTTTTTCTCACTAGCTGCCTGCCATGCTGGTCTGGACTCCCCAACTTGACTACCCTTGCTCCTCCCTTCGTTCGTCATCCCAGACCTTCAGAGGGTTCCTAGGGTAATGAGAGCAGCTAGGGCTTTGTCAGGTGCGTCACGAACCTCAAGGGTCGTTTCTGTCGCACAGACTAGTTACATCCAAGCCCTAGCTCTGGGTATGACAGGCATGACAGGGTCAATAAACACACTGCGGTTTCAGACCTGAACTCACACCTCCTACGCCGATATCTGGCAACTCAGAGGTTTTCAAGGATCTAACTTGAGAAGGTTACCTAATTCGTCGAGTGACCAGGACAGTCCTAACAAATTTACAAGCCTGGCTATCTCAACTTGCCGAGTGACCAGAACAGTCCTATAAGGTTTACACTCCTGGCTATCTCGACCACATCCAGACGTAATTGTTCGTCAAGTGACCAGAATAGTCCCTATAGACTTACATGACCATGTCCAGACATCATTCCCACACCCTGCATCCTCAGAGGTCTCCACGACTGGAGTTCTTGACTTACGGGCACAGACGGGGATACTGTAAGGTTTTTGTCATGCTCATGGCATCAGGGAGTCCCCAGGTATCGGTATCCCACCGTAGTATTCACATACGACGTTTGCAGCAGGAAAAACCCGGAGGTGGACGCTTAACATGGGTTTCCGCGGGTGTCCTCCGTGACCAACCAGAGGTGATAGCTTAACATGGATGGTCGTTGGGGCACCTCAGGGTACACGATACCGAAAGGAGATTACTGTTTGTTTAACCTGAATAAACAAGGTAGGACTTCAAGAAGTGTCCCTGACCACCAATTGAAGAAGATGGCGTCGTGCCCAAGACTGTGTCTTGACCACTAAGTACCAATCAAAGTACCACTAGCAGTCACTTAAGTAGACCTCGTGGCAGAAACTTCAGGACTGCCCTGTACACGGAGCAGCTTGTAAGAGCCCTTGGAACAGGGTACCTCGGCCTTCAAACGGTCACGATGTACTTCTTGATGGCTGCCTGGCTCAATTTCAATGTTGTTCCCTTGGACTTCAATTTTGCTGTCTTGTTGTAAGCTTGCGGCACCAGAAAGCCAAGAGGTGATGGTGACCTTCGTCGTCAACTTGTTGGATCGTAGCACCAATGGCGTAACGACTGGCGTCTGTACAAATATAAAACGGTCGTCCATCGAACCGCAGAGTCTTTAATGTAACCACATTTGCCATTGCTTCCTTGAGACGAGTTAAAGCCTCTTCACATTCTGGCGTCCACTTGAGCTTGACTTGAGATCCCTTCTTTCATTCCACTTTGCCAACCTTGAGTAACTCTGTCAAAGGACCAGAGTACTTGGCGTAGAGGGGCAGGAACTCGCGGTAATAATTGCAGCAGCCTAGAAAGGCACGAAGCTGCGTGATGGTTTTAGGCCTTTCTCAGAACTGCAGGGCAGCCATTATGCCTGGGGCAGGTCCTCTTGTCCCATCTTCCAAGATACAGCCACATAATTCCACACTTTGGAGGAACATTTTGCCCTTCTCGGGTCCGGACACGAACTTCCCTTGTCGGAGAACTTCGAGGAACTTGCGAACTTCTTCTTCGTGCTTCCTCAGGCACTCATCAAAGTTTTCTCCCAACGGCGTGGCGATCAGAAGGTCGTCGATGTAGATGCTGCAGAATTCTTGTAAACTCAGAGCCTTGTGCTTCTGAAACAACACGTTCTCCATCATCTTCTGGAACATCGACGGCGCATTCTTGAGACACATAGGCATCACAGTCCACTGGACAGTGCCACAGGCCGTGCGCATTGCCGTCGTTTCTTAGTGGCATTTGATGAAAGCCATGGCGCAGATCCAGCATGGTGAAGAGTTTGCCCTTTGCCCTTTGGCGATCTCCTCCTCGATCAAGGGAAGGGGATGCGCATCGGGAACTGTGGTGGCATTCAGGGCTCTATAATCCACCACTAGACGCCAAGCATCTATGCTGGTTTGGTCAGCACGTGGGGATTTTGGCACAGTAAATGGTGCTCAACACCACCCACAACTCATGCAGCCCTCCAACCAACCGAACTCATGGAGATTGCGCTCCATAAGCTTTCGCAGGGCATCTGCTTTGGTGCCGTGGAGATAGAATGGACGTTGCTTGTGTACCTTTGAGCCTTGGACTATCTCAGTCTTGGCTTTCCCATGTTCATTTCGAATTCGGGGGTTTTTCCACAATTTCCCACTCAGCACGTCATCTTTGTAATCTTTGAACACTGTGTCCCTTCTTGCAGCTATCTTGTCTCCGTCGACCTGATTCCCACATTTAATCACCGACATTATGGCCACCAATTTGCGAATTGTTGGATGTGGTCTCATGTTCTTGGCCACTTCATTCCAAACTCCCTCGTCGCATTGTTGGTGAATGAAGCTCACCTGAGGTTGCTCCTCCGTGGGGTATCGCCAATCAAGGGGGTCCACGAATGTCTTGAAGGGATGGTCGGACAAATTCAGCTGCATTCCTGTCATTTCAGGCGAGATTCTTGGAGATTTGTCATCATTCTTGCTTGAAATCGTGACATTCTTGACTTGATTCTTGTCTGATGAGGACAAATTGGAATGGATTGAGGCGTTCTCTTGAGGGATGCCCATAGTCCTCCCCTCCTTCCGCAACGGTGTGTCGGGATTCCGCTCTCGATCGTCTTGATTCACCTCAATTTCATCGATTCTTGAGGAATTTGAAATGACCTCTTCTGTTCCTATCTCACTTGCATCTTGCCAATAATCTCCCAGATTCCCGTCAACTAAGGACGCCAACGTGCTCCAGGAACGCTGCGGCAAAGGTTTGCCATTATCTTCGCAATACAGCTTCCTTCCTTTGTAAGATAACTCGACAATGTTGATGGAAATAACCGCGATGTCCTTGAACCAAGTTTGCTTTGGCCAATTGGGAACAATGAAGATCGCTTTTGCGCCGGACTGCTTCAGCTTCTGTACCACACGAGGAAAAACGTCCAAGGGCGGATTGATCCAGAGAGGCTCAGACCAGTCCTCACTCCATGGCATCCTCATAGAACTTCGGAAATCTTTTATTCTTCTTGTTTGCAAAGGCATCAACTTGGGGTCGAAGATTGTGGTTCTTTTTCGCAATAATCCACCAGAATGTCTCGCCATTTGTCAACGACTCGATAGCAAAATGACTTCCACTTCTTGCAGTTCAATGGTTCCACCTTTCCTTCGTCGAATTGCTTTTTATTCATTGTAAATTCCTGCCCATCTTCTTGAATTTGAAGCTTTTTTCGCTCCTTGAATTATTGAACACGGTTGGTGAATGGGTGCAGATAATACAGCTCGGACGGGTTGCTGGCTGACGGATCTTGGAGGAAGCATGTCCTGTGTTCCATGGGCGCCACACAATCAGCGTGAAGCCAAGGTTAACCCAAGAACAAATTATACTTGATGGTGGCCTCATAGAACTTCCCGGAGAGCCACTCCTCTTTCACTTCTTCCGTACTCCAAACCGACTGTTTCACCAATCTGACCGCCAAATCCGCTTCCCTTTCGCCAACTTCAAGGCGATGTCCGCTCACTCCTTCCAGCTTGACAGGTGTTGAAGAAATCTTGGCTTCATCTTCTTGCAGAAAGCCTTTCCTCACCAGATTGACTTCTGACCCATTGTCAATAAGACACCTAGCAACTTTAATGTTGCCATCGGCTGTTTTGACCTGGATCCAGCAGACAAATTGTTGCTCTTTGCCTCGACTGACAGCACTCAGAGCCCAGGCAGGATAGAGGAGGCGGGAGGAATGCGCCACACGGTCCCAGCACCGCCCATCCACTGCCCCAACTACCCTTATGGGTTTAGGCTTTTGCCACTCAACCTCAACGTTGGGGATGGGTTAAGTTCGCCTCCCTAGTGCAATTCTTCTTCGCCATCCAGCTGTACGTCTTGTACCTGTTCTTCGTCAACCCATTGTTCTCCTGCTTCAACGGCATTGACTCCTTTTCCACGTCCACGACCACCAAATGACTTTCCACCACCACCTTTCTTACCACCTTGGCCTTTGTTGTTGGAGGTGTCGGAATCCGGGTTGATTTTGTTGGATTTGCCCTTGCCGCGACCTCCCGAGTCTTTGCCCTTGCCGAGGGTCTTGTTAGCTGGCGTCTCAATGTACAGGGGGTTGCCATTCACCTTAGAACCATCTTGATTCCCGGACTTTCCTTGGGCTTGTCCACCTTTTCCTCCTGATTTTCCACCAGATTCTGTCCATCTTGAGCCACTTGGATCTCCGCCTTGCTGCGAGTAATCTTTCGGCGTCCAATCTTTGTTCTTGCCTTGGGAGTGTCCTTTGCCTTTTCCCCTTTGATGCTGGTCAGGATTCTGTACTCCATCTTTTCGGGGATTTCCTTGTTGACCGCCTTTTCCTTCCACTTTGCTTTGAATGGTCTTGAGATCTGAGGGCTGCCACCTGTGATCTGCCGTCAAATTCGTTGCTGCTCGCTGGTCCTCTCCCATGGACAGCCACACTGCACATCCCTTGTTGCTCACGGCGCTCACCTTCGTGCCAAATCCCTTGGCATCTTGGGCCTTTTGCCTCTCCAGGTTCGCATACTTCTCCAGCTGGTCCCAGACCTGGTCAACCGAGTACCAGAAGATCCACGGCACCGTTCTCAACACAGTCCCCTGGAAATTCACCTTGCCGTCCACCATCTTGGTGAAGAACTCCGATCCTCCGCTGTCGTGGAATTTCACCCTCCAACAACCCCCTTGAAGCAGAATGTCCTTCATCCCAACGGCACTCACAGAGTTCAGCACATCCCGGACTTCCATTTAGGTCATGGTCTCCTGCAATCCTCGAACTTCTACCCATTGACCAAGGACTTTTTTTGTCCGCTTGGCTATCCCTGATCTTCTGCTTGGTCTCCGGCATCAGCTTGTTCAGCAGAATCTTCTTCATTCCGCCTTCAGAAAGTCCTTCTCCAGCGCTCTCCGCTTCCTGCGCCAAGAACTCCCGTTCTTGCCTTGCAATTTGGATCTCCTCCAGAAATAGTTTCTTGATCATTCTGAAGTTCTCGAGGTGGTCCCTGTAATGATCTTCAGGAAGTGGTGAGCCTTTCTTCTTGAGGGGGCCACAGTCCTTCATACGCAAGTGGATCTCCTTTATTTTACTTTTCCACATATAGATTGTACGTGGATTCCCTGAGTTTGCCACTCAAACAGTCCATCAAACGGAGAATCCAGAGGTCCTTTTCAAGTCTCTCCGTCTGCAGCCAAACCAACAATTGTCGTTCCAAGGACGCCCAGTAATTTGGGTACCCTGAGTACTTGGGCTGCTTCATCACTGAACCTCTGAGTCTCCAATGAAGTGGATTGAGAAGATGGTTCAGATTCAAACCTGTGGATGCACCGTGGCGGATGCCCCAACGGGGTTCACGAAAACAGGGTTGACGGTGGCGCCTCCCATCGCTTGGGCTTGAGCAATTGCGGCCGCCAGCAAAGTCTGGTCCACAGTAGGCTGCATGACCGATGTTGATTGAACTTGATGATACCTCATTTCTTTGAGTTACTTCCGTTTCTCCTTCATTTTGGCCTCATTTTGCTTCTTTTCTTTGCCTTTCTTCTTCAAGGCTATTGATCTTTCTTTCACGGTGGTCCTTGTTTCTCCATCAATATCGCCAAGGCTTCCAACAGACAGTACACACTTCTCTGACGAAGATTCTCCTCCTTCAGTACCCAGATTAAAACCAATAGGACTTGTATTTCCAGTAGGGGGAATGCCAAAAATTCCAGTATAAGCTGGGATTGAACAAGTAAAAGCTGGGTGTGCCGGAGTGTGGGGAACGCCGTAGGGCGTGGATGCAGGTGCAGCTGAGGAGGTAGGTGCTGGGTGGCTTGCCGGTGCTGGCGCTGGTCCAGTGAGCCCAGTAGTGCTCAGATTGTCAACCAAAGTAGCCAATTTCTCCAGCTTTTGCTCCATCTCCTTGCACCTGCTGTCATCATCCCGCTTCTTTTCCTCGGCGCTCTTCTTCAACTCTTTCACCTTGTCCTCCAAGGACGAAAAGTGGCGCCAACAGGAGCAATCCTTGGCGCACTCACCACATGATGGGCATCGGGTGCTCTTCCCCTTACTTCTTACACCTAGGCTTTTAAGGCAGGCATGTGTCCCAAAATGGTCCTCAAAAGCCGAAAGGTGCATCTATTGGCCTCATACACCTTGATGCAATTGGTATGGTGCAACCATGGGATGTTTGAACGATGACATACGTATACACTGTGTTGTCCGCATGTCAGGTATATGTTATTCAACAAACACCCGGTGAGGCAGCTTGTGATGCGCATATGCGCTTCACAATGTGTGTCACTACTGTTTCACCCTGTTACCCTCTATTGGCAGTCTTTTTGGGGGGGTATACATTGCAACATCCAAAGCTTAATGTGTGTTGAACATTTGTGGAAGCTTCTCTTCAATGGATCGGGGGCTGTGAGAACACTGCCCTTTGTGTTACGTGTGATACACCTTGTGACACGTATATGCGGCTCACAAGGTGTGTGGCAGGTGTACTTATGTTTTGCTTTCCTAGACTCAAAAATTCTGTCTGATCCATTCTTGTTTAGTAGTTCTGCGTATCACAATATATTGTTTAAGCACTTCCTCAAGCCCATGAACTGTGGACCCATAAATGTGTGTTCTGTGATCTGCATTTGCGTGTCGCACGACGCGCCAGCAGGTCGCGCAGATCCGTCTATGGGGGAGAATTGACACGTAATGTTGACCTTTTTACAGATGCAAAATAGGTGAAAGTATGGTGCCTTTCTTAACTTTGAAAATGCTTTCGCCTGTAGTATCTGTGGTGCGCTGTGACAAGTAATAAGCACGTATCACAACCTGTCACCGGCTCCGCCATGCTCTACCTTCACAGCCGTTCTGGAATGTGTCAGATGATGCCAAGCAACCAAAGAAGCACCAAAAACGGAAGCTCCCACCCACAGAAGCGTCGGATCGCCCGCAGGTTCACATATGCAGTGTTGTGTTGCGCTCTGATACGTCATAAGCACGTCACACAACCTGTCATCGGCTGTCCCATCTTCTACCTTCACAGCCTTTCTCCAATGTGTCAGATGATGCCAAGCAATCAAAGAAGCACCAAAAACGAAAGCTCCCACCCACAGAAGCGTCCGATCGCCCGCTGGTTTACATATGCAGTTTTGTGTCGCGCTGTGATAAGTCATTGTTGCGTCGCGCAACGTCTCACGAGCGGCCACTCTTAGTTTGTCAGAAATGCGCAAAAGGAAGCACCAGTGAGGCCGCCCGACCACAGACGCAGACACTCGACGCACACCCTGCTTCAAAATCCGCCGATCGGATAGAGGTGCGTTTTGGCAATGTTGTAGCGCGCTGTCACAGGTAAATCGCGCGTCGCACGACGTGCCTTGGCTATTTTGCATTCCACAGCGTTCACTACAGCCTGAAGAAAACATTCCTTTCGGAAGTAACCGCGTCAGTTTCAAATAGTTTCAAGAATAGGTGTGACACACCTTGTGAAGCGCATTTTGCATGTCACAAATGTGTCATGGGTTTTTTTTAAAAAACCGGGAGTGCGACATACGGACAACACAGTGTATAAGTATGTCGTCGTTCAAAACTCCCATGGTTACACCATACCAATTGCATCAAGGTGTATGAGGCCAATAGATGCCCCTTTCGGCTTTTGAGGACCATTTTGGGAAAAATACCTGCCTTAAAAGCCTAGGTGTAGGTCATCTACCCAATTGTCAACACTGGAGGTAGAGCTGGGGAGTTTGGATAATTGCTCTCTGGAAAGGTGAGAATGAGTCGAATCACACCCCATTTCGTCGACCTCTTCCCCGTTCGGACCACCAGGAACTCGACGGGCCAACATGCTGTGGGACATTCTGCCATCTTTCCTCGGCAATGATGGCCATTTGCACAATCACGGCAGCCTGGTGGTCGAACTGGTCCATAAGCTCCTCCCAGTCCTCTTGTTCCTGCAACGTGGCGTCGAATCTCAGGCGGCCGCTTTCCCTGATGAACTGGCACGACACCCTGAACCAGTCCCTCAGGCGGCCTCGGTAGTTCGCCTCCGCCAGTAGCCAATTCTGGTGGCTCAGGAACTCCTGATTGCAGATTTCCTGGAGGTGATTTTCCCAATATTCACCAGAAATCTCACTGATTCCAGTATTCAACCGCTCTCCTTCGCTGCTGCTGTCTTCAAGATCAGGCACAGAGGCAGAGTTGGAACCAGATTCACTTGAGGAGGGAGATTCTCGACCGGGTTTGAGGTTAAACGGGGCGTTCATACAACAACCAGCACAAGTATGAACTCCAGGCCAATGTCTATGACCACAGTAATGACACTCAGAAGGGCGATCTTCGGTCCGCTGGGGAGATACCACGAATGTAACCTCGGGGGGAACGCGGAGGGACTCAGGACGGTTGATAACCCCGCTAAAGCCGGATGACCTAAGCGTGTCCGTGGAGATTCCAGAAGCAGTGTCTTGATTTCCTCTGCTACCATGTAACCACTGTGTAGTGGCGGATCTTTCTGGTAACTGCAAAGCCTGCAGCCTTGATTTCCTAGGGGTTGTAACGCCTGATACTGCCCCTGATATCTCCGAACCCGACTGACCATCTCCAGAGCCATATCCAGCCTCTAGGAGCGACGTATGCAATGCACTGAGGGGTTCATTGAACTCCATGGTGGAATATGCATGGTCAGAAAACCCGGTCTACAAAAATGGAGCAGACATAGAATTTCATTGTGCATTCATCGAACATAATGACTCATTATGAAATCGTTTGAAATGATTTCAATAACTCCGATTGGGAAATCACGAAAGACAAATGCGACTCGACGCGCGCTCACGGGCGACATCTGGCGGCGAACGGAAAACCTGAAAAGAACCGGAAAATCTACTGCACTAATGTACATCTGAGAATCATTGAAATTCTGATCACATTGATGTATGAATTGCGTGCTGTCACACTGCTGCCGTTACAGTCGTCCCGTCCGGCTGTCCCTTCTCCTCGCCTGCCGGTACGCCATTCCATGCGGTCTGTGCCTTCCGCGGGCTCCGTCTGGTCGCCCCTCAGGTCCGCGCCGCATGCCCTTTGCATGTGTGTGCGCTCACGCTCCCGCGGCGTCCGCGCCCCCCTCCCCTCTCCCCGGGTCGGTGTGGCGCGCGCACCCCGCGTGGTTCCGGGGGCAGGGCGCCGGTAGCGCCGTTCCATGCGGTTTGTGCCCATCCGCGTTTCTTGCCCCGGTCCGGTGCTCTGTCTAGTTGGCTCCAAGGGGGGGTGGCCTGGTCCCTTCCTCCCCTTGCCTGGCTCTGGGCCGTGCGCCCCCTTGTGGGCGGGCCTGTGCGTCCGGGGCGGTCCGGCGCCTGGGGGGTGGGGGGGGGGGTCCGTTTGCCCCCGCCCCCCCCGGGGGCGTGATTCGGGGGGCCCTGGGGGTCAGGGGGCGGGGGGTCGCTCTGCCTCGGTCCGTCCCTCTGCCTCCCTTGAGCGGGCACCAAGGCGGGCTTCGTCGGCGTTGCTCAGTCCATGGAGGGTGTGGTCTCCATAGTGCTCCGGTTGGTGTCCGTGCGCTTCCGTCCGGGCGCGGTCCGAGGGGTGCCCTTGAGTTCCAGCGGGCGGCTGGCGGGCAGGTTGGCAGGCTGGATGGCGCCGCGGCTTGCCGAGGTCACTGTGGGACCGGGCGGGTGACGGTCGGGGGGCACGCGGCGCACAGGCCCAGTGGCGCCCGGCCCCGGGCGCCGCGGCCCTCCCGGGGGGGAGGGGCTGGCCTCCCCTGGCCTGGCCTGGGGGTACAGGGCCGACGTCCCTTAGCTGGCCTCCGGCATGCCACGGGCTTGGGGGGGGGGGATGGGGGGGCGTCGTGCCAGGGTTCCCCGTTGCCCCCCTTCAGCCCCCTGGTTCATTTGCCCGGCGGCTGCGGGGGTTGGCTTGAAGGCCCGGGGGGGGCCCGGCCTCGCCTGGGACGCGCGGTCACTGCCTGGGGGGGGCACCCTCCCTCTTGCCCTGTGACGCACGAGTGGCCGATGGGGGCTGTGTGGCAGGGTGGCCTCGTGCGCCCCTTCCTGCGACTTGCTCAGCCGGGGCTGTTTGGCGTCCTCGGGCGCCGGGCGCGGCCCGGGGGGCTAGCTGCTGGCGGCTCAGTCCCTGCTGTCGTGTCCGCCCGTGTGATGTGCGGGCGGCCGCGCGGGGGGGGGGGGCATCGAGGGGTGAGCCCCGGCTCTGGGGGTCGGTGCCCGTCGGAGGAGCACCCCGGGCCGCTGGTTGGCACTCTCCTCCCGCCCGCCTTCCGGGGCCCGGCCCATTGGGCGCCGGGCTGCTCTTTTGGATTTCACCCACGGTCCCCCTGCTGCCCGCGTTGCCGCTGCCGCGTTGTGCGGCGCTGTGGGGGCGGCGGGGGGGTTGGACCCGGCGTTCGCGGGTGGCGGGGGCGAGGGCCCGGGCCAGCGGTCAGTGGTCAGCGGTCAGCAGGTCAGAGGGACTCCTCGCGTTTGCGTGCCCCGCGCCGTCGGCGCGGGCCTTCGCTGTCTCCACGATCGGGGGACCGACGGCGGGGGTGGGGGGGGGGCGCGCTTACATTCGCGGGGCCGGAGCCTGCCGGGGGTGGTGCCCCGGGCCGTCGGTGCGCTCCCAGCCCCACGTGCTGGCTGTCTGGGGTCTGGGGCCCAGCGTGCCGGGCGTCAGGCCATTGTCGTCGGGTTTGGGTTGCCTGCGGGCTGGGGCTGCGGCGGCGGCGGGTTCCTCAAGCGGTAGCGCCAGTGGCTGAGGGCGGTGCGCAAGGGCCCGGGGTAGCCAGACATTGGCCTCCGCGTCGGTGACACGGAGTACCGCCCCCCCTTCCAGGAAAGCCGGCCATTCCGGCCCCCGGTCGGGCCGTCCCGCCCGAATCACGGCCCGCAGGACCCTTTCGTGGTATTCCTGGGCGGGCCACAGCCCGGGGGCACTTCCCGGTTCCCCTTGTCCCTCCGGAGGAGCACGGCATCGAAGAGCTGGTTCCTCAACCCCCTGGTGGTCCCTGAGGTGGCCCAGTTCAGCCACCCATACACCTCCATCACCAGGGGGAGGCCTTCGCCCCCAAGGGGGTCAGGGAACGCATCCCAGTCCTGGGCCCAGTCGCTCCTGGCCTCAGCAGGACGCTGGGCCCCCACCGCCCCCTGTGCCGGCTCTGCTTGTGTCCCCTGCGCCTGCTGCGCTGGTGCCGCGCCGGACCCCCGCGCCGCTGGTGCGGCGGCCATCCGCGCTGGTTCCGCCCGTGGCTCCCATGCCGCGGGGGCGGGGTCGTGCGGGGCTCTGCCGTGCGGGCGGGGGGGGGGGCTGGTGGGGGGTCTGGGGGGGTTGGGGGGGGGATCAGGTCCCCCATGTCGGGGTTGATTTTGTAGATGGGCTGGTGGTGGTGGTGGGCGTGGTGCGCCGGCATCTGCTGGATACCGGGGGGGATGCACCGCACCGCCTGGACGTCCGGCTGCCGGGGTGCCGCGCCCCCCTTCCCCTGTCCTTTGCCCTGCCCTTCTCCCCTCATCCCTGTGCCCCGTCCTGCCTGCCCTCGTGGGCCCACGTCACCCTTCCCCTCCTTGCCCCTGGCCCCCCCCCCTGCCCCCAGCCCCTGGCTCTGGTGCGCTCCCTCCCGCCTGCCCCCCTGCCCATGACTCGTGTCCTTACCTCTGTCACGAACGAAGGAAGGAGCAAGGGTAGTCAAGTTGGGGAGTCCAGACCGGCTAGGGATGCAGATTCGCAGCGAATTCAATTTGAATTCGCCGAATTCGCTGCGAATTCGTTCGCAACGCGAATTCGCTGCGAATTCGGCGTGAAATTCAGAGTACTGCGAATTCGGGGCGAATTCGCAGGCAACAGGCGCCGGCGGCAGCGCGCGCCCTCTTTTGAACAGAGGCAATTTCCAAAACGTGATCCTGCTTCGGAAAAAATTATGTGACATTACAGATTCAAAAGTATGTTGATTCCGCATTCCATTGTCGATTCTGTTTCTTGAATGGTCCATTGGTACTCGTTTTCAGATCCGAAATTGATTTCAAGATTTGGAGCATACCGCTGCGTGCAGCAGGTGAAGGCGGTTCTATTGGTGTTTGTTTTAGCGTCCAAATCAACGGTAACGCGGAGATAAAGCCGTCGCGAGATTTTAAAATCCGAAACATTTCTGGACTCAATCTGGTGCCTAGACGTGTTTCCTGTGTCTTGCCCTTCACAACGGTACCTTCCTTGCCTCTAGCGGACGCAAATACACGGAGAACAAGGCTATGGCACCAGGCTATGTCAGTGCACAGGGGGTATGAACAAAGGTAATTACTGAATAGTACGCTGTGTTTCGATTCCATATTTTTTCTCACCTTGTAGCTCTCGGACTCCCTATCCACATAATGCAGAGTTGGAATGAATTCAAATCTTAGATGGAGAAAGGTCATCAAAGAGATTCACATATGATTATTTGTGTGTGGCTTGATGTTTGTGCATGCTACGTTGAATTTTGTGTCCCTTCTTTTCATTCAAATATGTTGCAAAGTGGTGAGGTGGACCATTTCTTCCGCGGTTTTAATTTATGACAACAAGCAACAAGTAAGCAAACGAAAGGAAGTAAATGGGGCTGAACGGGATAGGTACATGCAAGCATTTGGAGAAATCTTGAATTTTGAATGTCTATTTCAAATTAATGGGGACCATTTTCCTTGATTTCATTGAATCATGTTGACCCAAAGTGATTCAGAATAGGCAAGGTAGTAGCAAGTAAGCAAGAGACCTGCATGGTGGTCATTCTTTGGTTCGGAAAAGTAGACGCAATCTGCTTGTGGGAACTGGAAAATGGATACGATACAGAAATTTGGAATTTTTGATTTCGAATCCGAATTCAGGGGGGTCCACCAATTCGAGCGAATTCGGGGCGAATTCGAATTCGAGCGAATTCGTGCGAATTCGAACCTGCATCCCTAGAATGGCTGGACCAATCGTAGATGTATTGGTCACATGAACCAGAATAACTAGCAACTGTTCTGTTCAATTTGTTTAAATTAGCTTTCAACTAACCTGTTGTCCCGACGTTTTGGAAAACAACCTTCGTCTGTTGCCGATTGTGGAGCACACTGCAAAGCAGTGAAGCGCATGTGCAGATCTTTGTTGCGTAATGGAAAGTGGAGAGCGCAAAGACGCATTGACCTTTTGGGTGCCTACGATGTTGGACCGTGGTACTGCGGGCCCAAATTGTATAATTGCATTCCTGCCTATGGCAGATGTAAATGCCGATAAAGCCCCGGATCAAGGGCTTATTGCGGACTATCTTTGTGGCCATTTAGTACTTGGGCACCGTCATTATCAGCCAACACAGCTATGCGTGTATTGCTTGTTATCCTGCCTATTGGTCTGTGTTGCACTGGATTTCGGAAACGGCAAGGCTCATTTGACAAAGTACCTGATTACCACAAGTTCACAAATCACTTAGGTGTTGTCAGTCTTGATCCGGCCGCTTCGACCTCTGTCTCGTTCCTTCTCTAATTATTCCTGGCTTCTACAAGGGGAGGTGCGCTAAAAATTACCGCTGAGGCAATGCTGGTTTGAGCGCCAAGCCAACAACTATTGGACGCTCTGCATGTAGCCGTTCTATTAATCTGTCCTTGGCTGCCATCTTCGCTGCCGATTGTTGCGGAGCGCAGCGCGCTGGCCGGGCTCTGTCACGCTGTTTGCGGCTGCCAATACTGATAACAGTGACTTCAATAGCGCCGTAGGCAAGCGCTGTGAAGCTCATCCTTGCGCTGCAGCGCTGTTCGCAGGCTCTGTGAAGCTCATCCTTGCGATGAGGCACTGTTTAAGGGATCTCGGAAGCTTATCTTTGCGTCGTAGCACTGTTCGTAGGCTTTGTGAAGCTGTTCGTCACGGCAAAGCACTGTTTGCAGGCTTTGTGAAGGTCATGTATGCGTTAGGTCTTTGGACCGTTGCATTGGGAATTACCTACTGGGAAGGCACTAGGTACAGTATGGTTGTATTTGAATTAGTATGGCTGTAGGGTTCGGAACACGTTTTACCAATTAATCGGAAAAACGGGTTATTGGCTATGATCGGAGGTTATTTTCAAAACAACTGCCACAACCGCTTATTTTGAAAATTCATTTAAACCAATCAATGGGAATGGTTCCGAAATCTTTCGGTTCTCTTCGGCAGTACATTTTGTCCAATTTGTGGGCTAAACAGAGGCTTTGGTAGCAATAAACGAAGGCCCAAGTTGAATTCCAAGTTCTCACGTAGCTTTGATCACTGTGCTACGACTTGTATGAGCTCCCTTCTGCCGATGGCAAGATTTTGGGTAGTGAAGGGCAATTAATAAAAAAAAACGCTTATTTTGAAAATTGTCAATGGGCAAAACCGGCTATTTTTGTAAAACAAAATCGTTTCAAACCGTTTTTTTTTTAAAAGTACTAGGTTCCAAACCTTATATTGCTCTCCCTTGAGACCTATAGTCCATCACTACGGCAACCTTCAATTTTCTTTTTGGAAGCCGACCCAAACTAGCTCTGGGCCTGTCACCTCGCCCCACAATCAAGCCAGTCCTGCAACACTGGTGGACTCCGTCATTTTCGCTGTGTTTAGCAGTCAGTCAGTCAGTTCGTCTGTCTATTTGTTGGCGTTCTGGTTAGTTGGTGGTCGTTTGCCGGATCCGTCGTTCAGGTTACAGCACTGCACAGTTGTGCACTGCATCTGTTTGTGCAAATGCCATATGTATGCCTGGCTACTTGCCTTTGGGCTGTAGCAGAGCATATTTTTTGTTACCCTTGGCTAACTAGCTGTTTCGCGCCTGAGGGCGCATGGCACGGCGCAGTTGTGTAGGGCTTTGCCTTTGTACTTTTCCGGCTGAAATCAGAGGTGGCGACATCTCTCTTTTCCTTTTTTGTTTGGCCCCGGTAGTGTTGCTTATTTCGAGGGCAGGCTTGCGCACCCCTATGAAAAATGTTTTTTGACGAACTGCTGCCCGTTGATCCTGAAAACTTCGTTTTGGTAATCTACCTGCTCTTTGCCAAATCTGCTTTTGTTGCAGATCAAATGAGTTCCTTGAAGGGATGTTTATAGAGCGCGCTAAAGTATAGCCTTGCTAGTGTCCAAGAGGTTGTCTGCTTGTGTGTGTGCACCATGCTTGGCCCGAGGCACTCAGCTTGGAGCGTGGGTGGCTAGGCAATGGGTTTTTTGGCTAGTCGGCTTGCTTGCTAGGTGTGGTGTTAGTTGCGCAGTCCAAGGTGAATCAGTAGTACTGTGAGGTACCCCATGTGGAGCTTACTCTAGGGGACTGCAGTTTTTGTCACTGAACAGACCCTGTCGTAGAGCAGGGCAGCACTACCCGGCACTCTGTTGCAGCACCACACACATGTGTGAGTTGCTCCTCTGCTTTGCGCGCGTCTTTAGTTTGTAGCTTTTCATATTAATTAGTTAAACTACCTCGGAACCGTAGTCTAGGGCTGGTGTTCTTGTGCTGTTTGTGTCTTGGTTTTGGACTGGGTATGGTCCTACACTTGGACTGGGCCTGTCGGTCTTCGGGCATTGTCTTGGGTCAGTCTTTGGCTTGTCAAGGACTACAACTTGGCCTAGATCTTGGGGTAGTTATATGCAACTTGTCCTAGCATGTTCCCCCAAGCGGAGTTGTGTAGTTGCTGTGAGTGGTGGCTGCAGCGGTGGTGGTGCTAGTTGTGCCCTCCTCTGCTGAAGGACTAGCGCATTTACTATGGGCCCGTCGCGCAATTGCGTTGAAGAGACAAAAAAGAGAATGAACAAGAAAACGAAGGTGCATAGAAAGAAAACAGACGAGCGACAAGGTGAGAAGCAGATCCACCTAGCGTACTTTGGTGTTTTTCGTTTTTGATGTGCAATCCGCGATGCATTTTTCCACGTTCTTTGCGATTGTAGACACAGGGTTCGGAACTGGTGTTACCGATTAATCGGAAAAACTGGTTATCGGCAATAATTGGAGATAGTTTTCAAAACAAGTGGCACAATCGTTTATTTTGAAAACTGATTTAAACCAATTAATCGGAAGGGTATCAAAATTTTTTGGTTCTTTTTGGCAGTACATTCTGTCCAATTTTAGCACTAAACGGAGGCTTTGGTAGCAATGAGCGATGGCCGTTGGTGAATTACAACTTCCGACGTAGTTTTGATCACTGTGCTACGACTAGTATGGGCTCTCTTTTGCCGATTGCAAGATTTTTGTTCATAAAGGGCACATAATTAGAAAAACCGGTTAATTTGAAAACTATTAGTTGGCGAATCCGGTTATTTTTGTAACAATAATGGTTTCAAACCAGTTATTTGCAAAACTACCAGGTTCCAAACCTTATGTAGCCAATGAGAGACACAACGCACGTATTATGCGAAGTTCATGGTGCTTACAGCACCTCCAACTCACCTAGGAGGTGTCGATTTTAGGCATCCGTACCCAGGTCCGTTCGGTGACTTCATAGTCTGTACATCCCGAACGCCGTGAGTTTTTCGCATGTGCCAACCCAAGAAAGGATTGTGGGTTAGCGGTAACACACTAAGCAAGTGAGGTGCGGACGCTGGTTTGAACACCAAGGCATAAAGTCCTTCGTGACGAATGTGCGAAACATTGATGGCAAGGATACCTGTTGTTCTCACGCCGATGAAACCGTGCATGACGGCTTAGGAACGTGTTTATGTACTTGAAACTGAACAGAAAGAGGGGTTAACGCGTAAGAAGTTTGTGAAGTACGCAAAACGTCGAGAATCAAGAACATCGAAACGGTTACAGTGCCTTTCATTTCGTCTTTCGTCGAACACTTCAACACTGTAGTGAATCTGTCACCAAATCTGCGGTAAGGGGCACCATTGCTCAAAATAATGGTAGAGGGCATTATAATGTGTCACATTCGGCTAAAAATTGATTTGCACGAAAAAAAATTTGACCGGCGTCAATCAACAAATCTCCAGATGCAATTTAGCGCGGGCAACAAATCTATAGTTTACTTTAATGAAGCGGTAATCTAGGATGCGCGACATCGTAACACAACGAAAAAACTTCTCCATTTCTTTTTCAATGAAACTTCCATACAATTCGAATTGCCAGATCATCAAGCAAAGTACAGGAATCTATTAATACGAATGTGGTGGGAAATGTTGCCTCAGCTTCCGCATCCATATTCTGCACACCTCCAAGAAAATTTTTTGGTCCACGTCGATCAAGAACGACTTCCTTCGGCATTTCATCAAGAATGACGTTTCACATTGGCTTCACAAAACGCCCCATTTACTTCTTTTTTGTTCGTTAAAAAACGTTACTCATTCTTGTGTTGAAAAACTGCAAATTCTAGTATCCAGGCAAAAGGATGTGAATTCCAAGTCATGCGCAGATGTTGACATATTGCAATCCTGCTGGTGTCAAGAGACACTTGGTTGCCGCTCAGCCTTGCGGAAGCGCATTAGCAACCGCAAGCATTTTGTGGCGCACTGGTTTTTCTAAAGCCTCTTTTAGGCTCGTGGGCTTCGTTTCAAAGCATTGAGTGTTAAAAGTTCCAGGTGATGATTGATACAATTCTCAAATCACAAGCAGGACAGCAAAGAAAGATCTCTTGAATGGAATCAATAACAAAACACCAACCTGCATAGTGGAAAGGTAAATACAAAAGACATTTACAAAGTGCTTCAAATAACAATAAAAATCATTCTGAAAACATTTTAAAAACATGTTTTCTGCCTTGGTCACAATATTGCAAAATAACCACATTGCAATGGAGGTACCGCTTTTTGGGAAATTGGTACCGCTTTTAGAAATGTGCTTCACAAAACCTCTGGAATCGAACCTAGGATTCTGAGATGCAAGTCTCATGCTCTTACAGCTGTATTACCGGAGCTTCTGTGATGATAGCTGCCGGAATGGCGCGGAGACCACAATCACATAATTAACGTCCGTTTTCTTTTTTTATAATGCGCTGATCGATGCGCATTTACATATCTTCTGGCCTATCGTAGATTACGGTGCCAGATGCGATTCGATAATGGCCATTCATAACGACTGAAAAAAATCTCTGCGAAGCTTTAAGGAAGAATAGCATTGCGCAATGCATTAAGAAACTTATAATTATAGCGGGCTGTAGTTTGCGCATAAGCCAGTTGCATGGTTGTAGAAACCCTTCACCCCTTGCCGTTCTGAATACCGTCATGGGTTACAGCCTGTTCGATTAGTAGACGTTTCTCTGTAACCGCCTTCTGCAGGTAGATGTGATCAAACAATGAGGCACAGTCAGTTCGAAATGTCACGGGTATCGTTGTACCAACCATTTCGCGTAGGAGATTGCTCAGTAGGAACAAGTCGTCGAGGCATGCTGAACATGCCAATGTTTCAGCAGCGAGCGTCAATTTCACCACCCTCCTCAAGGTACGACTGTTCCAACTGACAGCACTGAATAGTTCACGCTTCCCATCACATCCCGAGGCCAGCGTCCAAATCCAGCCAACAACTGTCTTTCCATTGTCACCATTTTTCAACGATGAATCATGATATCCAATCAAGCGCAGTGGACCTTGCAGTCTCACGTAGCATAGCTTCAGTGGTCTTTTCTTCATCTGCTGCAGCGTTTTGTTTGCTTGTTGTGCATCTGCTACAGTTGGTGTATTGGCTCTCTGGGACTGTCTGCGTACAGCGTAGGACCCACCTGCATCGTCTCATGCACAATCATGAGCCGGAGGTACGGGAAGTCTTCACGCTGACGCTGCAGGAGGCCCAATACCATCGCAACGCCTGCCCCCAATACATACTTCACCAGCCGGGCCTCCCCACCAAAGTGGGGACCCGCATATGGAACCACCCACAACTCCCACTGCCCCACCACCAACACGTCATCCAAACGAACCACCAGTGCAGGGAAACGGGCCCTCTGGCGGTCTTTCACACCGATGTGGGGGGTGGATCAACGGGGAGCACCACCACTCTGGACCTGGTGGGCACCACCCTCCACCTCCTGCGGGTCAGCCCAAACCAGATGCAAGCCCTCCAACGAGTGGGCACGCACCACGTCCCATTCCTACAACACCCGAAGTGGCCCAACAAATCAGTCCTGGAGAACCACATGCGCAGGGCCGCCACGCAAACCGGACACCCCCAAGCAACAGATGGGGAAGTACGTGCGGCGTACAACCTGTTTTGGAACACGCACAAACGGCCACTGCAGCCGAGCCCACCGCCAGAAAACCAGGCCCACCACCGGCCATCGAAGCAAGTGGAATATGTGCCCCGTGCCACGGTGCCCGCGGTGCTCCTCCTGGCGCCCAACGGGCTCAAGGCCACGTTCCGGCCGGGCAGGGCAGGGGGCAATTTGTGGATGCTACCGCCACCCACGGCGCGCCCCTTCTGTCCGCCGCCACTATCGCAAGACAAGCTGACGGGCACCCCCACCACTTGCTGGCGATGTGGGCTCCACGCGCTGGCCACCCCGTGGCCCCTCCTCCAGTTACCGGCACGCTACCACCCCATGCCAACGGCCCACGCTACCCCGGAGCAACACCGGTGGCTACACACGCACTTCGAACGGGCCGCGGAGAGGGACACGGCCACAGTGGCATGGGGCCCCAGCGCCAAGGCGGAATGGAGATTCCACCGGGGAACGTGGGACAGCCAGCACCCGGCCATCACCTTCCCAGTGCTAGCCAAACACCGCAGCGCCATGCCGGAGGCCCCCGCCTACCCGGTCAAACACCGATGCTCCCAGGTACAGGACTGGCAGACGGTCGAGTGGACCACATTCCACCTGCAGACAGCGTACCTGCTCCAGTACGTGTACGGCTATTTGACACAGGGCCATGAGAGAAACAACGACTATGTTCGCATGAACCCGGCGGCCACCGAGATCATCCGCCAGGGGGTGGGCGTGTATGCTACCCGGAGACTCCGGCCGGAACCCAACACGCCATGGGCCACCACGGAACGGGGAGCACACATCCATGCTTACCAACCAACGATGCCATGCCGCCTACCACACCCGGACAACCACAACACAATCATTTTCGCGGATGCCTCCGGCACTACAACCCTCACCCCAGCGGCCGGGGGGGCGGCTTTGGAGTTGAAAGTAGACACGAGAGGCCGACTGCACCAGCACCACCTCATAGGGGCTACCATCTTCGGGGCCTCCTCTCATGGGGAACTGAAGACACTGGCGATCGTCGTGGACGCCGTCAATGACACCCACTACGAACCGCGTGACCACACGCACCATGTATCGGTAGTGGTAGACGCAGCGGTGGACTTCCAAATCGTCCGCAGGCTGGCACGACAGCACCTACACATAGCGACTGACTCTAGCCTGGGCACCCAGGCCCTACACCTCTGGACAGCCTTGCGGCGCCTCCCCAAACACGTCGTCCTGCATCTCGTCAAACAAGAATCTCATCCGTATAGCCTGGGCAAGGGACACATAGACTTGCACGCCCACAACCAACTTGCCGACCATATGCCGGACGGCGAGGACCCGCCGCTACAAGACCACATGCACACACACCTCCAACACCTGCCACCTGTCCCACGCCCCGGGGAACCACCAGCCTGGGTGCCAGACGATCGCATCTATAACGACACGGGACGGGCATACCACTACCCACAACCCGTCCGCACCATGGCGCACATTTGAGGCAGTCAAGCCGACAGCGCCCTTCTGAGCCGTCTGCAACATACAATGCGCACCGCATTGTACTTCTCGGCTCTTGACCCGTCCCTAATACCGGTACACCTGCAGACACGACGTGCCCAGCTCTTGCTCGAACAATTACCCCTCCTAGACAGGGTGGCACGCTGGTATGCCCGGCGAGATATAGACATATCCCCGGAATACACCATATGCCCCGGCCATCTCCAACAGCCAGAAACATGGGAGCACTTTAAACGCTGCCCATTAGCCCAAGGGGACAACCACCTGGCCACGTGGACACAGGAGAACACCATAGCGCAAAACGCAGGATGGGGCCCGGCCACGCCACCGGCAAATGAGGTTCGGCGCCTGATGCGGCAACCGGAGTTCAAGGAGGCGGTACTCAGGGGAGTGGTGCCACTCCAGCTCTACAGGGTCGTCGCCGACCACGCCCCAGAACCTAGGGCCACAATACGTCACATGCAGCTCGCCATCAAGAGGGCGGACGCACAGCTACAGCACCGTGTCCAGGTATACGCACAGGAAGCATAACGAACATCCCACGACCGCCGCACGTACTATCACCTCCTCATCCAATACCAACATGCACATCCTAGCGACTAGCCACACGCGCAGGCCCGCGACGACCGCCAAGCACCTGCCGTCGCACCGCCGGGAGCAGGCGCGCCCCCTCCGCCGTAGAGGCCGTATCGTCCTACAAATAATGCCTCTCCTCAGGATGCCCGAAGGTGAAGCTCCAAATCCGCGGCCGGGGAATCCATGCGGGGTCTGCATGGAGGTGAACGACGAAGACGGCAACCCGCTTCGTGGACATGACCTCGGCTGCAGCGGCACTGAGGAGCTGCACTGGTTCTGCAGCCCGTGCATCGCGAACTTGTTGTCGTGCCCACTCTGCTGGCAACCACATCGACTCTGCACAGCTCCGCCGCCGCGCAGAACGCAAGACGAAGACCTCACACTCCAGACACTGCGTACTCTGTTCTGGCAAAATGTCTGGAACGAAGGCGCGAGGGAGGACAGCCCCGACGTCGAGTGGCTGGACGTCTTCACCGACGAGGACCCAGCAACACCACCCCCCGCCCCCCCCTGGTGCGCACCAACCTGGGCGCTGCCAGACCCGGGGGCGGACCCCACGATTTACGTCCTCGACCACGAACACTACGACGACGCCACGGGGCAGTCTACTGCCCATTGGCTATCTGCCAGACAGTTGGGGCTACGTCACCCCCACCAACCTCAACAACTAGCGCACCATTGTCGTCACCCTCACCACCCCCCTCCCGATCGCCTTCGGCTGGCTGGTGGGGGACGCGGAACGGGCGATGGGCGTCGCCCGCGGCGCCCATGGCGCCGAGTGGGGTGATTTCTTCCACCGTGACGGGGCCCTGACCCCGGGGGCGACCGAGAGGCTGATGACGGCCTACCTCACGTGCAGGGGCATCTCCCCTCCACGCAGCCTCCGGTCGCTGGTACAGGGTGCCCAGCAGCCGCACGTCCCGCCGCCGCAACCGGGCACGTACGGCAATGCAGCAGTGGCCAGGATGATGGCCAAGGTTACCTGGCTCGACGGCTCATCCTACTCCCCCCGGAGAACCACCGCGACCATCACCACCCTCCTGCCCCGATCCCGCGCCACGACGGCAACTAGAGCCACGAATGTACGGGCCCAAACGTCGGCCGCAACATCCTCCACGTCCCCCAGCCCATCCACCTCCACCCCCCCCCACACCCGTCGCCGCACCACACCAACAGCACGCCACCGACGCCGTGCAAACTACGGGCGATCCGGCACCATCTAGGGCCGGCACGCCACAGAGCCCCCAACAAGAGCGTGCGTCCAAACGGGCGGCGCAACGACAACCAACACAACAGCACACAACCAAGGGGGACAGGGGACACCGGGCATCACCTGCCGGGAGCGGAACCACACCCAGCCCCACGATTACGGGGGCGGTGGGCACCCAGCCCGAGCAACCCCCCGGCACCGCACACCAGCACAGGGAACCGGCCCAGAGCCCCACAGGAAGCGCGCAACCCCTAACACCGTCCCTCGCGCCTGCGCACGGTCCGCGGCCCGCAGCCAGCCAAGCGGCAGCAAAACAGGCCCACCCGGAACCCCGCCCACACCATGGCACACTTGACCGGCCGGCAGTGGACCCAGCACACACGCCGCCCGATGGCCCCGCCACACAGGCGCACACCGCTACCCCGACCGACACCACCGCCGCCTGGCCCTCCGGCACCGTGCACCCCCACATCCCCGGGCCCACCGACGGCCTAGCCCCCCGGGCTCCGGCAACGTCCGGCACGCGGGGCCTACCGGCCATGACGCGCGACGGACCGGCGCGCCAGCGGTGCCATGCCCCACCAACCGGGCCGCCGGCGCGGCCAGCAGAGCCGTCATCTCCCGGTCGCCCAGGCCCCGGTCCAAGCCCCGGCCCGGATCCGACACGCACCACCGCCCCGGCGGGCGCCCCACAGCCCGCGGGCCCGGGGAGCCGACCCGAGCCACCGGCCGTGGCGGAAGGCCACGCCCGAGGGGCACCGCAACCGACGAACGATGAAGCCGAACCGCCTGCACCGCCGACCCTACCGCAGCGCGAGGAGTCCACGGTGGGCGCGGAAGAAATGCAGGGGCCCCCACAACGGACACCAACGCCAACACAAATGGGGGAGGCTGACGGGGGAGCGGACCGGCTGTCATTGCATAGTGCCGACCCGCCGCACGAAGCGGCACACGGAAGCAACGAGGCATTGGCCGCTGGCCAGCCTGACGCGGAACCTAAGGGACCAACTCCGGATACCGAGTGTGAGGACGGTCTCCACCCACCCTCAGCCGCAGATTGCATGAGCGCCGCCCCCCTGGTGAACCTGGCACTTCGCGCAGACGCAAGCACGCCGGGGGGGGGCGCCGCAGCGAGATCAACCAGAAACCCTCGCGGGGTCCGAGACCCGGGAAGCCACACCTGACACGCCCCAGCGCGCGGCCGAGGGGGGAACGTCACACGACGGACACAAACGCGACGACCACTCTTTCGATGCCTTCATGGACTCCTGCAGGGATGAATCCCACGCGGTCACAGTACCGGCGGCGCCACGCGTCCACCCGGAACCGCGACGCGACCAGGCGGAAGACAAACCCCTCACGGCATGAACGACAAGCACACCTCCAGCGCGATTACACCGTTCTGGGGCAGGTTACCACTGAGAATGAGGGGCAGGCGACCGCGAGCGTCGCGGCGGACCGGACCGCGGACGAGCGCGGCGCCCCAGGAGAGGGTGCGCGCGTAGAAGCGGCCACCAACACCGCTAGCGAGCCTATCGGCCCGCCGCCGGGGACCGCCCCGCCCTGGGGGCGGGGGCACCTGAACTACGCACGCTTGGAGGGCGACGCCAGCCACCCCAGCGAACAAGCGGAGCAAGCGGCGACCCAAGACCTGGGCCTCTGGGTCCCCAGGCTCATCGCAGGGGAGCAGCTCGCCCTGGCTGTCAGCATACGATGGGTGCTTTCTTCGCGGTCCCGCCACCTGGCGGAGGGAACCCGCACCATGGCGGACGTCACGTTTGGCCATCAGACGGGACACACGCCCCCCGCCACCATGGAGTACCCCGGCCAATGGCACTATGTGGCCACCCGGCTCATGGCGCATATGGGGGCCTACAGCCCGGAAGAAATGAATGGACTCCACTGGCAGTGGCATCAGCGCGCCGCCCTGCGCATCCGTGCGGCCATGCAGGACCATGGTATCTGGGAAATCCCTGGATCACCGGGCTACCAAGGACACACCTCAGGCCACCGGCAGCCGCGGTCCCAGGACGTCCCGGAGCCTCTCAGGCAGGCGGCACGCCGAAACTCCCCGGAACGCCCGCGGGGTTCACCACCTGGGAGCAGTTCTCCTTCTGGCACATACAGCAGCCCCCTGCAACCGTTCGCCCCGCGGAGGAGCCCAGGCAGTCCCCACGCCTCGGGGGTGCAAGGCAGCACGCCGGAACAACGCCAAGAGACAAGGAACCCTGGCCGACCCCGTCGCCGCAGCCGCACGCCGCCTCCCGCGGCGCGGCGAGTCGTCTTCCATGAGGATATGGACAAGGACCACGGGGGCCCCTGCGACCCCCACGCCCGGTGACCATCATCTACTGCCGCCCAAGGCGCCGGTCCAAGAGGCCCCGCACCGAACGGACACACATCCCCACCATCCTCACGCCAGTCGAGCGCGAACGGCAGGCAGCGCTTCACGCGGACCCCAACCAGGCGGCGGGCGAAGCATCCAGCTGGTTCGCGGCCTCCCTCCCAAGGTCAGCGGACAACCCACTGTCAGGAGGGCCACACGCCACGGACACGCGACCAAGGGAGCCTGCGGCCGACCCGAGCCCTACGCAAGGAGCGGGGGGGCAGCCCCCCCCCGCTGCCCAGAGGCCGCCAAGCCACGGGGGGCACATCGCGGCAACCAGGGCACAACGTGAGCGGCCCAAGGACGGACACACAAATGACGGGGACCTCCGGCCGCCAGGAGTCCCCTGGCCCACTGCCTGCCGACACGCCCAGCTCGGTGCCCCAGCAACAGGAACCCTCCATGGAGTACGTGCCTGGGGGACACCCTGGCACCACCTCACGGCACCCCTCCCGGGCTGGCGCAGCGCTGGACCAGGACCGGGTGGCCATGCCCCCCCCATCCCCCCCGACCGCCGCAACAAAGGGGCGCAGGTCCCTTCGAAGACGCGGAACTGAGGTCGCTCTACGGCATCCACGCTTCCACGCCCTCGAGCGAGCTGGTGACAACCCTCCGGGAACACCTCCGTGACGTCGAACCGAACAGGCTCTTCGCCGTGGTCCCCCTGCCACACGCCGCAACAACCGAAATCTTCGTGCGGCAGCTCCAGGTGCTCGTCACCCCCGGGACACAGGTCTCCGACGACCTGGTTGAAGCGTGGATCTGGTGGTTCAGCACCCACCAACCGGCCCAGGGGGGCGTGTGGGTCCCACACCTGGGCTGGGTACACACGCTCATAGCGCAGCCGACGGACCCCAGGCCTGCGCCCAACACCGGGGGCCAGGAGCGGGCCGCCCCGCCACCAAGACCCGACAACCTCCGTATTCCGCCGCACGCAGGCCCTGCGCGCATGGGAAAGCAGGACCGCCTGTAGCTGGGGGCACAACCTCAAAATCCTGGCGGCACGCTACCCGGAGACGACGCGCGCGGCCCCCCCACAGCGCGAACGTGACCCCGGCACCATCGCCATGGTCGTGTTGGAGAATGGCCACTACTACCAAGTGCGGATCATCCCGCACCCGCAGAGGGGCCACTGGAGCTTGGAGGCCGTCGACTCCATGCTCCCGGCGACCACGGACCTGCCGGACAGCCCTGACGGCCGTCGTGTTGGGGACGGCAGGCACCTGGCACCCAGGCCATGCCCTCTACTGCCTCTCGCGGTGGGCGCAACGCCGCTGGCCACACACCAGGGCGTGGTCAGCGGCGTGGAGGTTCTACCTCGACGGCCGACAGCAGTTGGAGGCCATCCCGGAACGGACGGCAGAGACCCCCACTGCGACCAACCTGTGCCCCGTCTTCGCGATCCACCAGATGCGGGCGCTGGCACTGGGCGAGCAACTGCAACCCGCCATCCGCACTGAGACGGAGGCCCAGGCGGCGCACGCGGCCCTGGTGCACGAAATCTTCAGTGCCCTCCGCAGCGCCCTTGTGCGACACGTGGGTAACCCCCCAGGGCCCTAAGCCACAGCCGGCCACGGGACCTGCAGCGGCGACGCGCAGCCGCACGCGCGCGGCACGAGTCCCGCGCCGGCCATGCGCAAGGGGAGAGACGACATGGCGGACGCGGGATCACCTCCTCCCGCCGGAGGACCGGACGCTGAACGTCACGCCACAGGCTGCGGAATCGGCCACAAACCACGACGACCCCGGGCGAGCCGACCTCGCCCAAAAAGACCCCCTCGTACAACCCAACAACGCGCGGCCGCGCAACACACTCCAGCAACGCCCGTCGACCGGGCACACCAGCGGGGAAGGCTTCAACCTACCCGGCACGTGCAGCGGACACCCAAGGAGTAGAGGCTAGCCTTAGCAGCCCAGGGTGTCCGACACGAATGAAGCCCCAACGACCTCCTCCCACATCCCCCGGACGGGGGCCGCACTTCCCGGACCCCCGCGACCTGCCTGCAACAGGAAAAGGGGGCAGCGCCACAGCCGGACCCATCATCCCGCCTGACCCTCCTCTCCCGCGTAACGGATCTACCAGGGGCCGGGCAAAGGGGCCAGCCATAAACGCGGGGCCCACGGCCAAGCAGATGACCGCAGGAGTGTTGTCAAACACCATGATCCACCAGATCCGGGCGCTGGCGCTGGGCGAACGACGACAGCCCGCCATCTGCACTGAGACGGGGGCCCGGGCGGCACACATGGCCCTTGTGCACGAAATCTTCAGTACCCTCCGCAGCACCCATGTGCGACGCGTGAGAAACCCCCAGAACAATGAGCCGCACTCGGCCACAGGACCTGCAGCGGCGGCGCACAGCCACACACTCGCGACGCGAGTCCCGCGCCGGCCATGCGCAAGAGAGGAGACGACACGACGGCTGCGGGGACGCCTCCTCCCCACGGGGGGGCCGGCAGATGGACGTCGCGCCAACGACTTCGCACTTGGCCATAAACCACGACGACCCCGGGCGAGCCAACCCCGCCCAAAAGGACCCCTTGTACAACCGAGCGGCGCGCGGCCGCGCAACACACCCCAGCAACACCTGTCGGTCGGACCCACCAACGGGAACGACATCAACCTGCCCGACACGTGAAACAGGTACCCCAAGAGTGGGGGCTAGCCTTAGCAGCCCGTGGTGTCGAGCACGAACAAAAGCCCAACGACTTCCTCCTACATCCGCCGGGCGGGGGCCACGTCTCGCGGACCCCCGCAACCCGCCTGCAACAGCAAAAGGGGCGGCCCCAGGCCCGGACCCGTCCTTCCACCTCACCCTCCTCTCCCGCGGGCCGGATCCACAAGGGACCAGGCAAAGGGCCCGGCCGAACACGCGGGACCCACGGCCGGGCTGATGACCACAAGAATGTTAACGAACAATCGTCCAGAGTATTACCATCCAAGGCGAGCATCCAGGGATACGCGCACCGCGGGGACCGGCGCGCACCTCCTCCGGGAAAGTTACACGCCTGGGACGCCGGGGGTGTTACGGCACATATGATCTACGCGAATGGTACGAGGGACATGCTCCCCGCATAAAGTTAACAAAGTCAATGAGCGGGAGGGGGGCTGCAACACTGCCCGGTATTCCTATCCTCCAAAACCCCACCCGGGGCACGCGGGGGACCACAGGCTCGCCACACGGGGCCACGCCGACCCCCTGCTAGCGGGCACGGATGTGTTACGCCGAGCCCAACCCACCACGTCGGACGGAACGTCCCGGCACCACAGCACAAACCGAACCGCCCTAACCATCCTAACCACCAAAATTAGCACCACGACACAGGCGCGCCGCCCACATGACCCGCAAAACACGGCACGATATGGCGCACGGCAGGCAGGCAGACACGAGCACGAGCACCGCACCACCGAGCTTGAACAGCACCCTGGGGCTCCCATGGAGAGCACAGGGACGCGCCAAGGGGGACCGACGGGGCCTTGCCACCGGCGGGGGGTGTACATATGAATGGCACAAGCGAAACTGGAAGGACGGCTACAGAACAACGCGAAATACCGGATGATGGGTTGTGCATGCGACACTGCCAGGGCGGGGCAGGGATAAGGGCACGGAATGGGGAAAAAATCCTTTTACAGCGGTCCGACCGCTTTTCATTACTTTTCTCCCCCGCGGTGGACAGACGGCACACGGTGAAAACGTACCGTGCCGGCCCCACGCAACTAGCACCAGCCAACACCGCAACCAACAGAACACCTGCACGCAACAAATCCGACTGCGCGAGCGCCCGCTGCAACGACAAGGAACCAACGCCGAACGAACCGACTAGGAGGCAACTAACACGACCGCACACCAACAAAACCGCTACAGCGAACACGACGTGACCAGAAACAGACCGCACGCACGCCGGCCAACACCAAACTGGCCGGACGTGCATGGGCCGGTACGAGAACGACGTCCAACGGGCTGGCGACACCGTGGCGAGCCGCGCCCGCCGACCACCATGACCACGAACACAGCGGAACACCGTAACTCTACCACTGCGGGCGGGGCCAACCAACGTTCACAAACTACAGTACACTACACTTGGACGGACCAAGACGCAACTAACCAGCGCGGCACAAACGTGCCGGCTACATGGGCAGGATTTGACGATAAGACCACCGGCATCAGCGCGACGGAACCCACACGAACCCAGCCGACCATGAGGCGGCCGCGACAACCGCGCACCAACCACACCGCAGCTGCAGCCGCCACATGACCGTAAACAGACCACACGCAAGCCGGCCAACACCAAACCAGCCGGGCGTGCACGGTTGGAAACGGGAACGGCGTCCAACGGGAAGGCGGCACCGTGGTGCGCCACGCCCGCCGCCGACCATGCCCACGGACACGGCAGAACAGCGCAACTCTACCATTACGGACGCGGCCAACCAGCGCTGACAAACAGTAAGAAAAAGTGCTTTTCCATTGCTTTAGGGTATACTCTAGTTGTATTAGAGATCCTCCACGCACACAGGCATTTCTATCTTAGTATTGGCCCAACCAAAAGTGGTGATAACACATTTTGGCCTATGGAACCAAACACTAAATCAGGATATGGAGTGGACCCCTTAATCCCCTATCATTGTGAGGCAATTCATCTTTTCCTGAGTCGACTGAGAACTGACATATCCAGGGCAGAGCCTATGAATTTATCTATGTTTTCTCATGAATTCTTAGCTGTCCTAGTGGTATGCACCCTAGGGGGCTGGGCACCTCTTTTTGAGAGGTCCTGGGTTCAATTCCCGGTCAGCCTAGCTAAGTAGGAAGATCCCATGTGACATGGCAGTGACCTCATCGCCACATGCCCTGCCACCTCAGCACATATGGGACCCAAAACAAAGAGTGCACATCTCCTGAGATGGCACTATGGAGATTGAGTGACCATGGGGCAGTTTTCGAACGCTTTTTCCAAAACATTTCAGCTATCTGTGTGAATATGCAATCCGATTTGCCCTGAGTTGCAGTTTCTGTGAATATTCTAACATCTTTCACTGTTTACACTGCAGCCCTTCATGCTTTGATCCTGATTCTCTTCTACTTGCTTATCTCTGGCTTGGGCTATCCTGGATTGATTGTATTTCAGCAACTAAAACATTTTCCTCTTCAAAAACAAGCAGCAGGAAACCCTACACCAGCAGCAAGCAGCAGGAGAGGCACAAACAAAGTGTTGAAATCACTATAAAACCTTCTGGTAGCAAGAGGCAGACTGTCTCTGCGTACCGGCAGCAACCCCGTGCCGTACATCCAGTGCGCCGAGATCAGTCATATATAAGCAGAAGGGCGAACGAAGATGGATACAAAGAAAGAGGACACCGACGTGAAGACAGCGCCTGAGGTACCAGCAATGCCAGCACCTGGTGAACCTGGACCTGGACCTAGCGCTGTACCTTCGGAGCCCTTACATGGGCCAGTGGACGTGGCGGAGGATTCGCTGGAAGGACTCCAGTCGGCCTTCCGGGGCCTCTCAGTCGAGGAGGTGGACACTCAACCTGTGAAGAGAAAGAGAGAGAGAGAGAAGGATGCTGGAGACGAAGCAGACGAAGGAGCAGACCAAGGGCAAGACCCGACGAATAGTCCTACCTTCGAGGGCGCACCAAGCGCTTCTGGCCTCCAAGCATCACCCTCTCCTATAACCACCACACTCCCAATTCCAGACCCAGCCGCTGCAACATCCACTCCCATAACAAACCCACCTATGGCTGAGGGCACAGGCTTTACTGGTATGCCTACCTACCCTGCCTATGGTGTGGGCCCACCTACCACTGCGTTCCCTGAGGCAACTACTGCCAGTGAGCCGGTGACCTCCAGTTCTGCGCCGCGATGGTATGCGGCTGACTATCACCATCCTCTACACGCTACGGGAACCTATGTGGATGTTCCTGGGTATGCAACCTTGAGTGGGTTGAGGAGAGGACCTGACTTTCTTGGAGGAAGAAGTAGAGGATCGGGGAGATCCTCCAACGGGTCCCTGACGCGGCCCGAGATCAACGAGGTGCTCCGAGGAGCCACCTCTAAAATTGTTGGCGACCTCACTCAAGAGATTCGAGAGAAACTGGAGCCCCTGATGATACCGCCCCAAGCGTCACCTACCACGGTGGGAGCATCACCCCATCGAGTACAGGCCAACCACCTGGTGGCAGGGCTGACAAACACCCTGGGGAGCCTGAGGAGCCGACCGATGCCGACCCCTGCAGCGATACCGAGAAGCCCTTTGGTACTGAGAATGGCCCAGCCGTCCTACAGCCACGTGAGGAATTCTACGAGAGCCGAGCTGGACCAGCTGGGGCTGACAGCCTTGAGGGCAATGGTTGACGTGGAGCCCTATGGCTCTAGTGATCTAGGTGGAGACCCCTGTGATGATGAGCCGCCGTCGATGACTTCTGCTTCGCCCTCGGAGGACGACGACCCGGAGGCCCCCGAGAACCCAAGTGGGAAGAAGAAGAAGAAGAAGAGGAAGACCCGACGCCCTGAGGGACGCAGGTCTCAGGAGGCTAAAGCTATTGCCACCTCCAAGATCGTGGTGAACCTGCCTGAGTTCACAGGCAAGGACCTCAGCGAGTTTGCTGAGAGTTTTGGCCGGTTTCTCCGATTGACCGGCCAAACCCATGCTAGTGGACGGGTCAAGTGCGATCTGCTCCTGCAGTGCTGCAGGACCGAGTACCTGGAGAAGCAGGTCACACAGATCGTGACTAAGTCGGCCACCTTTGCCGATGTGGTGGTTGCCTTGGAGAGGCAGTACCCGACCTACGAAACCGACCTCTCCATCAGGGCCGAGATCCAAAACCTGGCCGTGCTCCCCAACAACCCCAAACCTGGCAGGGTCTCTGAGCTGTTGGCTGACCTGGACCACTGGGCTGGACCATTGACGCCCGGTTCCTACCACAGCGACGACCTGCTTTTCTGGTTGGTGGCTAAGCTCCCTCGAGAGCTGTTGGACGAGTGCCGTTCAACGGCAGAGCGCAAGGCTAGATCCCTCCGCTACGAGGATCTATGTGTGCTACTCCTGGAGCTGGCGCTGGAGAAAGAAAGCGAGCAGCACCTGAACAACTACCGTCCTGGAGGGGGAGGCTCTGGTAGCCATGGCAAAGGGTACCAGGGATCCAGACCTGGGCAGGGGACTACCCCCAAACACGCCCACGCCCGTATCATGGAAAACGTCAAGGAGCTCTTCTGGTGTGATGCCAGAGACAAGCAGGGCCACCTGCAGCACGCCCCTGACTGCGAGCAGCGAGACTGCTTCGTAGTCCAAGGGAAGCAGCAGGAGAAGAACACCGGCGCCAAGGCGAAGCTGCCGGATCATTACAGGTGCACCATCACGTGTGCCTTCTGTGGGAAGAGGAAGCACTACGAGGATGAGTGCTACCATAACCAGCGCCTATCGGCGAGGCTTAAGGGTGAAGATCCTGGCAAAGGCTCTGGCAAAGGTGGAGGCAAAGGCAAAGGCAACGACTCTGGCAAGGGCAAGTCGAAAGGACGTGGACAAGGGCAAGACAAGAGTCAGAGCCGACGAGGAGGAGGCGCTAACCGCCAGCCAGACAAGGACAACAAGAACACCGACAAGAACGGAGGCAACCCCAACCCTAATCCAGGGGGGAACTCCGAGCCCTCTGGAGGGCAGTCTGGTCCTACCACACGCTCACAGACGCAGGCCCAGAAAGAACAAGGGGCCAAGTGGGAGCACGAAGGTGGTGATGACGGCAACGCTAAGAAGAGAAGCCGTTTCATGAGGATGGCCCGCAAGCTGCGGAACAAGGGGTTCGAGGTGACCTGTCCCGCGGAGTTCTGACGGGGACGCTCCGGTGGCACCCAAGACCTGGTGTTTTGGGTACGTATCCGACTAGGGGGACGTGAATACCTGGGGGTATCGGATACTGGCGCCACCATATCTATAGTGGCCAAGAAAATTTCACCTTGTGGGAGCCTGAGGAACACGATGACCACCGCGGCTATACGAATGGGGGATGGACATGTGGTGCACAGCTGCAGGGACTGTGAAGTGGAGGTACCTATGGGCTCCCGGACTATCGCCCATCGGTTCTATGTGATGGACACTGAGGCCTTGGACTTTGTATTGGGGACTGACTTCTTCGTGCAAGACTCCCAGATACAATCCCTGACGCTGCAAGCGTTCTACCTCCTCTACGTGGACCACGGCAGTAACAGAGTGTCTGTGCCACTGGAGCAGTCGGAACATACCTCGAGCTACCTGAGGCTATCGAAGGAGGAGCCTTCGAACATGATGGCGGCCTCCAAAACTGAGGACTATCAACTATTGGGGGAAGTCCTAGACCAAGGTCTGAAGGAGTTGGGTTACTCTAGAGAAGACCTGAATGTGGAGTTGTTCGCCAGCAACAAGCAGCATGTACTGGACCTTTACTGCAGCAAGGGGAAGAATTGCAGCTACAAATTTTACTGGCCCTCTTTCGGGATGGCCTACGGGAACCCCAGGTTCAGTGAACTGGGGAAGGTCCTGACCAAGGTGGCCTTGGAACGTTCCCGTATGGTCCCGTGTTCCCCCGATTGGGGAGCCCATGGGGGCAACGAGTACTGGCAAAACCTCCTGGACAGGCTGACTATCAGCTCTGTTCGGTTACCTGATGAGGCCATCTACGTGCCTCTGGGGCGTAAGACGCCTGGTGGGAAACCCGGATGGGGGAGTATGCTGAGCGTGGTGGACGGAGGTTTTATCTCCATCCCCTGGGAGGATCTGGACCCGACTCTGGTCCAGGCTATACAACGAGAAAGCAATGGACCCGCCTTGGGTGACTTGAAGGATCGACTACGACCTCAAGATGCTATTGAGACTGTACCCGGAGGAGATGAGTAGGTCGTGACTGACACCAACGCCCCCAACTCTCCCTGCCATGTACCTGTTCCTGATGAAGTCTTTGAGTGTGGACTATCCGAGCTACCCAGCTCTATCCACTCAGATGACGAAACTGAGCACGACGCCTTCTTCGTGCAGACCTGTGTGGAGGAACTGGAGAACGCCGAGTACGTCGCCCCACTGAAGCCCCTACTCTCCATGAGGGTGGGAGACCCCGTGGACGAAGAGCTGGACCCTCGATCCAGGCTAAGGGAGTATGTGGACTCCAAGAGGAAGTTTGTGGTGAAAAAGCTATGCTACGCCAAGCCTACCCGCAGTTCATGGCCACTGAAGCAAGGACGTATGGGAGATCTATCCCAATTGAAGGAGGACCTCGAACAGAAGATCACCACCTAGCAAAGGGAGGTAGATCCTAAGCTCATGAAGAGCGTGTGGGGCGCCCATGTGAGGACCCCAGAGGAGGACGACCTCTCGGAGGAATGTGTATGTGAACCCCCTCGAGCGTGCCTATGTTGCCATCGTCCATTGGAGATGGTTGAACAAGACCTCCTATATGCCTACCAAGGGTTGAAGGACACTACCAAGAACGAAGAGTCGGTGGAGGATCACCTCCTGACGTCTATTACGCAGGGGGCAAGCAACTTACACTCTGACGAGGACATGGAGGACAAGATCAAGCTGTTGGACCCGCGGGTGCAGAAGCTTATAAGAACCTATCTGGAGGTGTTCGGAGAACTATCCCCTCCAGCTTCATGTGACAAGCTGGTACAGATGGACCTCAAGCTGAAACCCGAGTTCGTGGGTCACAAGATCTGGAGGAGACCCTATCCAGCTCCTAAAGAGCAGGCTGACGAGATTGAGCGACAGATACAAGAATGTATCGACGCTGGCCTAGTCCCGGAATACAAGGACGGGGACTACCCCTTACACTGCAGCCCCTGTTTCCTGGTGGCTAAACCTGGGTCTACAGCCAAGCGGCTGGTAGTGGACTACGGAGAGCTGAACAAAAAAACGTTGAACCACTCAGGGTCCATTCCCAATATGGAGTCTACCCGGGAGAAGATAGCCTCCTGTCGCTACAAGACCAAGATGGACAAGAGGAGCGGATTCTGGCAAGTGGACCTGACGCCCAGCGCTCAGGAGCTACTGGCCTTCATCACCCCTCAGGGGAGGGTGTTCAAGTGGAAGGTCATGCCTTTTGGCGTGGCCAACGCACCCGCTCTATTCCAAGTGCTGATGAACAAGATCTTGTCCATCCTACGAAGGAGACCTAAGGTGCAGGAGCTTATATCCCGTGGGGCCCAGATGGAAGCTCACATCTACGATGTATGCCTCGGGACCAATACCCAGGAGGACCACCTAATCCTCTTGGGTGAGTTCTTTGCGGTCTGCCAGGAGAACCACAAACGACTCAAGCTGGAGAAGTGTGAGTTCATGCAGGAGACCATGCAGTACCTGGGGTTTGACGTTGGCTATGGGTGGTGGACCCCAGCGGCCTCTAAGGCCAAACCCCTGATGGATGCTAAGGTACGACACGAAGACCCCAAGAAAGGACTTCATGATGTACGCAGTTTCATTGGGGCGTGCAACTTCTATTGCCGCCATATCAAAAACTTCACCTACACCAGCGCCATTCTGACGGACTTGATCAAGAAGAGTACTACTTGGCGCTGGGGCCCACAAGAGCAACAAGCGTTTGACGAGCTCAAAGACAAGGTGGCCAACGCTAAGTGCTTGGGCCTGCCTAGGGCACCAGGGGAGATTATCCTGGTGACTGACGCCAGCAATGTGGGCGGTGTTGGAACGTTGTTCCAATGGCAAGCACTAGAGAAGGAGGAGTTCGACTCGGCCACTTCCCAATGGGGGACGGAAGGTCTCAACCGAGATGGAAGCCTCAAGCACAGCTACCCTGACGACAAGTGGGTCCTAGTACCTCTGGGCCACTGGAACTGGAAATGGAACCAGGCCAAGGGAAACTACTCCACTTATGAGCAGGAATTGCTCGCGGGTATGCTAGTGCTATCCTCTCAGGCGGGACTGTTGGGGAGTAACCCTGTGGTCTGGCTGTGCGACCAAGAACCGGTCCGCAGTTTCCAGAAGGGCCCCCCACCTGAGAAGGCCAAGCTACGGCGCTGGTGGACCTACCTCAGTCATCTACGGCTGACGGTACAATAAATCCAGGGAGTGAAGAACGAGTGTGCAGACTACATCAGCTGCAACAACTTCGACGCCCTGATTGGTGCCCGGTCTGAAGCGCTGGCTAAAGAGGCGCTCAGCCGTATGGACGTCCACTTGCACATCAACATGATGATGATACGCCCCCTGGATGGACTCCAACAGTCGGAGTACCTGAAGGAGTTTGGGGATATCTACAAGCGCCTGGAGAAACGCCTTGAACCCCTCCTGGTCAACCAAGATCAGTGGAAGAGGGACAAGAGCTACCTCTGGCACGAGGACCGCATCGTGGTGCCTAGTGACAGAGTCCCAGCGCTTTAAATGGATCCATGAGTCCAGCGGTCATGTGGGTGCTGACCGTACCCTGAGGCTGTTCAAGCAGTGGTTCCACACTACGTGGACTGACGACCAACTGCGGAAAGCCCTCCAGCCTATCGTGGACAAGTGCCCGTTCAGGTCCTATAAACCGGGGGATATCAGGGACAGAGGTCTCCACTCGACCCTGCCCATCCCTCACTGTGCTAACAGTGTTCTATACGTGGACTACACCGAGATGCCGAAGTTCGGGGACTATGACTTCGCCCTCGTGGTAACCTGTGGGTTGACCAGGTTTACCAGGTGTTCCCATGTACCAAGCACATTACCGGGGAGGAGACTATCAAGATACTCCTGGAGGAGTGGTTTTGTGTCTATGGGGCACCCAAGGAGATCAACTCCGATGAGGACGTACGAGTACGCTCAGATACCTGTTGGTACAAGAGGGTCCTGAGATCCCTCAATGTCCAGGTGTCTACGGGGATCCCCTACTCGCACAGGAGCAACCCTTTATGTGAGCGACAGATCCGTGTCCTCAAGGAGAATGTAACGATATGGTGCAAAACTGAACGCACCAGAGACTGGGTGAGTCTACTCCCCGTCATATCCTTGATGATGAACTCCCAAGAGAGTTCAGCTACTGGCTACTCGCCCCATGAGCTATTCCTAGGGCGCCCGGCATGGTTCCTACATGCCCCCTATCCAGAGGACACCCATTCTTCTGTCGGTGGATGGGTCCAAGAGCAACAAGCGAAGGTGGAGAAGGCCAAGGCTATGCTCCAGAGAGTGAGGGAGCGTCAGTGGAACAAGAAGAACAAGCACCGAGTACCGGCCACCTACCAAGAGGGGGACTGGTTGCTGGTGCACCACAGTCGACTACCCGCCTGGCCACGCTCTACCAGCAATGACCCATACTTCGGGCCGTACAAGATTCTATCAGTGGATGGACACCGTATCACCGTGCGGTGTTCTCCCCGTCTAGGGGGGACCCTGGTGTGCGCTGCTCAACACCTGAAGCGCTACTATGATCCTGAAGACCTCTGTGGGGAGGAGTGGGAGCTGAACGACGAGGAAATCGCCGCCCTAGACCTACAAGGGGCTGCCAGCCCTATGGAAGTTGAAGGGGAACTCCCCGACATGAACACCGAGGAGATGGCTAAGGAGGGCTTCTACCTGGTGAAGTCTGTCCTACGCCACCGCTATCGCCGGGGTTGGCGCTTCCTCACCCTCTGGGAAGGGTTTGGAGTCGAAGAGGCCACCTGGGAGCCCTTCTCTGTGTTTGTTCTACCTGAGGGACGCCTAAATTCAGTTCTGGTTGACTACTTGTCCCAGAACAACCTTGGTGAGTTGCTGAGGCTCGCTGAGACGCTTGCCTCCAAGACTAAAGCTAGGGACTGAACCTTACCCCTAAGTGTGCTACGTATGTCTGTGTGTGTCTCACTTCTCTCCCGGGCGTGGCTCCCGGAGACCGGGCTTCGCTGATGTCGGACCAAAGGTCCTAGTCAGGTACTGGTACCACTCCTATGGCGCCCAATTTCTGTGCTGGCGCCTATCCTTGGGGGAAGACGGCAAAAGCCCTACCTACTAGAGGGGAGGGGTGGCCAAGTGTCCTAAGGGCATACAAAACGCCCATTTTTGCTAAAGACCAAAAGCTAACGCACTCCCCTGCCCACGAGGAAAAGCACGCGGGACAGGAGACACCACTACACTACACACCCTACCTACAGTGGCACCATCCTGGTGGGCGAGCACTTCTGCAACTGGCTCAAGCCCCCACTCAGGATTACCACTCCTACACTCACGCTTTACTTGGTGTTGTTGGAGGTCAAGTCGTGAGTCCTAATGACCCTCCTGTGAAGAAGACAAGAGAACACAGCGCTGCTAAGCAACTGTGGCCTAACACAGGACGCCAGAACGCGTTTCCCCTGCTAGGGCTTGGAGGGAAGGGGTGCTCATGTTGCGTGCACAGCGTGGAAGTCGATGGAGTCGAACTGCCCTTGCCACTCCTGGCGGAGGTGCAGTCAATTTTTTGTGTGATCAGCGCCCTTGTTTAGCAGGGCTAGAAAAAAATGGTGAGGTGCTGCACCAATCACCCTACCTGCCCACCTGTAAAGCAAAGGCCAATGAAGGGGTGTTTGCGGCTGAGGAACCAAGCCACACTCCACGAATTATACGCTTCTCAGTGTGACCTATAATACACTGTCCTCAAACACGCCCTGTCAAGCAAGCAAGCGTTAAGAGACTCCTCAGGTTCTCTTAAAGAACGTACCGAGGACCCCCTGGGTAACCTAAACAAGGTTTACCGTGCGCATTTCGCGTGTCCTACCCTTTAATGCGTGTGTGAATGCACGAGCATGCACGAGTGGACAATCTGGCTATGGCAAACCTGCCAATCTGACCCACAATCACAAACTCCACCAGTGGGTGGCCCCACCTGGGCTTACCTACCTTACCTACCGCTGGAGAGTGAAGCAAGGTGAGGAGAAAAACGAGGCGCAAGCGAAAAACGTCGCTATGCACTTGTGTGTATGTCTAATCACCCTGATATTACCTCTAATCATCTGCAGTCTTTCTAATCTAGCCCTCTATCGTTTGTTAGCGCTGCTACAAGACTCGTCCACGGAGACATGAGACGAGCAATGTGCATGCTGCATACGAGATGAGCACAGCTGTGGTTTATACCTGATTCATTGAAGTCTTTTCGTTGATTTTGGAATTCTTGGAATTTTGATTCTTACTGTCAGTGTGGGTGGAATCTGTGTGTTTATTTATTAATGTGTGTCTCGTCATTTTCCAGTCTACGTGAGACATACGTTTATAATCTCATTATTTCTGTATTTTCCGGCGTTTTGCTAGGAGCCGCTCCTGCGCGCCGCCTTTTTATGCGTAGGAATTTCTTGATTCAAAAAAATCGAGAGATGACTACAATTTGTATAAAAATGTGCTTCTGATGCACGATTGGATTCTGCTCAGGTGTGTTGTCTTAGAAAAATTCTAGGCCGTCATTTGACGGATTTAGGTGTTGTCGCTTCGCGTTTGCGTGGATTCGTCCATAATTCTCCCATTCCTGCCTCTGCAGATATCCTCGCAAAAGCGTCGCTGAGTAGGCCCCTTTCTGGGCCGAAAAGCAGCAGCCAGGAGACTGAGCAGAACCCAAGACCCCACCAAGGGGCAATTTAATTTCTTGACGACTCCCTTCGCCCTAAGATCAGGACAGCAGGTCGCCAGCAGGTTTTCACAACCAGAGCGGATGTCCATACAGAGTCTGGCGTTGGGTTATTGTCGCGCTGCGTCTTGGAGGGAGGGATGCACATGCATATGTTTTTGGCATGCTCCCAAACTAACCCAACCAAGCCACAGGAACCCCGGCAGCGCCATGAGCGCTGAGCTTTCTGTAGGAAATGTCACGAACAAAGCAGCAAAAAGGCGCCAGCCATGGTGAGCGCCCATTTTTCAGTGTGAGGGAAACTATAGGTATTTTAAAGTAGATGTGGAAACCAAGGAAAGGCCAAGAAAAAAATCCCTTTTTCCTGAGAGTGCGACAGTGGTGGCCACCACAGCACAAGGGGGGAGTAAGAAAAAGTGCTTTTCCATTGCTTTGGGGCATACTCTAGTTGTATTAGAGATGCTTCGAGCACACAGGCATTTCTATCTTAGTATTGGCCCAACCAAAAGTGGTGATAACACATTTGGACCTATGGAACCAAACACTAAATCAGGATATGGAGTGGACCCCTTAATCCCCTCTCATTGTGAGGCAATTCATCTTTTCCTGAGTCGACTGAGAACTGACATATCCAGGGCAGAGCCTATGAATTTATCTATGTTTTCTCCTGAATTCTTAGCTGTCCTATTGGTATGCACCCTAGGGGGCTGGGCACCTCTTTTCGAGAGGTCCTGGGTTCCATTCCCGGTCAGCCTAGCTAAGTAGGAAGATCCCATGTGGCATGGCAGTGACCTCATCGCCACATGCCCTGCCACCTCAGCACATATGGGACCCAAAACAAAGAGTGCACATCTCCTGAGATGGCACTATGGAGATTGAGTGACCATGGGGCAGTTTTCCAACTCTTTTTCCAAAACATTTCAGCTATCGGTGTGAATATGCAATCCGATTTGCCCTGAGTTGCAGTTTCTGTGAATATTCTAACATCTTTCACTGTTTACACTGCAGCCCTTCATGCTTTGATCTTGATTCTCTTCTACTTGCTTATCTCTGGCTTGGGCTATCCTGGATTGATTGTATTTCAGCAACTAAAACATTTTCCTCTTCAAAAACAAGCAGCAGGAAACCCTACACAAGCAGCAAGCAGCAGGAGAGGCACAAACACAGTGTTGAAATCACTATAAAACTTTCTCAAACCGCACTACGCCGCCCTTGGACCCACCAAGACGCAACTGGCCAGAGCCGACACGGACGTGCCGGCCGCACAAACAACATTCGGCAATACGAACACCGGCAGCGGCGCGACGAAACCCACGCAGACCAAGCCGACCATGAGGCTGCCAAGACAACCGCGCACCGACCACACAGCAGCTGCAGCCGCCACTTGACTGTAAACAGACCACACGCAAGCCGGCCAACACCAAACCGGCCAGGCATGCACGGGTCGAAACGGGAACGGCATCCATCAGGTTGGCGGCGCCGTGATGCGCCACGCCCGCCGGCGACCATATTGGCGAACACAACCGTGACTCTACCATCACGCAACCAACCAACCAACATTAACAAACTACACTGAACCGTTAAAGGACCGACCAACCGACCGCAATTACCTACCTCGAACCCCCGGCCCCTCGGGAGAGCGCAAGCTCGACCGAGTCAGGAGGCGTGAATGTGCGCCACGGCATGCGAGTCCCGTAGCACGTGCTTCTTCAAGTCGCCTCAGGCCTACTGAAAACCAACCCAGGTGGGGATGCCTGCAGGACAGGGCCTTTGGCCTGGCTCCCGGCCCCTGGGCCCCAGAATTCGGAGGTTGATGAGGATGTGCGATGGGACCCTCCCCCACGTATCATCCGCCCGAAGGAGGGGAATGTGAGACCTCGGTCGAACATTAGTTACCTCTCTGGGCAGAACCCGCTGTACGGTACTGCTCGCGGCGACCGCGCCCTTCCCCCATGTGGGGGAGCCGCTTTGTGGGGGCACGTGCAGTAGGGCCCTGGGTGGGTGAGCGAAAGCCCCTTGGTAAGACCCCCTGCGGGGCAACCCCAGTCCCTAGTCGACCTACCTACCTACCTGCTGAACATGCCAATGTTTCAGCAGCGAACGTCGAGTTCACCACTCTCCTTAACGTACGACTGTTCCAACTGACAGGACGGAATAGTTCACGCTTCCCATCACATCCCGAGGCCAGCGTCCAAATCCAGCCACCAACTGTCTTTCCATTGTCACCATTTCCCAATGATGAATCATGATATCCAATCAAGCGCAGTGGACCTTGCAGTCTCACGTAGCATAGCTTCAGTGGTCTTTTCTTCATCTGCTGCAGCGTTTTGTTTGCTTGTTGTGCATCTGCTACAGTTGGTGTATTGGCTCTCTGGGACAGTCTGCGTACAGCGTAGGAAAAGTCCCTCCTTGTCTGTCCAGTGCACCATGTTAGTGCCTCAATCAGTCCACGATAGAATGTTTTCTCCTTCTCGTCCAGTGATCTTGAGCTGTTCTTTTCATCAACCATTTTGATTTCAGCGACCTCAGAGATGTGGGTAGGTAGGTAGGTCGACTCGGGACTGGGGTTGCCCCGCAGGGGGGACTTACCAAGGGGCTTTTGCTCACCCACCCACGGCTCTACTTCACGTGCCCCCACAAAGCGGCTCCCCCACATGGGGGAAGGGCGCGGTCGCCGCGAGCAGTACCCTACAGCGGGTTCTGCCCAGAGAGGTAACCCATGTTCGACCGAAGTCTCACGTTCCTCTCCTTCGGGCGGATGATACGTGGGGGGGGGTCCCACCGCACATCCTCATCAACCTCCGGATTCTGGGGCCCAGGGGCCGGGAGCCAGGCCAAAGGCCCTGTCCTGCAGGCACCCCCACCTGGGTTGGCTTTCGGTAGGTGTGAGGCGACTTGAAGAAGCACGTGCTACGGGACTCGCATGCCGTGGCGCACACTCACACCTCCTGACTCGGTTGAGCTTGCGCTCTCCCGGGGGGCCGGGGGTTCGAAGTAGGTCGTTGTGGCCGGTTGGTCGGTTGTATGGTACCGTTGCGGTGTAGTTTGTTAATGTAGGTTGGTCCATTGTGTGATGGTAGAGCCAAGTTTTTCTCGTGGACATGGTCGTCGGCGGGCGCGGCGCACCACTGTGTCACCAACCCTTTGGACTCCGTTCCCGTTTCCACCCGTGCACGCCTGGCTGGTTTGGTGTTGGCCGGCTTGCCTGTGGTCTGTTTACGGTCAAGTGGCGGCTGCAGCTGCGGTGTTGTTGATTCGCGGTTGTCTTGACCGCCTCATGGTCGGCTTGGTTTTCTTGGGTTCCATTGTCCTGCTGCCGGTGGTCGTTCCGCCGCATGTTGTTTATGCAGCTGGCATGTCCGCATCGGTGCTGGTCAGTGGCATCGTGGTTTGTCCAAGTGTAGTGTTGTGTAGTTTGTTACCGTTGGTTGGTCGCGTTTGTATTGGCAGCGTTGTGGTGTTCTGCTGTGTTCGTGGGTACGATCGTCGGTGGGCGTGGGGCACCACGGTGTTGCCAACCCGTTGGGCGCCGTTTCCGTTTCGACCCGTGCACGCCTGGCTGGTTTGGTGTTGGCCGGCTTGCGTGTGGTCTGTTTACGGTCAAGTGGCGGCTGCAGCTGCGGTGTTGTTGGTTCGCGGTCGTCTTGGCCGCCTCATGGTCGGCTTGGTTTGCGTGGGTTCCATTGCGCTGCTGCCGGTGGTCGTTCCGCCGCATGTTGTTTATGCAGCTGGCATGTCCGCATCGGTGCTGGTCAGTGGCATCGTGGTTTGTCCAAGTGTAGTGTTGTGTAGTTTGGTACCGTTGTTTGGTCACGTTTGTATTGGCAGCGTTGTGGTGTTCTGCTGTGTTCGTGGGTACGATCGTCGGTGGGCGTGGCGCACCACGGTGTTGCCAACCCGTTGGGCGCCGTTTCCGTTTCGACCCGTGCACGCCTGGCTGGTTCGGCGTTGGCCGGCTTGCGTGTGGTCTGTTTGCGGTCAAGCGGTGGCTGCAGCTGTGGTTTGGTTGGTGCGCGGTTGTTGTGGCCGCCTTATGGTCGGCCGGGTTCGTGTGGGTTCCGTTGCGCTGCTGCCGGTGGTCTTATCGTCGAATCCTGCCCGTTTAGCCAGCACGTTTGTGTCTGCGTCGGTTTGTGGCGTCTTGGTTTGTACAAGTGTCGTGTAGTGTAGTTTGGGAATGTTCGTGGGCCGTGTCCGCAGCGGTAGAGTTGCAGTGTTCCTCTGTGCTTGTGGTCATGGTGGTCGGGGGGCGCGGCTTGCTACGGTGTTGCTAGCTCGTTGGTTGTCGCTCTCGCACCGGCCCATGCACGCCCGGCCAGCTTGGCGCTGGTCGGTGCGCGCGCGGTCCGTTCACAGTCACGTTGCGTCCGTTGTAGTGGTTCTGGCGGTGTGTGGTCGTGTTAGTCGCCTCCTGGTTGGTTTGTTCGGCGTTTGTTCCTTGTCGTCGCAGCGGGCGTTCGCACAGTCGGATTTGTTGTGTGCAGGTGTGCCGCTTGTTGCGATGTTGGCCGGTGCCAGGTGTGTGGGGCCGGCACGGTACGTTTGTACTGTGCGCCGCCCGCCCGCCGCGGGGGAGAAAAGCCATGACAAGTGGTCGGACCGCTGTAAAAAAGTTTTTCCCCCTGTTGGTGCCCTGTTCCCTGCCCCGCCCTGGCAGTGTTGCATGCACAATCCATTATCCGGTATTTTGTGGTGCTCCGTAGCCGTACTTTCAGTTTCGCTTGTGCCACTCATATGTACACCCCCATTGGTGGCAAGGCCCCGCCGGTCCCCTTCGATGTGTCCCTGTGCTCCCCATGGGAGCCCCAGGGCGTTACTCCAGCATCGGTGGTGCTGTGCTCGTGCTCGTGCCTGTCTGTCTGCCGTGCGCCTTCTCGTGTCGTGCGTTGCGGGTCATTCGTCTGGCGTGTCTGTGTCACGGTGCCGGGTGTGGTGGCTAGGATGGTTAGGGTGGCTGGGCTCGTGCTGTGGTGTCGGGACGCTCCGTCCGACGTGGAGGGTTGGGCTCGGCGTAACACACCCGTGCCTGTTGGCAGGGGGGTCGGCGCGGCCCCGTGTGGTGAGCTTGTGGCCCCCCGCATGCCCCGGGTAGGGTTGTGGAGGACAGGAATACCGGGTAGTGTTGCAGCCCCCCTCCCTCTCATGGACGCTGTTAACTGTCTGCGGGGGGTGTGCCCCTCGTACCATTCGCATAGGTTATACGTGTCGTAACCTTACGCGCCCCAGGCGCTCAACTTCCCGGTGGAGGTGCGCGCTGGTCCCTGCAGTGCACTTATCTCCGGATGCTCGCCCTGGACGGTAATACTCTGGTCGGTGGTTCGTTAATATTCTTGTGGTTATCGGCCCGGCCGCGGGTTCCGCGTATTTGGCCGGGCCCTTTGCCCGGCCCCTTGTGGATCCGGCTCGCGGGAGAGGAGGGTGAGGCGGGAGGACGGGTCCGGGCGTGGCGCCGCCCCGTTCCCTGCTGCAGGTGGGTCGCGGGGTCCGAGAAGCGTGGCCCTCGCCCGGGGGGTTGTAGGAGGAAGTCGTGGGATTTCCGTGCGTGCTTGACACCACGGGTTGCGAAGGCTGGCCTTCACTCTCCGGGCATTCGTTGCATGTGTCGGGCATGTTGACGTCCGCCTCGTTGGTTTGTCGGACCGTCAGGTGTTGCTGGGGTGTGTTGCGCGGCTGTGTGCCACCGGGTCGTCACGGTAGGACCTGTCGCCAGGCGCGGCTCAGGGTCCAGGGGGGCGTCCCATGCGTCGCACCGGGGCGCCGTGGAGGTTACTGAGGGTTGCGTGCACAAGAGCTGGGCGTACCGCCCGGGTCTCCGCCTCAGTGCGGACGGCGGGTTGCCGTCAATCGCCCAGCGCCAGTGCCCGGATCCGGTGGCGTGCGCTGTTCGACAACACCCCCGTGGTCATCGGTTCGGCCGCGGGCTCCGCGTGTTTGGCTGGCCCCTTTGCCCGGCCCCTGGCGGACCCGTTACGTGGGAGAGGAGGGTCAGGTGGGATGGCGGTCCCGGGTGTGGCGCTGCCCCCTTTCCTTGTTGCAGGCGGGTCGCTGAGGTCCGGGGAGTGCGGCTCTCGTCCGGGGGATGTGGGAAGAGGTCGCTGGGGTCGTATTTGTGTCCGACACCGTGGGCTGCTAAGGCTAGCCTCCATTCCTTGGGTGTCCGTTGTGCGTGATGAGCAGGTGGACGCCGTCCCCGCTGGTGTGTCCGGTCAAAGGGTGGTGCCGGAGCATGTTGCGCGGCCGCGCGTTGCTGGGTTGTACGAGGGGTCGTGTTGGGCGAGGTCTGCCCGGTCGGGGTCGTTGTGGTTCGTGGCTGACCCCGCTGCCGCTGGCGTGACGGTCATCGTCCGGTCCTCTGGTGGGAGGAGGCGGTCCCGGGTCCGCCGCGCCGTTTCCTCCCTGCGCGTGGCTGGTGTGGCTGGTGTGAAGATCATGGCCCAATGCGACGCCCACCACGCCCCGTTCCTTTCCGACCCACAATGGCCAGCACGCCACGTCTTCCAAGCGTACCTCCGCGCATGTGCTACGAAGGCAGGGCGCGACATGCCGGGGCCCAAGGACATCGACACGGCGTACACAGCCTTCCAGCGCCAGCACCCCCGGCCCCGCCCGAGCGAGCACGAGACCCCCAACGACGGCGGCACGACGCAGGGGGAGCCCACCCCGTCAGCCGAAGGCTGGACACCACCCACCATCCTGCTACTAGCACCAAACGGCCACAAACATGCTACCCGCACTGTCCAGCGACACCATGCACCCTGGTCCATCCCCAAACACAATGCACCGGAGACCGATGTACCACCAGTCAGACACAGTGACCAGGGCATACCACGCACGTGCTGGCACTGCGGCCCGGCAGCCCTCGACACTCCGTGGCCCCTGCTGCACCTCATCTCCACCCACTATCACACCCCCACCGCCGCCGCCACCGCCGACCAGCAGGCATGGCTCTCCCCCTGGTTTCACACGGTACCCCCAGACCACCCGGCGCACGTAGCCTGGACCCGAACACCCACGGCGACATGGACGTTCACCAACGAGCGGGCAGACCCGGACAGCGTAGCCATGGAGTACGACCGCTGCGACCCCCACCGCGCAGGACCTCAGGAGGCACCCATGCGCCCCCTACAGCACAAATGCCCCACCCTCCGCGGCGACAAAGACGACAAGGAGCGGCGACAGACCATCACGTGCCAGAAGTTCCACCCCAATACGGGATACCTCTTCCACCTGATGTACGCGTATATCACCCAGGGGCGCCCAGACAGGGGCCTCCTCCGCCTCACCCCACGAGCCCAGGCCATCATCACCCAGGGGATAGGCGTCTATGCAGCGCCACTACTGCAACCCAAGCAAATCTCCGCCAGAACCGCCCAGGGGAACCGCATCTACGTCTATCACCCCACAGCAATCCCCCGCCTACCCATACCCAGCGACACCGACATCATCTACTTCACTGACGCATCCGGCACCCAGCAACGCACCCCCACGGTCGGTTGCGCCGCCGTGCGCATCACCCGGCACGCGGACGGCCTCCACGTGGAACACCACACCGGGGCCACCATCTTTGGGGCGTCCTCCCACGGCGAACTGCGCACCATGGCAGACGCCATCACCGCCACACCGCCACCCACGACGATCCGGCCCCGCAACATCTGGGTGGTCATGGACGCCACGGTCGACATCCACCTCACCAGGCGCCTTGCGGACCTGCCCCTCCACAAAGCACTCCAGTCCGGCCTCACCACACAAGCGTTGGGACTATGGATGGCCTTCAAGGGCATGCACCCCCAGGACGCCCTACACATCGTCAAACAGGAGTCACACCGCTGCGCAAACGGCAATGGACGCGCAGACACGCAGGGCAAACACCAGAACACCAACCACACCCCAGGGCTCGAACACGTGCGACTGGACACCCCACACCACAGCCACCTGCAGCACCTGCCCCCGATACCCCCGGCCACACAGCCCCCCCAATGGATGCCCGAGGACACGCCGTACACAGATCGAGACAAGCAGTACCACTACCCCACACCCATCCAGCAACTGGCCACCACACTGGGCCACCCAGCGAACACCGAACTCCTCCGACGCCTCGAAGACTCCGTCCACACCCCCCTCTATTACTCCGCCCTGCGCCCGGATAGCCTCCCAGCACACCTGCAAAAGCCCCGACTCCAACTCGCCCTCGAACAGCTTCCCCTCCTCACCCGATACCACCGATGGTATGCGCGCCGCTCGATCCACGTCCCCGCAGGATACACCAAATGCATCTGCAGCCACGCGGATGAAGAAACGTGGGACCACTTCAAGGTGTGCCCCCTGTACAGAGGAATGGACAGCCTCACAGACTGGAACCCAACCCACAGCATCGCACAGCACGCCGGATGGCTGACGCAGTCCCCGGCGACCCAGCAACTCACCACCGTCCTCAAGCAGACGGAGGTGCTCGAGGCGGTCCGCAGGGGACTTTTCCCCACTGCCGTCTACACCTTGCTACGCACCCACGCGGAGGACCCCCAGGCCACGGCGGCACACATGCAGCGGACGGCCGTTGCCAAGACAGCGGAGCAGCTCACATACCGCACCCACAAATACCTGCAGCATGCGGCAACCCTGCCCCCAACAGACCAAGCCCACCTCCTCAAACTCCTGTTCTACCAACCATGAGAACCTACCCCGTGACATACCAACACGGAACCCCCACCACGTCTACACACCGTCCACCGAGCACAGCACTGGCACAGCACACACGGGCACCACAGGCACCGCACACACGCCCACCAGCATGCGCGCACCAACAGCCCCCATCCCCCCACGCCGCCCTCCGTCCACAGGTACCACCAACCGCCAGCCACCGCATGTCCCCTCTGCGTTCGCCAGCGGCTACCACAGACAGCCCTGCCCTGCAACCCAGACCACTGGGTCTGCCTGGGAGCCGCGCACCGCCTCACCCACTGCCCCCACTGCGGGGACCTCAAACCCACCACCGCGAGCGGCCCGCGGCCCCAGCCGCACCCCCCCCCGCCAGCCACCCCAGCTTCTTCGGGTTCCTCACCGACACCCTCCGGGACCACCTGGGAGGGTACTATGTGGCGGACGCGGCGGACCACGCATGGACCATAGCCGTGGCCACGGGCAGCACTCCCCTGCCCCCCCACAGCCCACCCCTACGCCACAGCGGAGGCGGCTTGAACGTGGCGGCCCGCCACATCCTCCTCGCCCTATACCTCCACCACCATGACCTACACCTCCCAGACCCACAACTCCCGGCCCCTCAAGCAGCAGCCCTGACGCCGGAAGCCTGGGCCGACACAGCACCAGAGGAGATAGCAGCCTACCTCCGAATCACTTGCCGCCGGTTCAACAACGCCCTCGGCCGACGGAAGGGAACACCTTACCAACTCAGCGCACTCCTCTACCCGGCACACCACCCCCACCCCGCACAACAGAAGCCCCCGGAGGGCTGGGCGTCTTTTCGGGACGCCCACCTGGCCGCCCCCGACGAGGCCACCGCCACGCGGATGGGCCTCACGGACCAGGAAACCTACGTCAGAGGCCTCAACACAAGCCTCCAAGAGGCACACCGCTGGCACGCCCGCTCCCCGTCGCCCCCACGGGGACAGGGGGGTTCACCCGTCCCCGACACCCACCAGGCCAAGAAGACCAAGACAGGTCAGGGGGCCCGCTAACGCGCCCGCCAGCAGGGCGCGACGCCCCGACCAAGGCCCGGGCCCAGCCACACCGCACCACCCCACGCCCAGACCCCCGGGGCACACCAACAACACCGCCACCGCCAGCGCCCACCACCACCACCGTACCGCAGCACCCAAACCCTGCAGCCCAGTCAGCCACCACCGCCCACACACGTCCGCACCATGCCAGCACCACCATACGCGCAGAGCCAGGGGACATGGCACCACCAACACCACCACCACGCCCCCGTCCCTGCCAACCCCTACCCTCTAATGCCCCCATGCTACAGCGACCCCCACCAGCTACATCCCCACCACGCCCCAGCACAACCAGGCCCCACGAACTACCCACCCCACATAGAGCACATCACCGCACAACAGCATCACGTATTCCACCACCACCAGCCCCTGCCACCACACCGGCCAACGCCGGGGTACCACACACAACCAGCACACCCTCCACACCACCACCACGCGGTCCAGCACCACCCGCCGCCCCCGCTACACGGGCCCACGACACACGAGCCACGGTACACCCCCATGGACCCGCGAGGAGCCGCGCACGCACATCAGCAACACCATGGCCTAGTAGGAGCGCCCCACGACCACCAACAACCCCCCCACCCACACCCCATACCAGCGAGCACCATCCACCAGCAGCCACCCATTACATACGGACCACAGCCCCACCCGGACGCTCATGCGGCCGCCTCCCACCCACACCCCGGCACCACAACCAGTCAAGAACCGCAAGGGCCGCACGGCGCACACACGCAACACCCACACGACCCACAGGGACGCCCGGACCCCCAGCCAGCACAACACCCACCCCCGCCCCCCCCACCCGACCACCACCAGCAGCCCCCCCACCCACACCCCATACCAGCGAGCACCATCCACCAGCAGCCACCCATTACATACGGACCACAGCCCCACCCGAACGCTCATGCGGCCGCCTCCCACCCACACCCCGGCACCACAACCAGTCAAGAACCGCAAGGGCCGCACAGCGCACACACGCAACACCCACACGACCCACAATCGCCCAGACCCCCAGCCAGCACAACACCCACCCCCGCCCCCCCCACCACCAACAGCGCCACCCCCACACCACCCCCCCCCGCCCCCCCCCCCCCCCCCCCCCCCCGAGACCAGGCCACGGACACAACACGCGGCAGCCAGCACGAGCCAATTGACATCGATACCCCCGCCGACACACGCCAACGCGAATCCCCCCTGCCGCGACCGCCACAAGAGACCCCAACCCACACCACCCCCCCCATCACACCCCGCACCACCAGCCGCCGCACCGGCCGAACCCTACGCCCTACACAACCCCGCAGCGGTACGGCAGCACCTCCGGGGACTCGGGAAACAGGACGTCGTGCTGTACCTCCGCACCTCCGGCACCAGCACCCCCATTCGGGCGGCCACCCTGGTCCAGGCGGCCACCCTGGGGGAAGGCGTCAGAGACTTCCTCTTCGACGCCTTCCTCCACGTCGCCCGACACGAGCGCCCCCCACGCGCCACCCCAGACGGCGAGAGCCCCCCCCCCACGGGGAGCCGGATCTGGGTGCCCCCCATCGACTGGGGGCGACACCTGGTCGGACACCCCGTGCCGGGGCGGGTGGACACCAAGGGCCGCACCCGCTACCACGAGCCCGACATGGCCCACCCCCCACCCGGCGCCACCCCCGACAGCACCAAAGAGTGGGAGCGGGAAACATGGGTAGCCCGGATGGCCTCCCTGAGCAACTTACGGCACCACGTCCGGGGGGACATCCCCACCCCCGACGAGCAGCAGCCAGCCCCCTCCACGTACATGACCCTGATGTACAATCTGCACTACACCCTCTCCACCACCAGCTACCACGCACCCACAGACCACTGGGTGGTACAGGGCACCGACTCCTTCCTCCCCGCCGACTACGACCCCCCCCCACACAACCCAGGCCCCGACACGTACGCAGGGGGGGATGACCCGGACGACGCCCACATCTGGGGCACGTGGGAACGCAAATCCCTGGACACGCTGCTCTCCATCCGCAGCGGCTACCAGGGCCTTGGTAGGGCGATGTATTGCCTCGCCAAGTGGACCCAACGGACCTGGGGGATCCCCACGGACCGATGGGTGTGGGTGGTCACGCTGCGCCCCCAGCAGAGGGAAGCCCCCCCGACCCGCAGGGGACCCACCCCCCCACGCCCCACCACCCTACAACTCTGCCCGTACATGGTGGCAGCCCGCCTCATGACGCTGCTGTGGCCGGGCCCAGACACCCCCACCCAAAAAACTACCCCCACCTCACAGAGGAGGACATGCCCGGTATCCAGCGATGCTTCTTCCAGACCCTCGACTACCTCCAGCAAACACGGCCGCACGTCCTGGAACAGATATGGCCACCCCCCGGGTAACCCACGTGCCCGCGCAGCCGGGACAACGCCGCCACGCCAGCACCAGCACGCACGGATCACCAGGGAAAATGCGCGCACACGCCCGGTGCCCGAACCTGCACCCTCGTTCTCGCTACTTACAGGACCCAGCATCATACGCCCGCCCCCGAAGCCCAGGACCCTCCGCCGTCTCCCACAGCCCTCTTCTCCGCCTCCGACTCCACAACCTCCACCACCACAAGCACCTCATCCACCACCACCACCACGTCCTCATCCAGCACTCCACCCCCCAGGCCGCGGGGGACACCTCCCAAACGGGCCCCGAAACCCGCCCCCACCGCGAGCAACCCCGCCGCCGCCAAGGCCCACGCCCCGACAAAGCCCACACCCACGACCCAGCCGAAACCCAAGACCGCCGCCAAACAGCCACCCAAACCCGTCAGCGTGCCACGACCGCAACCCGCAGCCAAGCCCAAACCCAAGTCCAAACCCGGCGCCACGACGGCAGCGCGAGCCCGGCCCCTCGAGGACGTCCTCTATGACATCTGGCCCCAGCCGTCCCAGGCCCGAAGGCAGCAGCGCCCAGCGCGGCGCCCCCCCACCGTCACCGACGCCACCGCCACCAACTTCATGGCGGAGCGCGCCGCGGCCGAGGCACGACGCACCTCGTTGCGCCACCTCTCAAAGCCCGCACCCCAGGCCCACGGACCGCCCCCGACCAGGCCAGAACGACGCCAGGGTCCGCCAGCAGCGTCCCCGCCCCCCTACCAACCCTCGATGACAGCCCACATACAGCGCATGCCCCACTACCGCCGCCGCCGCGAGTCCCCGCCCAACCCCGAGGCGGAGACCGTACGCGCACACCCGCGGGTCCACATCCGCGCGCGCCCCAACTCCCCACGCACCCCCACGGAACAGGACTACGAGGAATCCCCCAGGCCCGCCACCGCCACCGGTCCCCACGACCCCGTGACACCCACCCACGCCCACTCCTCAGCCCAAGACCGCAGGCCCGCCCAGGAACAGTGGTGGCAGCGCTGGACCCACACGCAGCTCTGGGAGCTGCGAAAGTGGGCCCGGGGAGAGCCCTCCCTCGAGGGCCTGGTCCATCGGCCCCGCAAGGGGTTGGTGGAGAACTGCCGCCTCCGGCCGACGGGGGGCTGGATGCCGCAGGCCGCATGGGAAGCCATGCTGGCCGATGCGCTCCACCCCCTGGGAGTCCACCCCCGCAACCTCCCCGCGCCCCAGGACCACCCGTATGTCCTCAGGCGCCTGCGGGAGACCCTCCAGGAGACGCAGCGAGACGGCATCCGCCTGTGGGACATCACCCAAAGCCCAGCCCCGCACAAACACACCCCCTCACCACCCCACAAGCGTCGGCGCACCGACACCGGCGACACCCACAGCACCCCAGGAGCCCTGCGCGCCACACAACACGACGCGCCTGACCCCCCGGCCAGCGGCGCCGCCACCTAACCCCGTTACCCAGCAAACCACCACCACGGGGCGCCACGCCAGGCCCCGCCCAGAAGTCACCAAACAAGCCGGACGCTGAAGAAAGCCAACGCACACGACAACGAGCACCACTACGCCCAAAGGCAGCGAACCCAGGCCCGCTACCGTTGCAACCGCCTAACCGAGCCAGAACCCAAGCACAAATCAAACCCGAGCCACACCCCGAAACCGCTAACCCTTGACTCCTAACCAAGCCCGCCAAGGGAACATCGTAACTACAGCCCACACCCACAGCCCACACAGCCGCCTAACCAGCCAGCTCCAGAAGCAAAGAGACACCTCACCAAACCCACCCTGACCCAAGCCCGTGTACATCAGGACGTGCGAGCCGCACCCCTGGGGCGCGACCGCCGCCACAGCACCGACAACACACGCCAGAGGACACAACGCTATTACACCGCCGCACCAGCTGCCCATGCCTGTGCCTGCAGTGTACGCGCGCCCCTGTTTTTCTCTTTTTTGTTTTTTTTCCCCAAAAAAAACAAAAAAACGAAAATTAGGGGGGGAGGAAGAGGGACACAACCACCCATGGCACACGCGCACCGCACACAGCACGCACACCGGTGAACAGGAGCCCAGTGGCCCAGGACACCGCACATGCAACACAACACACCGAGCGAGCACACCGGTGAACAGGAGCCAGCTGGCCCAGGACACCGCAGACGCAACACAGCAAACCGCGCGGGCACACCGGTGAACGAGAGCCCAGAGGCCCAGGACACTGCACACACGTAGGGCGGCCGAGGGACAGGAAAGAACCAATACCCCATGGGTCGGACACACTGGGGCGACCCAGCCGACCCACCGGGCCAGTGGCAGGAGCGGTACTCCAAGGCCACTGGTCCGAGCCCGGCCAGGCTGCATCGGGGACCATGGCAAACGTCACCAGGAGCCATGGAAGCAACCGGTGACAGGCGAGCCGGTACACAGTCCAGGAGGGGGTCACCTGCCAAGCAGAGTGGCCCCGCAACTCAAGCCACAAGGGTGAGGCGGTCGTACCGTAGACAAGCGGGAGCAATACCCCTTGCGGTGAGAGATACTCAACACGGCTGGGCAGCCCCCCAGAGCTGCCGCCCAAAGGAGGGGGCATGTGGCCCTACCCATGGACACATATGGGGACACCCTCCCACCTGGGACACATGGACCGGGTGGCCGCGACAATGCCTTCCCAAGCACATGCGGGAGCGGCTCAAGAGGCACCTGACATAGGGCAGTGGGAGGGACAGGACGTCCCCTTGGTAAGACCTTCTTCCTGCAATGTCAAAGGAGGCATCCCGAGCTCCCGAAGATACCTACCTACCTACCGTCCGACGTGGAGGGTTGGGCTCGGCGTAACACACCCGTGCCTTTTGGCAGGGGGTCGGGGCGGCCCCGTGTGGTGAGCTTGTGGCCCCCCGCATGCCCCGGGTAGGGTTGTGGAGGACAGGAATACCGGGTAGTGTTGCAGCCCCCCTCCCTCTCATGGACGCTGTTAACTGTCTGCGGGGGGTGTGCCCCTCGTACCATTCACATAGTTTATACGTGTCGTAACCTTACGCGCCCCAGGCGCTCAACTTCCCGGTGGAGGTGCGCGCTGGTCCCTGCAGTGCACTTATCTCCGGATGCTCGCCCTGGACGGTAATACTCTGGCCGGTGGTTCGTTAACATTCTTGTGGTTATCGGCCCGGCCGCGGGTTCCGCGTATTTGGCCGGGCCCTTTGCCCGGCCCCTTGTGGATCCGGCTCGCGGGAGAGGAGGGTGAGGCGGGAGGACGGGTCCGGGCGTGGCGCCGCCCCGTTCCCTGCTGCAGGTGGGTCGCGGGGTCCGAGAAGCGTGGCCCTCGCCCGGGGGGTTGTAGGAGGAAGTCGTGGGATCTCCGTGCGTGCTTGACACCACGGGTTGCGAAGGCTGGCCTTCACTCTCCGGGCATTCGTTGCATGTGTCGGGCATGTTGACGTCCGCCTCGTTGGTTTGTCGGACCGTCAGGTGTTGCTGGGGTGTGTTGCGCGGCTGTGTGCCACCGGGTCGTCACGGTAGGACCTGTCGCCAGGCGTGGCTCAGGGTCCAGGGGCGCGTCCCATGCGTCGCACCGGGGCGCCGTGGAGGTTACTGAGGGTTGCATGCACAAGAGCTGGATGTGCCGCCCGGGTCTCCGCCTCAGTGCGGACGGCGGGTTGCCGTCAATCGCCCAGCGCCAGTGCCCGGATCCGGTGGCGTGCGCTGTTCGACAACACCCCCGTGGTCATCGGTTCGGCCGCGGGCTCCGCGTGTTTGGCTGGCCCCTTTGCCCGGCCCCTGGCGGACCCGTTACGTGGGAGAGGAGGGTCAGGTGGGATGGCGGTCCCGGGTGTGGCGCTGCCCCCTTTCCTTGTTGCAGGCGGGTCGCTGAGGTCCGGGAAGTGCGGCCCTCGTCCGGGGGATGTGGGAAGAGGTCGCTGGGGTCGTATTTGTGTCCGACACAGTGGGCTGCTAAGGATAGCCTCCATTCCTTGGGTGTCCGTTGTGCGTTCTGGGCAGGTGGACGCCGTCCCCGCTGGTGTGTCCGGTCGACGGGTGGTGCCGGAGCATGTTGCGCGGCCGCGCGTTGCTGGGTTGTACGAGGGGTCGTGTTGGGCGAGGTCTGCCCGGTCGGGTTCGTTGTGGTTCGTGGCTGACCCCGCTGCCGCTGGCGTGACGGTCATCGTCCGGTCCTCTGGTGTGAGGAGGCGGTCCCGGGTCCGCCGCGCCGTTTCCTCCCTGCGCGTGGCTGGTGTGGGACTCGTGCCGTGCGCGTGCGGCCGTGTGTCGTCGCTGCAGGTCCTGTCGTTGGTCGCGCGTCAGGGCCCTGGGGGGTTACCCGCACGTCGTACAAGGGCGCTGCGGAGGGCACTGAAGATTTCGTGCACCAGGGCCGCGTGCGCCGCCCGGGCCTCCGTCTCAGTTCGGATGGCGGGCTGCAGCTGCCCACCCAGCGCCAGTGCCTGGATCTGGTGGATCGCGAAGACGGGGCATAGGTTGGGCTCAGTGGGGGTTTCCGCCGTCGGTTCCGGGATGGCCTCCATCTGCTGCCGGCCGTCAAGGTAGAATCTCCACGCCGCTGACCACGCCCTGGTGTGCGGCCAGCGGCGCCGCGCCCACCGCCAGAGGCAGTATAGGGCGTGGCCTGGGTGCCAGGTGCCTGCCGCCCCGGACACAATGGCCGTCAGGGGGTCCGGGGGTTGGTTTGGGAGCAGGGGGTAGGGTTGTCCGGCAGGCCCGTGGTTGCCCGGAGCATGGAGTCGACGGCCTCTAGGCTCCAATGGTTGTCCTGCGGGTGCGGGATGATCCGCACCTGGTAGTAGTGGCCATTCTCCAACACGATCATGGCGATGGTACCGGGGTCACGTTCGCGCGGCGGGGGTGCTGCGCGCGTCGTCTCCGGGTAGTGCGCCGTCAGGTTCGTGAGGTTGTGCCCCCTGCTACGGGCGGTCCCGCTTTCCCATGCCTCCAGGCCCTCGTGCGGTGGGATACGGAGGTTGTCGGGTCTCGGTGGTGGGGCGGCCCGCTCCCGGCCTCCGGTGGTGGGTGCGGGCCTGGGGTTCGTCGGTGGCGCTATGAGCGTGTGTACCCAGCCCAGGTGTGGGACCCACACGCCCCCTTTGGCCGGTTGGTGGATGTTGAACCACCAGATCCAAGCTTCAATGAGGTCGTCAGAGACCTGTGTCCCGGGGGTGACGAGCGTTTGGAGCTGTCGCACAAAGATTTGGGTTGTCGGGGCATGTGGCAGGGGGACTACGGCGAAAAGCCTCTTCGGGTCGACGTTACGGAGGTGTTCCCGGAGGGTGGCCACCAGCTCGCTCGAGGGCGTGGAAGCGTGGATGTCGTAGAGCGCCTTCAGTTCCGCGTCATCGAAGGGATCCGTGCCCCGTTGCTGTGGCGGTCGGGGGGGCGGGGAGGGGATGGCCACCCGGTCTTGGTCCAGTGCCGCGTCAGCCGGGGAGGGGTGCCGTGAGGTGGCGCCCGGTTGTCCCCCAGGCACGTACTCCGTGGGGGGTTCCCGTTGTCGGGGCATCGAGCAGGGCGTGGCGGTGGGCAGCGGGCCAGCGGGCTCCTGGGGGCTGGAGGTCCCTGTCATCTCTGTGTCCGCCCTTGGTCTGCTCGCGTCCTGTCCCGGCTGCCGCGATGAGCCCTCCGTGGCCTGGCGGCTTCCGGACTGCGGGGAGGGCTGCCCCCCCGCCCCTTGCGTAGGGTTCGGGTCGGGCGCGGGCTCCCTTGGTCGGTTGTCCGTGGCGTGTGGTTCTCTCGGTAGCGGATCGGCCGCTGACCCCGGGAGGGAGGCGGCAGATGAGCTGGACGTTTCGCCCGCCGTCTGGCGAGGGTCCGCTTGAAGCGTTGCTTGCCGCTCGCGCTCGGCCGGCGTGAGAATGGTGGGGATGTGCGTCCACTCGGTGCGGGGCCTCTTGGACCGGCGTCTGGGGTCGGAGGTCGATGATGTTCGCCGAGCTTGGGGGTCGCGGGGGCCCCCGTGGTCCCTGTCCATATCCTCATTGAAGACGACTCGTCGCGCTGCGGGGGGCGGCGTGCGGCTGCGGCTACGGGATCGTCCAGGGTGCCTTGTTTCTTGGCGCTGCTCCGGTGTGTGGCCTTGCACCCTCGAGGCGTGGGGACTGCCCGGGCTCCTCCGTGGGGCGAACGGCCGCAGGGGGCTGCTGTATGTGCCAGAGGGGGAACCCCTACCGGGTGGTGGACCCCGTCGGTGCTCCGGTGAGTTTTGGCGCGCCGCCTGTCTGGGGGGCTCCGGGACGTCTTGGGACCGTGGCCGCCGGTGGCCTGGGGCGTGTCCCTGGTGGCTCGGTGATCCAGGGATGTTCCAGATATTATGGTCCTGCATGGCCGCACGGATGCGCAGGGCGGCGCGCTGGTGCCACCGCCAGTGCAGTCCGTTCATTTCATCTGGGCTGTAGGATCCCATATGCACCATGAGCCGGGTGGCCACATAGCGCCATTGGTCGGGGCCGTCCATGGTGGCGGGGGGCGTGTGCCCTGTCCGATGACCAAATGTGACGTCTGCCATGGTGCGTGTTCCCTCCGCGAGGTGGCGGGACCACGAAGAAAGTACCCATCGTATGCGGACCGCCAGTTCGAGCTGCTGCCCTGTGACAAGCCCGGGGATCCAGAAGCTTAGGTCTTGGGTCGCTTCTTGCTCTGCTTGTTCGCTGGGGTGGCCGGCGTCACCGTCCAAGCGTGCATAGTCCAGGTGTCCCCGCCCCCAGGGCGGGGCGGCCCCGAGGGCTGGGGCAACAGGCTCAATCGCGGTGTTGGTGGCCGCTTCCACGCGTGTGCCCTCACCTGGGGCGTTGCGCTCGTCCGTAGTCCGGTCCGCCGCGCCGCGCCGCAGAGCCTATGAATTTATCTATGTTTTCGCATGAATTCTTAGCTTTCCTATTGGTATGCACCCTAGGGGGCTGGGCACCTCTTTTTGAGAGGTCCTGGGTTCCATTCCCGGTCACCCTAGCTAAGTAGGAAGATCCCATGTGACATGGCAGTGACCTCATCGCCACATGCCCTGCCACCTCAGCACATATGGGACCCAAAAAAAAGAGTGCACATCTGTCGAGATGGCACTATGGAGATTGAGTGACCATGGGGCAGTTTTCCAACTCTTTTTCCAAAACATTTCAGCTATCTGTGTGAATATGCAATCCGATTTGCCCCGAGTTGCAGTTTCTGTGAATAATCTAACATCTTTCACTGTTTACACTGCAGCCCTTCATGCTTTGATCTTGATTCTCTTCTACTTGCTTATCTCTGGCTTGGGCTATCCTGGATTGATTGTATTTCAGCAACTAAAACATTTTCCTCTTCAAAAACAAGCAGCAGGAAACCCTACACCAGCAGCAAGCAGCAGGAGAGGCACAAACACGGTGTTGAAATCACTATAAAACTTTCTCAAACCGCACTACGCCGCCCTTGGACCCACCAAGACGCAACTGGCCAGAGCTGACACGGACGTGTCGGCCGCACAAACAACATTCGGCAATACGACCACCGGCAGCGGCGCGACGAAACCCACGCAGACCAAGCCGACCATGAGGCTGCCAAGACAACCGCGCACCGACCACACGGCAGCTGCAGCCGCCACTTGACCGTAAACAGACCACACGCAAGCCGGCCAACACCAAACCGGCCAGGCATGCACGGGTCGAAACGGGAACGGCATCCATCAGGTTGGCGGCGCCGTGATGCGCCACGCCCGCCGGCGACCATATCCGCGAACACAACCGTGACTCTACCATCACGCAACCAACAAACCAACATTAACAATTTACACTGAACCGTTAAAGGACCGACCAACCAACCGCAATGACCTACCTCGAACCCCCGGCCCCCCGGGAGAGCGCAAGCTCGACCGAGTCAGGAGGCGTGAATGTGCGCCACGGCATGCGAGTCCCGTAGCACGTGCTTCTTCAAGTCGCCCCAGGCCTACTGAAAACCAACCCAGGTGGGGATGCCTGCAGGACAGGGCCTTTGGCCTGGCTCCCGGCCCCTGGGCCCCAGAATTCGGAGGTTGATGAGGATGTGCGATGGGACCCTCCCCCACGTATCATCCGCCCGAAGGAGGGGAATGTGAGACCTCGGTCGAACATGGGTTACCTCTCTGGGCAGAACCCGCTGTAGGGTACTGCTCGCGGCGACCGCGCCCTTCCCCCATGTGGGGGAGCCGCTTTGTGGGGGCACGTGCAGTAGGGCCGTGGGTGGGTGAGCGAAAGCCCCTTGGTAAGACCCCCTGCGGGGCAACCCCAGTCCCTAGTCGACCTACCTACCTACCTGCTGAACATGCCAATGTTTCAGCAGTGATTGTCGAGTTCACCACTCTCCTTAACGTACGACTCTTCCAACTCACAGGACGGAATAGTTCACGCTTCCCATCACATCCCGAGGCCAGCGTCCAAATCCAGCCACCAACTGTCTTTCCATTGTCACCATTTCCCAATGATGAATCATGATATCCAATCAAGCGCAGTGGACCTTGCAGTCTCACGTAGCATAGCTTCAGTGGTCTTTTCTTCATCTGCTGCAGCGTTTCGTTTGCTTGTTGTGCATCTGCTACAGTTGGTGTATTGGCTCTCTCGGACAGTCTGCGTACAGCGTATGAAAAGTTCCTCCTTGTCTGTCCAGTGCACCATGTTAGTGCCTCAATGAGTCCACGATAGAATGTTTTCTCCTTCTCGTCCAGTGATCTTGAGCTGTTCTTTTCATCAACCAATTTGATTTCAGCGACCTCAGAGATGTAGTTTTCCTGGTCCAACGTGATATCGAATAGTTCATTGTCTGATCCTCTGATGCAACGTAGTTGTACTCCGCAATATACATACTCCTCTCTTTTTTCAGAACCAACAGGAAACACAGTAAGTAAGTAAGTAAGTAAGGGCGGCCGCGTCCGCAGCCTCATCTGACATCTCCTTGTTTGTTTTACATGGTGGCCGCCTCTGGCGGGAAGGAGAGCTCCCCACCATCAGTTCTTCTGGCGACCCCTGTCTCACCTCACGGCCGAGAACTTCAACCAGGTTCCCTTGGGGCATGACCGGCGGTGCGCTCCCCTCAGTCGCTGCCCTCACGGTTTCAGCTCCTTCCGGTCACCCTTTGAAGGATCCCCCGGCCTTCCCCCCCTAGCACAGCCTATTGGGCGCCTGCAGGCGGGTTTCCTGTGGATAGCCCTCGCCGACAGCGGAGCATTTCTCTCTGTCAACCACATTCCACCACCCCCCATCCCTCACGGGTTGGAGTACCCACTTGGCTCCCGGATGCACTTGGGTGTCGTCCATCCACGGCTGGAGGCCAGGGGGCGACCCTTTCCACGGTCCCCCTGGTCCCGCTCACGCGTGAACCTACGTGTACTCAGGCCATTGAACCGGGGATCTCAAGGTCAACCCTCACCCCTGCGGACACCTCACGGCCGTCCCGGAGTTCAGGGCATTTTCCCGACTTCCCGTGGTCAGGTTCCCCATGGTTGGCCCATGGTTCACCACTCCATGGCGACTGGTTTCCCAATCCCACGGAGCTGTTGCTTGGCGCTTTTGGTCTCCCTGCCCATCCCATGTCCCATTCCCCTTTGCCTCATCCCGGCACCGGCCCGTTCCCAGCGTCCCGCAATGTACATACTCCTCTCTTTTTTCAGAAACAACAGGAAACACAGTTCGCAGCGCCACCAGCAGAGAGTCCAAGCGCTCCTGCGACCCCGCAACGGAGATATCGTCCACGTGCACCTTTGCCCGGCCATCAAGCGTGGATCCAGTAAACAACAGGTATATCGCCGGATCAAGTGCCACCTCCTTCGCTCCAATCACCAGAAATGCGTCACGTAGCGCAAGATACCAATGCAGCGGAGCGTCGACCAGTCCATACACCGCCTTCCGTAACCGCAGTAATTTACCGCCCGTCAGCAGTTCCACTGGCGGTTTCACATAGACTTCACGTTCCAACTCCCCGCCTTGCAGAAACGCCGTCGATATGTCCACCGCCACGGGAGCCCAACCATGATAAGCAGCAACCACCAGCAGCGCACGCCAGGATGCCTTGGAGCATGTGGGTGACATCCTGAAATCCCCGCACCACGAGTTGTGCCATTCGGCTTGGTTGATCCATCTTCAAGAATCTTATCAACCAGTACCCATCCACAGGTAAAAGAATCCTGGCCCACATCATCGACCAACTCATACACTTTCAGGCATCCCACAACGCCAACTCTTTTTGCTTCGCGAGCTGAAAGTCCAAGAACGCCGCCCGGTCAGGTGTGACCTCACGCGTCCCCTTCCTGGCGGAGCGCCCAACAGCACAACACAAGGACAGAAACACACCACGAGACGTCTCATCGGGCGTAACTGAGGCATAGTGACCCCACACCTGCTGAACGCCATCGCCACAAGAACATGCCAGCGCCAAAAGCGCACTTCGTGCCCGCGAGCGGGTCATGACAGGATCACGCCTGACCTCGTGGCTCACAACATCTGCCCGTGCTCGCTCACATTCCCAGCGTCCGAGATCCACAACCACATCCACAGCCAGGTCATTGCCAGCCTCGTCCAACAACCCCTCAAGCAGACCTGCGGCACCAGGCGCATTGTTCACAACGTCCAGCTCACCAAGAGCCCCAGGACCAAGCACAGAGGACAAAGGGCGACAGTTCACCAGGAGTATGCGCCGCACACTCCCACCATGCCTGAGCACCGCAAAATCACCGGCGGGCCCAATGACCACTGCCGGGCCATGCCACCATTCCTGCCCCTTGGCCAGAGATTCAATAAAATACAATATCCCCAGCCGCCAGAATAAGATCCCGATTGGCCGACGGCCGATGTCGTTGCGCAAGGGAAATCTTGGCACGCACATCAGCAGCGTGGAATTTCTCCCGAGCCAAATACATATTTTGCAGAAACTGGGACATGTATCGACTAACGTGATCAGACGCCATGCCAGTATTAGACAGGGCCGGCAAATCAGCCGACACAAAATCAGGCCATCGTGCAAACACACCATGGACTAACTGCTGCGGCGAGAACCCACAATCCGCCATATGGTGATAGCTCAGGGACATGCAGGTCACATCACACGCAACCTGGAGCGATAGGGTGTCATCCAACTCCAGAACCAGCTTTGCTGTATGCCGCAGCTGATAATGATGCCGTTCCACACCACCCAGCGACCAGTGTGCTCCCCCGGGCGCACAGTGCAGAGTAATGCCATGGCGCTCAGAAAACAAACGCATCAGGTCATTGTCGAACTCCTTCCCCAGATCTGTGTACAGCAGCACCGGAGCCCGACAATACTTCACCCATAAACGTAGAAACGCATGGCACACATTTGTCGCCGTCTTATTGTTCAGCACCGAGCAATGTCATAGTCTCGCTAACAAACAGATGACATGCAGCACCAGATATCCCCGCAGATACCACAGATCAGCACCGACCATATAGTTGAGGTGCCGGTCTTTGGGCAGAGCCACCATGGGCCTGTTTGCTGCTCGCTTGCGCCGCTCACACGCGTCGCACACCATCCTCCCTGCCACAGACGTGAGGACGGACGAGTCCCGGTCAGGAAGCGCAACCATCAGCTGCTTCACCAACACTGAAAATTTGGTATGCCCCATCTTCCTGTGCAGCTGTATCAGCTCAGACTCCGGAGCGCTGGCCGGGCTCTGTCACGCTGTTTGTAGCTGCCAATACTGATAACAGTGACCTCAATAGCGCCGTTGGCAAGCGATGTGAAGCTCATCCTTGCGCCGCAGCGCTGTTCGCAGGCTCTGTGAAGCTCATCCTTGCGGCGAGGCACTGTTTAAAGGGTCTCTGAAGCTTATCTTTGCGTTGTAGCACTGTTCGTAGGCTTTGTGAAGCTGTTCTTCACGGCGAAGCACTGTTTGCAGGCTTTGTGAAGGTCATGTATGCGTTGGGTCTTTGGACCGGTGCATTGGGAATTACCTACTGGGAAGGCACTATGGCAGTATGGTTGTATTTGAATTAGTATGGCTGTAGGGTTTGGAACACGTTTTACCAATTAATCGGAAAAACGGGTTATCGGCAATGATCGGAGGTTATTTTCAAAACAAGTGGCACAATTGCTTATTTTGAAAACTGATTTAAACCAATCAATGGGAATGGTTCCGAAATTTTTGGGTTCTCTTCGGCAGTACATTTTGTACAATTTGTGCACTAAACAGAGGCTTTGGTAGCAATAAACGATGGCCGAGGGTGAATTCCAAGTTCTCACGTAGCTTTGATCACTGTGCTACGACTTGTAAGAGCTCCCTTCTGCCGATTGCAAGACTGTGGGTAGTGAAGGGCAATCAATTAAAAAAAGCGCTGATTTTGAAAATTGTTAATCGGGAAAACCGGCTATTTTTGTAAAAAAAATCGTTTCAAACCGGTTATTTTCAAAACTACTAGGTTCCAAACCTTATATGGCTGTCCCTTGAGACTTATAGTCCATCACTACGGCAACCTTCAGTTTTCTTTTTGGAAGCCGACCCAAACTAGCCCTAGGCCTGTCGCCTCGCCCCACAATCAAGCCAGTCGTGCAACACTGGTGGACTCCGTCATTTTCGCTGTGTTTAGCAGTCAGTCAGTCAGTTTGTCTGTCTGTTTGTTGGCGTTCTGGTTAGTTGGTGGTCGTTCGCCGAATCCGTCGTTCAGGTTACAGCACTGCACAGTTGTGCACTGCATCTGTTTGTGGAAATGCCATATGTATGCCTGGCTACTTGCCTTTGGGCTGTAGCAGAGCATTTTTTTTGTTACCCTTGACTAACTAGCTGTTTCGCGCCTGAGGGCGCATGGCACGGCGCAGTTGTGTAGGGTTTTGCCTTTGTACTTTTCCGGCTGAAATCAGAGGTGGCGACATCTCTCTTTTCCTCTTTTGTTTGGCACCGGTAGTGTTGCTTATATCTAGGGAGCGCTTGCGCACCCCTATGAAAAAGTTTTTGTGACGAACTGTTACCCGTTGATCCTGAAAACTTCGTTTTGGTCATCTACCTCCTCTTTGCCAAATCTGCTTTTGTTGCAGATCATATGAGTTCCTTGAAGGGATGTTTATAGAGCGCGCTAAGGTATAGCCTTGCTAGAATCCAAGAGGTTGTATGCATGTGTGTGCGCACCATGCTTGGCCCGAGGCACTCAGCTTGGAGCGTGGGTGGCTAGGCAATGGGTTTTTTGGCTAGTCGGCTTGCTTGCTAGGTGTGGTGTTAGTTGCGCCGTCCTGGGTGAATCAGTAGTACTGAGAGGTACCCCATGTGGAGCTTACTCTAAGGGACTGCAGTTTTTGTCAGTGAACAGACCCTGTCATAGGGCAGGGCAGCACTAGCTGGCACTCTGTTGCAGCACCACACACATGTGTGAGTTGCTCCTCTGCTTTGCGCGTGTCTTTAGTATGTAGCTTTTCCGATTAATTAGTTAAACTACCTCGGAACCGTAGTCTAGGGCTGGTGTTTTTGTGCTGTTTGTGTCTTGGTTTTGGACTGGGTATGGTCCTACACTTGGACTGGGCCTGTCGGTCTTCGGGCATTGTCTTGGGTCAGTCTTGGGCTGGTCAAGGACTACAACTTCGTCTAGATCTTGGGGTAGTTATATGCAACTTGTTCTAGCATGTTCCCCCAAGCGGAGTTGTGTAGTTGCTGTGAGTGGTGGCTGCAGCGGTGGTGGTGCTAGTGGTGCTCTCCTCTGCTGAAGGACTAGCTAGTTTACTATGGGCCCGTCGCGCAATAGCGTTGAAGAGACAAAAAAGAGAATGAACAAGAAAACGAAGGTGCATAGAAAGAAAACAGACAGGCGACAAGGTGAGAAGCAGATCCAATTAGCCTACTTTGGTGTTTTTCATTTTTGAAGTGCCATGCGAGATGGATTTTTCCACGTTCTTTGCGATTGTAGACACAGGGTTCGGAACTGGTGTTACCAATCAATGGGAAAAGCTGGTTATCGGCAATAATCGGAGATAGTTTTCAAAACAATTGGCACAATCGGTTATTTTGAAAACTGATTTAAACCAATTAATCGGAAGGGTATCGAAATTTTTGGTTCTTTTTGGCAGTACATTTTGTTCAATTTTAGCACTAAACGGAGGCTTTGGAAGCAATGAGCGATGGCCGTTGGTGAATTACAACTTCCGACGTAGTTTTGATCACTGTGCTACGACTAGTATGGGCTCTCTTTTGCTGATTGCAAGACTTTTGTTAATAAAGGGCAATTAATTAGAAAAACCAGTTTATTTGAAAACTATTATTCGGCGAATCCGGTTATTTTTGTAACAATAATTGTTTCAAACCAGTTATTTGCAAAACTACCAGGTTCGAAACCTTATGTAGACAATGAGAGACACAACGCACGTATTATGCGAAGTTCATGGTGCTTACAGCACCTTGAACTCACCTATGAGGTGTTGATTTTAGGCATCCGTACCCAGGTCCGTTCGGTGACTTCATAGTCTGTACATCCCGAACGCCGTGAGTTTTCGCATGTGCCAACCCAAGAAAGGATTGTGGGTTAGCGGTAACACACTAAGCAAGTGCGGTGCGGACGCTGGTTTGAACACCAAGGCACAAAGTCTTTCGTGACAAATGTGCTAAACATTGACGACAAGGATACCTGTTGTTCTCACGCCGATGAAACCGTGCATGACGGCTTAGGAACGTGTTTGTGTACTTGAAACTGAACGGAAAGAGCGGTTAACGCGTAGGAAGTTTGTGAAGTATGCAAAACGTCGAGAATCAAGAACATCGAAACCGTTACAGTGCCTTTTATTTCGTCTTTCGTCGAACACTTCAACACTGTAGTGAATCTGTCACCAAATCTGCGGTAAGGGGCACCATTGCTCAAAATAATGGTAGAGGGCATTGTAATGTGTCACATTTCGCTAAAAAATGATTTGCACGAAAAAAAATTTGACCGGCGTCAATCAACAAATCTCCAGATGCAATTTAGCGCGGGCGACGAATCTATAGTTTACTTTAATGAACCCGTAATCTAGGATGCACGACGTCGTAACAGTACCAAAAAAACTTCTCCATTTCTTTTTCAATGAAACCTCCATACAATTCCAATTGCTAGATCATCAGCAAAGTACAGGAATCTATTAATACGAATGTGGTGGAAAATTTTGCCTTAGCTTCCGCATCCATATTCTGCACACCTCCAAAAAAATCTTTTGGTCCACGTCGATCAAGAACAACTTCTTTCGGCATTTCATCAGGAATGACCTTTCACATTGGGTTCACAAAATGCCCCATTTCCTTCTTTTTTTGTTGGTTAAAAAACGTTACTCATTTTTGTGTTGAAAAACTGCAGATTCTAGTATCCAGGGAAAAGGATGTTAATTCCAAGTCATGCACAGATGTTGACATATTGCAATCCTCCTGGTGTCAAGAGACACTTGGTTGCCGCTCAGCCTTGCGGAAGCGCATTAGCAACCGCAAGCATTTTGAGGCGCACTGGTTTTTCTAAAGCCTCTTTTAGGCTCGTTGGCTTTATTTCAAAGCATTGAGTGTTAAAATTTCCAGGTCATGATTGATACAGTTCTCCAGTCACAAGCAGGACAGCAAAGAAAGATCTCTTGAATGGAATCAATAACAAAACACCAACCTGCATAGTGCAAAGGTAAATACAAAAGACATTTACAAAGTGCTTCAAATAACAATCAAAATCATTCTGAAAACATTTTAAAAACATGTTTTCTGCCTTGGTCACAATATTGCGAAATAACCACATTGCAATGGAGGTACCGCTTTTTGGAAAATTGGTACCGCTTTTAGAAATGTGCTTCACAGAACCTCTGGAATCGCACCTGGGATTCTGAGATGCAAGTCTCATGCTCTTACAGCTGTATTACCCGAGCTTCCGTGATGATAGCTGCCGGAATGGCGCGGAGACCACAATCACATAATTAACGTCCGTTTTCTTTTTTTATAATGCGCTGATCGATGCGCATTTACATATCTTCTAGCCTATCGTAGATTACAGTGCCAGATGCGATTCGATAATGGCCATTCATAACGACTGAAGAAAATCTCTGCAAAGCTTTAAGGAAGAATAGCATTGCGCAATGCATTAACAAACTTATAATTATAGCCGGCTGTAGTTGGCGCATAAGCCATTTGCATGGTAGTAGACACCCTTCACCCCTTGCCGTTCTAAATACCGTCACGGGTTACGGCCTGTTCGATGAGTAGACGTTTCTCTGTAACCGCCTTCTGCAGGTAGATGTGATCAAACAATGAGGCACAGTCAGTTCGAAGTGTCACGGGTATCGTTGTACCAACCATTTCGCGTAGGAGATTGCTCAGTAGGAACAAGTCTCGAGGCATGCTGAACATGCCAATGTTTCAGCAGCGAATGTCGATTTCACCACTCTCCTTAACGTACGACTCTTCCAACTGACAGGACAGAATAGTTCACGCTTCCCATCACATCCCGAGGCCAGCGTCCAAATCCAGCCACCAACTGTCTTTCCATTGTCACCATTTCCCAATGATGAATCATGATATCCAATCAAGCGCAGTGGACCTTGCAGTCTCACGTAGCATAGCTTCAGTGGTCTTTTCTTCATCTGCTGCAGCGTTTTGTTTGCTTGTTGTGCATCTGCTACAGTTGGTGTATTGGCTCTCTGGGACAGTGTGCGTACAGCGTAGGAAAAATCCCTCCTTGTCTGTCCAGTGCACCATGTTAGTGCCTCAATCAGTCCACGATAGAATGTTTTCTCCTTCTCATCCAGTGATCTTGAGCGGTCCTTGTCATCAACCAATTTGATTTCAGCGACCTCAGAGATGTAGTTTTCCTGGTCCACCGTGATTTCGAATAGTTCATTGTCTGATCCTCTGATGCAACGTAGTTGTACTCCGCAATGTACATACTCCTCTCTTTTTTCAGAACCAACAGGAAACGCAGTTCGCAGCGCCACAAGCAGAGAGTCCAAGCGCTCCTGCGACCCCCCAACGGAGATATCGTCCACGTGCACCTTTGCCCGGGCATCAAGCATGGATCCATTAAAGAACAGGTATATCGCCGGATCAAGTGCCACCTCCTTCGCGCCAATCACCAGAAATGCGTCACGTAGCACAAGATACCAATGCAGCGGAGCGTCGACCTGTCCATACACCGCCTTCCGTAACCGCAGTAATTTACCGCCCGTCAGCAGTTCCACTGGCGGTTTCACATAGACTTTACGTTCCAACTCCCCGCCTTGCAGAAACACCGTCGATATGTCCACCGCCACGGGAGCCCAGCCGTGATAAGCAGCAACCACCAGCAGCGCACGCCAGGATGCCTTGGAGCATGTGGGTGAGATCCTGAAATCCCCGCACCACGAGTCGTGCCTTCGGCTTGGTTGATCCATCTTCAAGAATCTTATCAACCAGTACCCATCCAGAGGTAATAAAATCTTGCCCCACATCATCGACCAACTCATACACTTTCAGGCATCCCACAACGCCAACTCTTTTTGCTTCGCGAGCTGAAAGTCCAAGGACGCCGCCCGGTCAGGTGTGACCTCACGCATCCCCTTCCTGGCGGAGCGCCCAACAGCACAACACAAGGACAGAAACACACCACGAGATGTCTCATCGGGCGTAACTGAGGCATAGTGACCCCACACCTGCTGAACGCCATCGCCAGGAGAACATGCCAGCGCCAAAAGCGCACTTCGTGCCCGCGAGCGGGTCATGACAGGATCACGCCTGACCTCGTGGCTCACAACATCTGCCCGTGCTCGCTCACATTCCCAGCGTCCGAGATCCACAACCACATCCACAGCCAGGTCATTGCCAGCCTCGTCCAACAACCCCTCAAGCAGACCTGCGGCACCAGGCGCATTGTTCACAACGTCCAGCTCACCAAGAGCCCCGGGACCAAGCACAGAGGACGAAGGGCGACAGTTCACCAGGAGTATGCACCGCACACTCCCACCATGCCTGAGCACCGCAAAATCACCGGCCAGCGCAATGACCACTGCCGGGCCATGCCACCATTCCTGCCCTTTGGCCAGAGATTCAATAAAAATCAATATCCCCAGCCGCCAAAATAAGATCCCGATTGGCCGACAGCCGATGTTGTTGCGCAAGGGAAATCTTGGCACGCACATCAACAGCGTGGAATTTCTCCCGAGCCAAATACATATTTTGCAAAAAGTGGGACATGTATCGACCAACGTGATCAGACGCCACGCCAGTATTAGACAGGGCCGGCAAATTAGCCGACACAAAATCAGGCCATCGTGCACACACACCATGGACTAACTGCTGCGGCGAGAACCCACAATCCGCCATACGGTGATAGTTCAGGAACATGCAGGTCACATCACACGCAACCTGGGGCGATAGGGTGTCATCCAACTCCAGAACCAGCTTTGCCGTATGCCGCAACTGATAATGATGCCGTTCCACACCACTCCGCCACCAGTGCGCTCCCCCGGGCGCACACTGCAGAGTAATGCCATGGCACTCAGAAAACAAACGCATCAGGTCATTGTCGAACTCCTTCCCCAGATCTGTGTACAGCAGCATCGGAGGCCCACAATACTTCACCCATAAACGTAGAAACGCATGACACACATCCGTCGCCGTCTTATTGGTCAGCACCGAGCAATATCGTAGTCTCGTAAACAAACAGATGCCATGCAACACCGGATATCCCCGCAGATACCACAGATCAGCACCGACCTCATAGTTGAGGTGCGGCTCTTTGGGCAGAGCCACCATGGGCCTGTTTGCTGCTCGCTTGCGCCGCTCACACGCGTCGCACACCATCCTCCCTGCCACAGACGTGAGGACGGACGAGTCCCGGTCAGGAAACGCAACCATCAGCTGCTTCACCAACAACAAAAATTTGGTATGCCCCATCTTCCTGTGCAGTTGTATGACCTCACACTCCACCACGGACGGATCACGCCATGCCTCCTCACTGAACAGGACAAATGCATGCCTTGACAGCAACGGGTCAGCGAGTCAAGCGCGACGCCAGCGTTCAGTGTTCCACAATGGCAATACCAAGTGACCAGACGCCGACGATGAGCATGGCACAGCCACATCTTCCTTGCTCAGGTTCACTGTCACGACATTGGAGGCCGCATCAATCCACATATGCATAGGCGCCAGGGATTTCCGGCCAATGAGTAGTGGTGTCTCACGAGGAACAACACGCGTGCGCAAAAAACGGACAGCACCAGCCAGGCGCATGGGTAAGTCCAACTGATACATAGCATGCTGCACACCATCGTTCCCGAAGACAAACCAAGCGTTGGAGGTGCGGCGTACCAGGTCGACCCCATTAGGTACCAGAATGCGTAGATAAGACTGTAGCCACCGCTCACCACACAGGGTGTCCGTGCATCCCAAGTCAATAATTCCACTGCCACAGGAATCGGAGCAAAGGTGCCGTAGTGGCGACTCCGAAGGCACCACTTGTGAGCCCACCAGACACATCCTAGGCTAGTCAGTGACCAACGACTCCGTCAAGTGTCCAACAACAAACTGTACATTCCCTGCACCTCTATCCGTCGCAACCAGTGAGGGCGACACCCCAACTGCTTCATTCTCCACACTCTGCATCAGAAACGCGCCGTCGGAAGCCGAGGAGGATGAGTTCTTCTTGGGACAATCGCATTGCACATGACCACGCTGTCCACGGCGCCAACAAGGCACCCTGCTCTTGTCCCTGTGTCGCGTCGCATCAGCATCGGTTGGTGTTTTGTTACCAGGCTTGCCCGCTCCATACATGCAATCAGCTCTGATCGACGACGCCTCGGAACGAAATAGCTGTTGCATTGCCAGCACAATATTCTGCGACCCTAGGAAGCGTCCTGTGCTGGCCACCACCATGGCACGCTGATCTTTGTTCAGGCCCGATCCAAGCAATGCAAGCATTCCGGTGAAGCAATCATCCAGCCCAATACCGAAGTTAGCAAAGCAATATGCAAGGTGATCCAGGCGATTCGACCAAGCGAGCATATCCAAGTCACCCTTCCGACAGCCCAGAAGTTCAGTCACGGCCTGTACGATGTTATCTGCACAGTCACCACCATAAAACCGCTCCAAGCCTTGCTCACCACACAGTTGATCTAACATCACCTTGGAAGTCACCACCTGCGCTGCCCGCCCTCGTAATTTCGTGAATACCTGCACATTCTTGGTAGACAGCGGCTGCACGCACTCCGCATACCATGCAACCACTTGCACACGCCATGTGTGAAATTCGTGTAGCCCAACCTTCACATCCATGCCCTCATCATCAGATCCAAAAGGTGGACAATCAAGCTTGGACGCGAGTGACGGCGGCGGCATCCCAGGCGACAAATGTAGCCGGCCCTGTAACGTAAGGTTGTCCTGCCGAAAACGTTGTTGCTCGGCTCGGAGATCGTCGACCTGCTGCTGATGGTGCAACTGCAAAATACTCATCTGTTCATCAAAGGCACGCTTCATTTCACCAAGTACATTGTGATGTTGCCACAAGTGCTGCTGCACGGAATTTAGGGACACTTGCAACGGTACCGATGCGACGCCAGGAACACCCTCAGGTGGATATAGGAAACCAGCCCCAGCATCAGGCCCATTGTACCCAGTCTGCAGATCTTCAATGGTTAAACCAGCCATAGTATTGCTACCAGTGTTGAAATTTCCAGGTGATGATTGATACCATCCTCAAATCACAAGCAGGACAACAAAGAAAGATCTCTTAAATGGAATCAATAACAAAACACCAACATGCATAGTGCAAAGGTAAATACAAAAGACATTTATAAAGTGCTTCAAATATCAATAAAAATCATTCTGAAAACATTTGAAAAACATGTTTTCTGCCTTGGTCACAATATTGCGAAAATAACCACATTGCAATGGAGGTACCGCTTTTTGGGAAATTGGTACCGCTTTTAGAAATGTGCTTCACAGAACCTCTGGAATCGAACCTAGGAATTTGAGGTGCAAGTCTCATGCTCTTACATCTGTATTACCGGGGCTTCTGTGATGATAGCTGCCGGAATTGCGCGGACACCACAATCACATAGTCAACATTGAGAAAAGATTCGTTTGCTTTGTACAAAACTATTAATACCATCCTGCTAATATTCGTAGAACACGAACGTATCAGCATGCTTGGCGGCATTCCCAATAAGCAACCGGCGGGAATAACTCTAACCTAACGGCATTTTTCAATGTAATTGAGAAACGGTTTGTGGTTATTTGCCGTTACCGCATTTTCACGGCACAGTTCTCTACATATCAAGTATGGTTACACCTTGGGTATAAAACCTTTGGCACGGGGTACAACGACATCGCTGGTAATCACCATCATTGCATTCATGTAGTCCCTCTCCATGCTTTTTGACGGCGTTCGTCAATAGTGTTGCTGAACTAGGGCTTCAAATTGAAACACCGCCAATTGTGGGCTGACAAAGATGACGGTTTGTCTTTAAAAACATAAACATTCCCAATTAAAACCTTTTACGACATGGGTTGCGGAGCCCCAAAGAAAACATTCAACATTGCAATGAAACATTACCCATTGAACTTCCAGACAGATGAATTATTAAAAAAACATGAATTCTATATAGCAGCACTTGAAATGCATACAAAAAGCGGAAAAGAAACATAATGGCGAACAATACAAAACAAAACAAAAACCGAAAACAACACAAAAAGAGCATGGGCTTCGAGAAAAGCAGACTAGAAAAAAACCAAAACTCGGCAAAAGTTTATGTCGGAAAAACGGAAAACAAAAGGTCCGAGAAACAAAAAGCGTACAAAGAAAATGACAATGGACCTATGGTTTGCGTTTGCAACGATGAAGCTCTCTAGCCAGTGAGAAAATGGAGATCATTGTGGTGGTTGTACGGCTTGGTATCAGCTGAGTTGCTTGGGCTTAAAACAGAAAATAATGCGGATAAAAAATTGAAATGCCAAGCGTGCAACACAACCATCGAAGAAGACGAATAAAGCGAACATCCAACAAACCTATCACACTGTTGTTCAACGCCACAACAGTCTTGTTTTACAATGCATGCGCAGATTGGGAAATCATTTGAGTCGAACAGTTGCCTCACTCGCATGCTCAAATTACCGACTTGCAAAATGCTCTTGCACCAAAATGGACAAAGCGGAGGTTCATAAAGCTGCTTTACCCAACACATATGCACGCACCGTGCGTCTTTTTATCTGGATAATTTACCTTACCCTATTGTGTTTGAGGTGCTATGTTGCTGAATTGTCACCCCATTTCACCCTAAATACCGTAAATCATTTCACCCTAAATACCCTGACAGCTGCATTGTACATCTTATCCTTTCGTCTATGCCGAAGCATTTTTCACAAAAAAAACCCTCATCAACCCGAAATGGCCCTCGAATAGGGCACATGACCTTAATTCCTTTTTCCTTGTTCCCGGGAACAAACACAGCATACCGAATATGTGACACTCAGCCCCTCAGGCATCCATGCCTTTAACATTGCAAAAACTGGTGTTTCTATATGAAATGCGAAAAAGTGAATTGGCAGTCAAACATGGGTTACTGGAACTGCGGGGTGAGGAACAATCGATGCCATAGGCAAAATCGGAACCTCAAAGATTTAAGTACTATGTTTGCAATGCTTGTTGGGGAGTTATACATGCAGGTAACCCAGAAAATGCACCCTAACAGTCTATGCACCCTGTGCACTTACTCTACACCACTTTCATTTCTCATTTGCAATTACCTCTCAAATGGGTGCGTGGTATCTTGGCACAACCCCAATATGTTCTCGTTTTCAAGCAAAAATGCAGGGCAGTTGCATTCTCACTTCGTGCCACAGCAGGAGTGATCGATGGGATCACAGAATGACTGGGCGGAGTGGGAACCATTGCACAGGTGCGGTCTTGCGTCTGGGATGGAAAGCGGGCAGCCTGCAGCAATATACACACTGTGTGCGCTGTGTCCTTGACTCCCCCACGCAGTCCGGGGTGGATGCTGGGCCCACACTGGTGGCAGGCACACGCTTGTCCGTAAACCCCCCCCCCTTTTAATATCACGCGCGTGATATTATTTCGGTGCGTGATATTATTTTGGGCGTGATATTATTTTGACCACCCCCTGCCTGTTCCTGATGCTGAAGGGGGGAGTGCATTATTATTTTGGACTCGGCGTCTGCACACATTTCACAAGCTGTGTTGCAGGCCCTCAGGCACTGTGGTCTGAGGTATGCTGTGATACCAGGTGGCCTAACCATGTTTATTCAATCGATTGACACTGCATTGGCTGCCTTGTATCGTTCAGCCCACCACAGGTTGTATGTTTCTCACATGGAGCATCAGGCTTGGTTATATTGATCCCAGCAAAGCAAAGCTTCGAATCCCCTACCAGTTTGCACCCCCAGAAGTTCAGCCCCAGAATGTTGCAGCTGCAAAGCCCAAGCCGAAACCCAAGGCAGGAGCACGCCAGCTATCTATGGCCACTTTTCTCGCACCAAGATAACTATGTGTTTTGGTTGACAATCACGTTTCCCACAGTGTTTTGCCTTGCTGTCTGCGATGTGCTCAGGTGGCCAAAATGCATGCGTGATATTATTTTAGTGGTCCAAAATATTATCATGCATGCGTGATATTATTTCGGTGCGTGATAATAAAGGGGGGGGGGGGTTAGTGCCACAGATAAAAAAGACACCACTGCATGGCTCCAATAGTTCCCACTTCATTGACATGCGGGCTGTTGAGACAAGGGTAGATAAAACATTGCAACGCGAAACTTTGGTTCATATGCATGCATCCATCATGCCATTTTCCCAAAAAAGTGTGTCTTACCCATACACACAAATAGTAGCCCCAAACCATTGCATTCAGTGCTCGCTGTCCACTTTCGAGCAATGTTTAGTGCTACCAGAATTTGTCTTCACACTGAGCTGACGTCGCAACCTCCTTAAATATTTGGACATTGCAGTTCACATTTGGCAAAAATCTGCTTCACAGCTTGGGCCCAGATTGCTGGAATTGTGTTGAAGAACACACAAGCGTGCCCATGCTCAATGCAATGCATGCACATTGCACACCACCTTACAATATGCAATCAGCCAAGACATATTGCATACCCCCTTGTCTAAATCACAGGAAAATATGTGCGGTCCCTGGAGATATGCTTGGACGAAGTGTTGGTAACTGAGGAGTTCCAACTTATTCACAATCTATGCTCTCTGACCACTAGCAGCATTCTGCAATTCTGCAGTTGCATACTAGATTCCTCTCCCCCTTGACCATGTCACAGGAGGCTGATTGCAAGAGATGGAATACAAAAATATGACCAAATTTTGCAATTGGTGGTGCAGGGGATACATAGCGTTTAAGCTGGCAGGCATTGAGCCTCTACTGGGTGTGTTTTTCAGAGGACATCATGAGATGCAGAGAATCTGTCTAGAGAAACTTTTTTGTGCATGCCACATGCACATGCCACGCCATGCCATGTGAAAGAATGGACTGACATGCCACAATGCAGAACCATCTTCATCAGTATGGGGTCCACAACATCTGGGCAAACAGGCCTTCGCAGATGTAGTGGAGACTGAGTCTGTGTCTCCAGGGTTCATCCTTCTCAGCCCAACCCCTGGCTTGTAATCAGGTACCCAGCTCCAATATCAGTTTTCTTTGCCACTGCTGGGCATGATGGGTTGTTCTGCACCTCAAGGATGTTGTATTGGTCTGAAATTCATGTGCAAGGTGCAACTGCTTTTGGACGGCACAGTGCTCTGGACTAACAGCATATTTCTCGGAATTTGGGACCACCCAGGGTACACCAAAGACCAATTCTCCCTGCAAAGATATAGGAGCTGCTGACCGAATCTTAGGATCTGTGCATCAAGGGGCAGAGGTCTGCTAGGAGGGTGAGCCTAAAGCTTTTTACAGGGGGCTGAAAGAACCAGCTTTGACCACAGCAGCAGTTGTAATTGTACTGCCACAGCCAGCAACAGCACTCTCAGGCTGCGAAGGCGATTGAACCTCCCGCCTTGCTTAGCATTTCAGGTGGCCTAGTGTCGCAGAAGAACAACATCCGATGACAGTTTGAATGCTGTCTTTCTGGTCATGTGCAGCAGCCTGTCCACTGGCTGAGATTTAGGTAAAAATTTCACGAATCTCTAGATTTGGTCCAGTTTGACACCGCACACAGACATAGGAGGCCTTCATGCAGGGGGTTTCCAGTGCATAGTGCACGTGTCTTATAAAAAAAGACATGGTGCCTTCAAATTCCTCCACTTGAAGACCCTCGATTCAGCCATCAACTAGTCGCTAGTGGTGTATCCACCAACCGCAGTTGGTTTGCCGTCAGCTGCTTGAAAAACGTCCTCCCCTTTTGCAGGACCATATCAACAGTGGGTCTTGTCTTTTTGTAAAGAGAGCCATTGTTGTGGACCCCCACCCCAGCGTCTGATCTGAGAGACAAGATGCACCAAACTCTAAGCGCACTCAAAATTTGTGTGCTTTCCCCTGCATGAACTGGATGAACTGCTCAACATTCATGGCCCGCCATGTGACCTGTCCACTGTTCTCCAATAAGTAATATACCTTTCAGCAGGTCGAAAAGCACCAGATGCATGATGTCGTTGGCCCATTTTGTCACTCCGTTAGCCGCACATGTACTTCTTTACGTCACCCCTATCTACAGGCGTGCTGCACCTTCCTCGTGAAGTGAAGCTGCCCCACTTGCATGCTGTATGATTTCTCAGCAGAGTGGACAGCTTTGCTCGCTTCGACTTGCTGCAGCCCATTTGCAAGGTGTGCAAGGGGGCGGGGGGGGGGTGACGGGAGGAAGTGGTTGCAGATGCGATTCAAAAGATGTACAGTCTCAATGCCTTCAGAGGGCATCAGCATTCGGCTGAAGTGATGAGTGCTGCATCTTGTACATTCACTGCTCTGTGCCGAGTACACACAGAGGAGGGCAACGGCCCTCGCCATTGGCCAGGTGCGTCGAGGCAGACACCCCATACCAGCGGTGGGGGACGCCTCCCCAACGACGGCTGTGGGGCCCTGGATGTCCACTTGCGAGGTCACTTCCCCAACTGGGGCACATAACAACATTCAACTTGCCCTTTACCGCTCTCATTCCTCCTTGTGGCAAGCACATCATACTTCCCCCCACAGTCCACCCCATCTTCCCAAATCCATAGTGTGTGTGCCATATGCCCATCTCTTCGTGTGGCAGGTACGCTTCCCGGGGTGATGGGTGGGTATTGTTACAGTAGGTGATGTAGGTTTGGCCGCCTGCTTCTGCTGGCCCACATATCCCGGCATGCGCCAGTCTGTGGCCTTGGTCCTTCCCTCTGCTTTCTGTGGGTTCTTCTTTGGGTAGGGTCGGGGGGGATCGCATGCACTGTGCATTCATTATGCACGCACAGTGCAGCTGTGTAATTTGGCGGTGGTCCATGATGATGTAGCACTCCCCTGCTTGGATCGCATCAAATGCCAGTTCCCATGATCGGTATCTTCCTCATCAGCGAAAACTCAAATCTTTTTTCCGAGGGACACTGAATTGCAAAGTGCTGTGGCAGGGCCACATCACATGCAACTCCGGCCCCAAACTCGATTGCTGGTCGTACGCTGCTTGGCAGGGTTTGCAGGGTGTGCAGAGCGGCTTTTTCATGCATGCCACAGCACAATTACATCACAATGTACCGACATAGGCCATTTTTGCGGTGCTCCTTCAAGCGTCCCAAATGCCGGAGCACAGTTAAAATATTCTTCCCAGTGTGATCCATCTTCAGTCTTTTGAAGGCACGGAGGTCATTTTCCGAGAAGAATTGCATGCCCTGGGTGTCTTCGGTCTCTTCATCCTTGTACCCTTTCCACTGTGGCAGCAGGCGCGGCGGCACTTTGGCATATGGAATTGCCAGCAACTTGTACTTTGCTGTCATCACCTCAAACTGAAGAACAGAATGAATGTCAACATGCGGAGGCTGGGACTGCTTTTCTTTTTGGTTGCGTGTGGGGACACTGTACAGTGGTGCAGGCTGTGAGAGGTTATCACTCTGCATTGTTGGGTGGTGTGAGAAATATGGCCTCTGTGGTTATAATGCGCACAGCACTGGGAATTAGCATGTTTCTTTGCTCTTTGCTCTAAAGCACAAGGTTTGAACGTTTCCAATTTTGATGGGGAAAGGCCTGTTCTCAGTTCCAAATTCATTTGGCTCCAGCTGAGGCCTGCCAGGTGTTGAAAATGCCATATTTCAGACGCCAGAAAAATTGGCCAAAAATGGGATCATCAGAATTTGTTGAATGAGCCCATTTTGCAGTCACTGGTGACGCATGGAGGGGGGGGGGGCATAAAGGCTGAAGGAGTATGCCGGTTATTACTTCCGGCTGTACATGTGAGCCTTTTGAGGAGTTAACCCTCCACTTGTGAATAGGTGGGTTGGTTGCCCACCCGTTGGGTTGGGGGTAGAGGGGGGGGAGGGGCATGGGGAATTTAACAGAAAGGCTAAGTAACTTTTTGAAGTAAGTATGTACTTTTGGGCGTACTCACTGGTTTGAGTCTTTAGAAATAAATTGTTTACATTGCTTGTTCCAAGCCAGCGGGGAAAAGTATTTTACTAGACACGGGGGGGGGGGGGGCGACCCCTCGGTTGCGGACGCCAACTACCCCCCCAACTAACTGTTGGCCGGAGGGGGGGGGGGGGGCTGGGAGGGGCGTCGGGGGGGCCCCTGGGGAGGGCGGTTCCCGGGGGGGGGGGGGTGTCGGGCACCTCCGAACAGTTGGGTATGCGGCCCAGGTGCGATCCGACAGTTCGCACCACCCCTTCCCACAAAAGATGTTACGGTATCATTGGCTTGGGTATTCCCAGCCACACGGGGAACCTCAGGGGGGTGGGTCCTGAGGCGGTCATTGGATTAGAGTGACACCATGCGACAAGACATACATACATACATACATACAAACATACATACATATATATTTATATATGGGCGTTTTCACAGGGGGGGGGGGGTTTCCCCCCCTAATTCCATCCACTAATTTTTGGGGTTTGGATTTTTCAAGAATTATGGGGTGATGAGGGCACCCCCCCCCCCTATTTTGAGGGTGCCCGATTCATTTTTGAAGGTTTCAGCTCATGGTGTATTTGAGAAAATGTGGATTTGGTTGAAATTTTGGCCATTTTCGGCTGCTGGTGCCAGTCTGGTGACAGGGGCCGAAATTGCAATATCCGCGTCACCGGCACCGCTTTTTCTAGGTTTTTGGTGGGTTAGGCACCCCCCCCCCCCCCCTTTGGGGGTGGGGAATCCATTTTTGAAGGTTTTGGGGTGTGGTCTGCTGGTATGTTGCGGCCATTCTCGCTTTTTTTGTCTTTGTTGCGTGTTCTTGGTGCCTGGAGATGGACAAATCCAAACGCGACACAACCCGTGACCATCCCGGCCCAATTTCTCAAAAATATCGTCCCCTACCCTACCCCAACCCATACATCTTTGAAAAGTCCGGTCCAAGACTGTTCCGAAAAGGTGCAATACACAAAGGTGCAATACACCCCCCCTCCGGAACACCATGCTCCGACACTGTACGGCACAGCAAAACAAGGCAGCAGAACCTTGCGTAGACCTGCTGAAAACCCCCGAACCTGTGCAGTCCCGGCTGAATTTCTCAAAAATATGGTCGCCTACCCCCCTCAACCCATACATCTCCAAAATGCTCCTTTCGATGGCTTTCCGAAAAGGTAACATACCCCTACCAACGGAACACCATATTCCGAGAAATCAGCCGACATCGCAAAACCCCCAGTGAGTGGATGGAATAACCCCCCCCCCCCCCGTGAAAACGCCCATATATTACTACACCCCTCTCCCCTGAAATCTAGCTAACAAGCAACAAGCAAGCAACAAGCAAGCAACAACAAGCAACAAGTACTTCTCCTTTCCATTTTGGCCATTGCTCCGCCTTATCGCTCCGGGCTCTACTCTACTCTAGCCATCCTAGAGCCTAGGTGGTGGCTTTGCCAAATCCAAGTTTTGAGCCAAATATTCACCGGTGGTGCCCCGGGGCGGGGGCGCCAAATCGGGAGGTGCCCTCCCAGAACTGCGCATTTTGTGCCCCAAAACAGCCTTTTTCGGCCCAAAACGGCCCCGATACCCAGTCAAAACGGCCAAACAGAGGCAAACAGTTCCTACAATTCACGTGCGCCTTGATTGCCCCGTGACCAAGAGCCCTTTCTTGCCCTCTAACTCCACAATATGTCCGAGAAACGGCCCAGAAATGGCCAAAAATGGCCTGAATGTGCGTTGTTTGTGTCAAACAGGCCCGCAACCAAGAACGGGCCGTATCTTGGGCTACGTGGCTCAAAACTGCATTTCGAGGGCACCTAGTCCACCTGCAACCGCCCACTTTTTGTGGTTTTGAAGCCTCAGAATCGCCCAACGAGACACCTAGACCGGCCCGCGCACGGTTGGGGCCAACGGTGGGTCCACCGGGGTCCCGGGGCGAAAAAAAAGATTTTTTTCAAAGTTGTTCCTGGACCACTTGGGATGCTCAAACAAGTGTTTTTATCCCGTTTTGAGCCCGTGGTGACACGTTTTGGGAAAAAAAAACCCCAAATGCCTTGAAAATGGGCCGTTTTGGGAGCAAAAATGGGTCAAAAATGGGTCAAGAATGCATTTTACCAAAAGTGATCCTGGACCATTTGCGGTGCTCAAACAAGTGTTTTTAGCCCATTTTGAGCCCTTTTCGACCGAGTTTAGCCCTTTCAGCCACATGTATGCACCAAGTTGTACCCTTTGCACGTACCTTAGAGCCCTATAGTGGAGCCACGTAGAGTTGGGGAGAGGGGTGTAGATGAGAGGATATATATATATATATATATATATTACTACACCCCTCTCCCCTTAAATTTAGCTAACAAGCAACAAGCACGTCACCATTCCGTTTTGGCCATTGCACCTTCCCAACGCCTCGGGCTTGACTCTACTTTAGCCATCCTAGAGCCTAGGTGGTGGCCTTGGCAAATCCAAGTTTTGAGCCAGAAACTCACTGGTGGCGGCCCGGGGCGGGGGCGCCAAGTCGGGAGGTGCCCTCCCAAATCTGTGCAACTTTGGGCCAAAAACAGCCATTTTTCGCCCAAAACAGCCCTAGTAAGGGTTCAAAACAGCCAAACGAAGGCAAACGGCTGCTACACTGCACGTGCGGCTTGACTTTCTCGTGACCGAGGGATCTTCGGCGCCCTCTAACTCCACGATATGTCCGAGAAATGGCCCAAAAAGGCGCCAAAAAGCCCCAAAAACTGCGCAATGTGCACCAGCACCCCGAAACCAAGAACGGGCCGTATCTTGGGCTACGTGGCTCAAAAACGAGTTCCGAGGGCACCTAGTCCACCCGCAGCCCCCCACTTTTTATGGTTTCCAAGCCTCAGAATCGCCCAACGAGACACGTAGACCCCCGTACCAGCGGTCACTTGGTGCAGCCGGAGGGCCGGCCAGCCCACGCACAGTGGGGGCCAACGGTGGGTCCACCAGGGTCCCCGGGGCGAAAAAAATGATTTTTTCCAAAGTTGTTCCTAGACCACTTGGGATGCTCAAACAAGTGTTTTGAGGCCGTTTTGAGCCCGTGGTGGCGCGTTTTGGGCCATGGAAAATCCCAAAATGCCTTGAAAATGGGCCTTTTCAAGACCAAAAATGCGTCAAAAATGGGTCAAAAACGCATTTTTCCAAAAATGATCCTGGACCATTTATGATGCTCAAACAAGTGGTTTTAGCCCATTTTGAGCCCGTGGTGACGTGTTTTGGCTCATGGAAAATCCCAAAATACCTTGAAAATGGGCCATTTTGGGACCAAAAAGGGGTCAAAAATGGGTCAAAAACGCATTTTTCCGAAAGTGATCCCGGACCATTTGGGATGCTCAAACAAGTGTTTTTAGCCCGTTTTGAGCCCGTTTTGACGCAGTTTAGCCCCTTCCACCACCTGTATGCACCACTTTGTGCCCTTCGCACGTACCTTAGAGCCGTGTGGTGGAGCCACCTAGAGTTGGGAGAGGGGTGTAGATTGGAGGATATATATATATTTCAGAAGTGAATTGGATGGTTATTAGTGGGTATTTGGCCCTACAAAGGTCTAAAATGGCTAAAATTAGGGTATGACATCACTGCTGGTAGGATCCTAACCAGAGTACTAAAAATAACCACTAAATCCTAAAAATAACCCACACCACCCCTATATACACCCAATGACATAGTAATTCGGCATTTGTAACATACCCTTGTCCATTTTCATGTCCCTCAAACTATTATTGGGGGTATCTGGTGTGAGTATTAGGCGTTTGGACCACAATAGTACCTATGTTTAGTACTCTGGTTAGGATCCTACCAGCAGTGATGTCATACCCTAATTTTAGCCATTTTAGACCTTTGTAGGGCCAAATACCCACTAATAACCATCCAATTCACTTCTAAAACATGTTTTTTTGTGTTTCCCGACCTCAAAATAGGGGGGGGGTCCCTACACCCCACCCCAAGCCCCCCCGGTGACCCTGCACCCTGGTAGATACATTAGTGAAGATATGCCATATATATATATATATATATATATATATATATATATATATATATATATATATATATATATATATATATATATAGCTTGCTTGTTGTTGCTTGCTTGTTAGCTAGATTTAAGGGGAGAGGGTGTAGTAATATATATATATATATATATATATATATTACTACACCCCTCTCCCCTTAAATTTATATATATATATATATATATATATATATATATATATATATATATATATATATATATATATATATATATATATATATATATATATATATATATATATATATATATATATATATATATATATATATATATATATATATATATATATATATATATATATATATATATATATATATATATATATATATATATATATATATATATATATATATATATATATAATATATATATATATATATATATATATATATATATATATATATATATATATATATATATATATATATATGGCATATCCTCTAATCTACACCCCTCTCCCATACTCTACGTGGCTCCACTCTAAGGTACGTGCCAAGGGTACAACTTGGTGCATACACGTAGCGGAAGGGACTAAACTCGATCAAAACGGGCTCAAAATGGGCTCAAATCACTTGTTTGTGCACCCCCAATGGTCTAGGATCACTTTTGGTAAAATGCGTTTTTGACCCATTTTTGACCCACTTTTGGTCCCAAAACGGCCCCTTTTCAAGGCATTTTGGGATTTTCCATGGACCAAAACACGTCACCAGGGGCTCAAAATGGGCTAAAAACACTTGTTTGAGCATCCCAAATGGTTGAGGATCACTTTTGGAAAAACGCGTTTTTGACCCATTTTTGACCCACTTTTGGTCCCAAAATGGCCCAGCTTCAAGGCATTTTG